>BQKN01065851.1:463229-498631 GCA_022839385.1 Asparagus kiusianus | reverse complement strand
GAGCTCCTCGTCGGCGGAGGTTGGTTTCCACCCCCAAATCTAACACCTCGATCCAAAACAAACTTTTGATAATGATGATTTCAACATTGTAAATCAATGGCCAAAAACAAGGCATCAGCTATGAGAGCACATAGATTATATATAACTGATTGTGCAACTTGAAGAGCATCGCATACTTTGAACCGTCCCTGTATATAGATATAAGATTATACCTTATCTTTGTGTAGAGTGGATATCCAATCACCACGTCCTCTCCTTCAATCGAGATTTGGTCTTTTTTTTTTTTTGTGCAGCGGAACAGAGACGGAAGAAGAGAAGCGGCTGACAGAAAATCAGGAGTTGGGTAGGGTTTTTTTTTTAAGGTATTGGGTTTGGGTATTTATAAAGGTCTCTTTTTGCTATTATAACCCTCTAACTAATTTTACATAAAAGCTCATATACTTTTCCTTATATATATATCAGAATTATTACAAGTACATTACAAATTACCCCTGCAAAGTTTGAAAATTTTCAATGATTTTTTTATAATTTCTTGATTTTAATGTAATGTTTAATAGTTTTGTATGTTAATAAATTATAAATTTTAGAGTGTTTTTTTAAACTTTTTAAAACTTTTGAGGTTGTTTATTTTATAGTTTTTTAAATTTACATTGTGTTTTCAGTGTAATGCATATATATATCAATTAATGATGATATTGAAGAATAAATCGTTCTTAAGATGATTAAACCATAGTTAAGTATGCACATAACTATTCCTAGTTAGTATAGTTTATATGTGCAAAAATTTTCAGGCAATCTATGTAGTGGTTAAATTTTTTTTGAATTTAATATACTATTTTTTATAAATTATATTTAGTGTGAACCCACCATATAATTTTGACTATGGTCATTATAATTTTAATGTGTTTGATTGATTGACTATATACGTATATAGACCATAGATTAATTTATTTTCTCACATGAGCTAACATTTTGTGCTTAATAATTTAATTTATTACTTTTAAATTCAATATAAAAAGGAGCTCTAATAATATTTTTTTTACTTACAGCATAATAAAATCTCAATTCCTATTTTTACTAGAGATTTATTCCATAGTTACGTGTATCAAATTAGTAATTAAAATAATAATTATTTATGCTTAAATTAGGATGATTATAGTTGGTCACTCACTATGAAATTTTTATAAAGATATATACCTTACTTTCTATAGCTATTTGCACTGCCCATGTATATTTTATAATTTTTTTTAATTTGACATATTAAATTACTTTTTCTTTGTAGAATTTCTTCTTTGACTTTTAGACTGTGTAATCATTACATCACCATTCTAACATAGAAAATACTTCACTCTAAATAGCTTCTAGCCAATGTTTGAGTTGCACTGAAGTATATAATATTGTTACTATATGTATATATTTTTTAAGAAAATTATCTCAACACGTTTTAAATAGAAAAGAATATTCTAACCTCTGATATTATAAAAATTAAATATGACGAATTAAATGATTAGCAAAAGAGAACTTACATCAAAAATATGAATAATAAGATAAAGAAGAAAGGTAATAACATTACCAACAGTACTATAAATAGTAAACTATAATGTAAAGTTAACCTATTTTGTGGAGACCAACTACTGGCTATAAGCATCGAGATTTTCATATATATACTTTATAATTTATTTAAAAGGGTCATATAATCTTATATAATAAAATTAATTTAATATTAAATAGTAATATCATTATAATAATATCATTATTTGAAAAAATTATTCATGAATTGATATGCTCTTTACGATGTATAAGCTATGCACTCTAAATTTTTATGTCTTTTATAGAGCTAAAAAAAATTTGAATATGAGCCTTTAACATGTTGCTCTAACAACAGCAAAATCCACTTAGGGGATATGGATATTCTAGATGAATTATGTATCTTATATACAATACAATTGCCCTAGACAAGTGAGTTATTTTTTTTCATTCACATCGTTTGGGGTAAGATTTAATAAGGACCTTGCATCAAAGAAAAAGGGAAATTTTTATATTTAGAGCACATGACGAAATATATCATAATCTCACTGTTCTAATTTCGTAAGAAAATAATTCTTCATTCTTTTAATTTTACTTCTATGATATAGAGAATGAGAAATAAAATTAAATGAGAATATTAGATAATATAAATATAAGTAAACATCAACTAAAAGTTAATATAAATATAAGTCAAACTACAACTAAAAGTTTAAGGGACATATTGCAAGTAAATTCATATGTAAAATTCTTTTACGAATTGAATGATTACCCATCTTTTGAAGACTTCAAGATACTAATAAATAGAGATGTTGTACTAAATTAATATGTTTATAATTAACTCATAAATAGTAGATCACGTAGCCACAGTCTGGATTAAAGGAAATAATGACAATATTTTACTTGAGGGAGATTATTGAGTTGATGATCAATCTCACAAAAAACTTTATTTTCTATTTTATTTTGCTCTTTTTTTATTAAAATTGTAAGTTTTAAAAGGGATTACACATGTGGTAATGACAAACGTGCAACAAGCTGCGTCGCTAATCCTTTATGAATTGTAAAATCCAACCTACGAAATACGTACTTAGCGGACCCTGCTGTCGCCACATTTATTTTTACTCTATTTTTATCAATTTAAATAACCATAATATTTAACTACGTATATTACACGTGCATCTCAGCTAGTATCCCTAAAAGTGGAAGTTAATAAAGATTTTGACAGTGAAAACTAGCTCCCGTTTTATAAGGAAAACTAGAGAGCGTATATTGCGAGAAGTATTTACGAATTATGCCACCAGTACTCCCAAAATTTATTTTGGGAGCATTGAAGCTGTTGGCTTTAAATATATATGTTATTTTCATATCTACCCCTTACATCGTAGGTATTTGCAGAACTATCCCCTAAACAATGGTAGTTGCAAAACTAACACTCAAATCATTAATTTTGGGGAAAGAACCCCTAAAACCGAAAATAGTCATATCTATGAGTTAAATTTTGACTACTTTTTAATAATCTTTACATTGCAGTTGCAAATTAGCCTATCAAAGTTGATAATTGATGATTTGGAGTTATTTTCTCTCCAAAATTGATGATTTGAGGGATAGTCTTACTGAGATGAATGATTGTTTTGCAAATAACCATGACTTAAGGGGTATATAAGCATATACACTAAATATAAATAAGATTGGATTCCAGTTGTAGCAAGCTAATGGAAACATTCATTTCGTTACATATACTTATGGTCTACATTTCAAAGTTTGCCACCCGAATAATTTATATATTTATCATAGATGTCACCATTACTAATACTAGAAAAGAAAATCAGTATTCTTCCGTTAAATATTTATGACTTTAACTATGTTTCATTCAGAATTACTCTCCTCTATATCTGCTCCATGTCTACCCTAACCCTCAACGTAATTAATATAAGTGTACAAATTAATTCCATTGGAAGAATCATCAAATTCTGTCAATAAAATTTAGAATTAAGTTCGAATTCTGAGATTTCAGATGAATTAAATATAAATAAGATTGGATTCCAGTTGTAGCAAGCTAATGGAAACATTCATTTGAACATCTCACTGCAGGAAGATTGTTCCCAAATTTTCCACAATATATAGTCATTACTACTAAATTTTAGAGAAATTACCATGGAATTTTCGTGAAGCCTTCTCTAAGAAAACAGAAACTAAACAAGATTTTATGAAGCTAGTCACTGATATCTTTATCCTGCTACTATGCTACTCATTGTTCTTCTTCTTGAGACTCTCCATAGTCTTCACCAAGTATGCATTCTTCTTCATTTCTCTCTGCAACTCCATCTTCAACTCATCCACAGTCTGCTGCAATCTCCCCACAACCCCCATCAACTGACTCTCTCTCCCTTCCCCCGCATTCTCATTCTTCTCACTCTTTTCATTCTTCTCTCCTCCACAATAAGCCAACACATTCATCACCATCCCTCTCTGCACATCCAAACTCCCCAAAAGATACACCAAATTCGGCACCAAACTCTCCTTCAAATCTTCACTTTTTTCCTTCTCCACTTCTTTATCTTGCTTGGGATACACTGGACTTAGTTCGAGAACATCCTCATTGAAATTCCATCCGCTCACCCTCCGAGTCTTAACAACTGGGCTCAAGCTCTCATCTCTGTCGATATTTGTAATTTGATCAGCAAATCTTTTTTCTACAGAGGGAACGACTTGTAGGACGTTTTTGACAAGATAATCAGAGGATTTGCAGTTCTTGAAGAAGGGATGGCGAAGGAGTTTATCTGCAGTTGGCCTCTTCGAAGGATCGTGAGAGAGGCAAGAAGATACCATGTCCTTGAATGCCTTTGAGAACTTCTTCTTCTTGGTGTCGTGAGTGTCTTCAAGCTTTAGAGGGTTTGTTATCCTCATCATGAAAGATTTGGATATCGGGAGATGAGAGAGTGGAGGGCGGCCATGGGCGAGCTCTAATGCTGTTATACCTAAGGACCAGATGTCGGCCTTGATGCCATAGCCGATATGGGAGTGAATGACTTCAGGTGCCATCCAGTATGGAGTACCTGCCAATTGTACAGCAATTTTACGTTTAGCTATTCGTTCAAATTCGATTTAGAAGATTATTTAAGAAAAATGTTACATATTTTGGAATTTATAAATTAAATAAAACTGATGTGAAGTTCACATATTCGATTCGTTCATTTATAAAATATATATTCTTAATTACGTTCATTTAGTTTACGATATTTTATGTTGCTGTGCACGTGATATTTGTTATAATTGGATCATTCTTACATTTCTAATGTATATTTTCATCCTTATTTTGACAGAATTAAAGTTTCAATTTGAATCGTCAAATCAAATTTTCAATTTTTTTATTTATCCTTCATTATCACAAAAAAATAATTTCTAGATATGAGTTTAAAATCAAAATTTTAAATCAAACAGAAGTATTATATTAATCAAATGATTTCGTACTCACAAAAGATGTTCAATCAAATAAATATATTTAGTACTGGATGAATATTAGAACGATACTTGTAGCAAATTCGGACTCATAGAAGAAAAATGGAACTCCTATACAAATCCAAAATGAAACATTTTGAATGAATATAGATATGGACATAAATAAACCTGCCAACTCGGTCAGAAATGAAGAAGATGATGAAGACAAGGACGAGGAGTGAGATTCGTATATGGAAGCAGAGACACCAAAGTCTGCAAGCTTGACAGTACCATCTGAATCAACCAAAATATTTCCAGCCTTGATATCACGATGAATATGGCCTTGGTTATGTAGATAAGAAAGTGCAGTAAGAATTTCCTTCAAGATTATGGCAATACAAGGCTCAGAGAGTCCATCAGGAAAGGAAGAAGAGATAATAGAGTGTAATGAGCCAGCAGCCATAAAAGGCATCACAACCCACAAATGACTGTTGACAGTGAAAGAGCAGTGAGCGCGAAGAATGTTAGGGTGAGAGAGGAGAGCCATGGTTTTTGCTTCACGACGAACATCATCAAGATTTGCACGAGAGCGCTCAAGATCAATGGCTTTTATAGCCACGACTGAAGAATTTAGAGGGAGGCAGGCAGCTTTGTAGACGACTGCGCTAACACCACTGCCAATTTCATGGAGGATTTGATAAGAATTAGGCTTTACAGGGTACGTGATCTTTCTCACTTCTTCAGGAGCCATAGTTTTTGTTGTAGTAGGGTGAAAGGGTGTATCATGTATTTATGTTGGGAGTTTGTCCACTTTTTGTGTTGGATTGATAGCGTGGAGTTATAGGTGGCGGTATTGAGGCCTCTCAGGTGTTTAGGTATGCTTTCATGTGAATTAGTTTGTACTTTGATCGTGAAAATTCATGTGAAAACTTTTTTAAAGGAAGCTTTGAGTGATTTGATGATTTTGCGTAAGTTTTTTGCCTTTCCTTTATTCATAAATCAGTAAAGTGTGAAGCCTAACTTCATCATGAATATTAGTGCATGGTAAGAAAGTTCTATGGATGAAAAGTGCTAGAAAAATAAGGATATTGCTCCAAATTAACCACGTAAGGTGTCGTCCTGAAGAAACTGATGGAAACTTGTTTCCTACCAATATTATCAAGTGCTTAGTTTTATATACTCAGTGAATGTGTATATCCTGTGTTAGAATTAATATAAAACTATAATCCTCGTCTCTTATCATAACTTCGAAGTTCTGGTTTAATGGTTAAAGGAGCTAAATTTAAGATGGTATCGGAGCAACCTAGGTTCAAATCCCACCGGTCACGAATTTTAAGCGGATTTCCTAAAAATTGACACCGTTACGTGAGTCCAGGTTTTAGCCTATAAAAAATAGCGTTCGACCTGCGGGGACATGTTAGAATTAATATAAAATTATAATCCTTGACCCTCACCATAACTTCAGAGTTTTGGTTTAATAATTAAAGGAGCTAAATTTAAGATCCTGCAACATTACAAAGTTCAATTCCTTTCATTAGTTCTATACTAGATGAACATGAATGATGATAGACATGTTATATTAACTATAATCCTCGACCCTCACCATAACTTCGGAGTTTTGGTTTAATGATTAATAGAGGAGCTAAATTTAAGATCCTGCAACATTACAAAGTTCAATTCCTTTCATTAGTTCTATATATACCGAAATGACAAAACTTGAGATGGACATGAATGATGATAGAATACATAATACTATAACCAATTTTTGTTTTGTTAATAACTAGTTTCAATTATCAACAGCATTATTCTGAAAATGAACATACAATTAGCACAGAGACGTATCTAGAATCTTTTTTTTAAGAATAGCTATAAAATAGCATGGCATATATATTTCATCTTCATCAGGTAAACTCTGCCTAAAATCAAGGGATAATGAGAACCCTGTTAGAATTCAATCCAGAAACAAAATGAGGCAGAATGTATAACTATATCAATAACAAAAGAATAGTAAATAAAATAAATACTAGCTCATGGATCCTGCATTGGATACGCTTGGCAGAATCTCACAGCCTCTCAAAACCACTTGCTTGAGCCAACCGAACATGTACGTGACATTGTATATTGTTCCCTAAAGATCCATGCCCGATATTATTTCCTATGCAGTTATCTTCGGATGCCTGTGAAACCCTGAAAAAACTTACCGTAAAACATGTAGAAATGGTAAAAATATTGGTAAAGTTCAGGAAATTTGAAGCGGAAAGGGATTTGGGTGCTTGCCGGTCGACCGTGAGATTTGGTGCGGTCGACCGCCAAACGTGCATGAGTACAGAGTATTTTCTGGAATTCTGGTCAGTCGACTACGAGGTTATGTCCGGTCAATCGCCAAACCCTGTAATGGTTTTTTGAATTCTGTCATTCTGTCCGGTCGATCGCGAATTTGGTGCGGTCGACCGCTAGTCGGGTTTGGGCCTGGGCTTTATTTCCTGTTCTGATTTGATTTGTGTTTTGATATATATTAAAACACGATTTTAGGATTTTGTTAATCAGAGATTTGATATTGTACTGAGCATATTAAGAAGGAGAACTAATGAGCAAGTTGAGAGATTTGGTTTAGGGTTTATTTGAGTGATTTTGTGAGATTGTAACCCTTTGGACTCTCATAGATTTAGTGAAATCTCTCCATCATCTCCCCGTGGACGTAGGCAAATTGCCGAACCACGTATATCTCTCTGTGTTTGGTTTAATTTGTTGTATTTTGGATTGCATTGTGCTCATGTTTGGTTTGGTTAATCTTCTCTCGTGACTCACGGACTTGTTTGGTTGTCGAGCACGCTTCCGCAAAGACACGCAACAATTAGTATCAAAGCTCAGATTTCAATCTAGGTTTTTGGCATTAGGTGGAGGAAGATTCGTTGTGGAAGCTTGGTTCTTGGAGTTCTAGGCTTCGGTGGAGATAGTGTTTGGGGTTGTTGTTGAAGATTTTGTTTTCCTCGTGTGGTTAGGAGATCTATTTTGGAATCCGTTCTAGGGTTCAGTTGGGTAACTTCTAAATCTATCACGTTGGAATTTTTCTCTACAATTTGGAGTTTGTGAGTATGGGTGAAGAAGTTGGTGAAAGCAGTAAGATGATGGGTAAAGTTCAAGTTGGTTTTCAGAACACTATAATTAGTGTGGTTAAATATGGCGACTAGATCAATTTTAGTTTGCGGATGAGCGACATACATGATGCGCTCAATGCTCAGAATTTGGAGGAGACCATCATGGTCCATGAGAGGCCACCAAAATATGAAGAGGTGGTATGAAAAAACATGAATAGGAACGCTTGTGGGGTGATCAGGTCATGTTTGGAACAGGAGCTGAAATATGATGTAATTGGGGTGACGTCCGCAATGAAGATGTGAGAAATTCTCAATAACAAGTACCTTACAAAGAGTGTTGAGAACAGATTACACTTGCTGCGTAGGTTATTCAGATTTTAGATGTCCAGGGGCACCTCACTAGCAGTTCATGTGAACAACTATACTAAGTTATTGTCGGACTTGACAAGTATTGATGAGAAGATATCGGATGAGTACAAGGCGATTATTTTGTTGGGCTCCTTACCGGATGAGGAGTATGATACATTTGTGCTTACTTTGTTGAATGAAAGATCTTCTATCAGCTATAGTGAAGTAACTAACGCTTTAATAAACTATGATTTGAAGAGGAAGGACAAGGAGACTTCCTGTGTTAGTACTTCAGGAGATGCCTTATAGACGAGAGGTAGAACCTATATCCGAGAGGTGGTAATAGAGGCAGGTCAAAGTCGAGAGGCCATCACCAGTTAGCAAAGAATTAATGTACATTCTGCAAGGAGCAGGGATATTGGAAGAGACTGTCCAAAGCTTAAGGAGAAGGAGAATAGCAAGAAAAAGGGCTAGAAGGCCAATGAGGTGAACGTTGCGAGAGGCAATGATTCAGATGATTCCAGCTTTTCTCTACTAATTACTCCAGAGGTGAACTGCTTGGATGCATCAGATTGGATGACTTGATTCTGGCGCTACTTATCATGTTACTCCAAGGCAAGATTGGTTTGAATCATTTGAGAGATTCGGTAAGGGTGTTGTTGTCATACGAAATGATCAATCCTGTAGCATTTATGGGATAGGTACTATGAGGATTCGGATGCATGATAGAGTTGTCCGTGATTTGAAGGAGGTGAGATTTGTTCCTCAACTGAAGAAGAATCTTATCTCAGTTGAAACTTTGGAGACGAAGGGATTCAATGTGACCTTTGAGAATGTTGTAGCAAAGGTTACTAAGGGATCTTTGGTGGTGATGAAGGGAGTCCGCAGTCGGAACTTATATTATCTAAAGGGGAGCACCGAAATTAGCAAGGTAGCATTAGCTATTTCAGAGGCGGACATGAGCAGACTTTGACACTACAGGTTAGGACACACAAGAGAGAAGTCATTGCAGGCGATGTGCAAGCAGGGACTATTGAAGGGAGCCAAGAGTGGAAAGGTTGAGTTCTGTGAGTACTGTGTACTTGGCAAGAAGACGAATGTGAAGCTTGGGACTGTCATTCATAGGATGAGGGGCATTCTGGATTACGTGCACACAGATGTTTAGGGTTCTACCAAGACTGCATTACTTGGTGGTCGATATTAGTTCGTTACGTTCATTAATGACTATTCTAGACGTTGTTGGGTATACACCATGGCATAGAAGAGTGAAATCCTAGATATATTTATGGAGTTGAAGAAGAGGTTGAAACTACAGACTAGGAGAAAGATCAAGACGTTACGATCCAACAACGGTGGTGAGTACACATCAGACCCCTTTCAATAGCTATGTCAAGATGAGGGCATAGAGAGACACTTCACAATTAGTCATACACTGTAGCAGAATAGGGTGGCAGAGAGGTTAAATCGGTCTTTGCTAGAAAAGGTTCGATGTTTGTTGGCGCATAGTGGTTTGGAGAAGATCTTTTGGGCTGAGGCACTTTCATATGCGAGTCACCTCATTAACAAGCTGCCTTCATCTACGATTGAGGGGAAGACCCCTATGGAGATGTGGTCGGGAGAGCTAACACACGACTATGACCAGCTCAAGGTATTTGGGTGACCTTTATATTATCATGTTAAGACTGATAAGTTGGAACCTCGAGCTAGGAATGCCATATTTGTAGGATTCAAGTGTGGTGTTAAGGGATACAGGCTGTAGGATCTGAAATAGATACACTTGAACACTAGAGGGGGGGTGAATAGTGTTCTTTTAAAATTTATGCAAAGTAGATCATAAATTATAAAGAAAAATGGCAATCTCAGAAATTCACAAACACAAACACAAATATTAATACTGGTTCCACCAATCTGGTGTACATCCAGTCCCCAAGTAAATCCCGCTTGAGAGTTACCACTATGATTTTGAATAAACTTACAAAATCAAAAGCAAACCTGACCAATTTGCAAGTCCCTGCAAATTACAACACCAATTGACAAACACATTACCAATTTACACACCAATCTCTAAACCAAGAGATTAACACCTCTCACAAACCGAGAGAACTTTTGAAGCAACAATTTCAATTCCTATAAGCCTTGATTTGTAGTGTACTGTAATAGTGGCTTAGGAATGATTCTAACTTCTGTAAATTGCCTAAACAATAAGGATTTGAATAATGTTTAAAGGCAATTTCAGAAACTTTTTTTTTCTCAAAATCTGAATATTTTTCACTTGAAAAAATACACAAAGATCAAAGCTTATGGGTATGTAAGTCTCTACATTTTTTCTGAATAAATAACCTATTTATAGCCCTTGAAAAGACAATTTTTTGAACTTTAAAAACGTTTAAAAACGGCTATAAACAGTCATATATTCAAACTTTAAATTCTAGAAAAACTGTATCTGTAGTCGACTACAAGGTAAATTAGTCGACTACACTGAGTTTAAACAGACTCCGTGAATTTAGAAAATTTCTCAGTAGTCGACTATAAAGTTCATTAGTCGACTATACTGTAATTTGACAGAAACTTGAAAAATGAATTTTGCCTTCAGTAGTCGACTATAATGTCAATTAGTCGACTATACTATAAAATAACAGAAACTTATGATTCTGTCATAAACTTGAGTAGTCGACTATTATCCATATTAGTCGACTATACTGTAAATTTACAGAAACATATATTTAAGACATATACATGATTAGTCGACTACTGTTCTAATTAGTCGACTACTAAGGGTTAGAAAATGATTTGAATTAAATGTTTTGACACTTCATTTTTAACTATAACTCTAATGGTTAACATAGGGGATTTCTATAGTTAATCAACACACTAAGCCTGTGTTAGTGTGTTCTAATATTTATGTGTGTGTGTGTGAGTGATCAAGGCTTGTACAATAATTCTAAGTAAAAAAATATAAAATACATTATCTCATATGTTCTTCATCTTCTTCACTTCATAATGCCTTGAATCTTAACTTGTACTTGTTCATATTTTGATATTGAAAGCTGCATATAAGAGTTAGTGTATTTGTATAACACACATTGTATAAATTGTTATCATCAAAATAATATCATGGAGATATGATAATCAACATTCTCCCCCTTTTTGATGATAACAAATTAATTTATGCACAAATATGTATTTTATAACTAAGTTTAAACATTATGAAATAACCATACTTACCCCCCTGCATATATGCAAAATAGAGTCTATAACAATACATAAATCTAATATGGATAACCATTTCTCCCCCCTTTGTTATCAACAAAAAGAGATTAACAATTATGCTTAATATGACATTATTTCTTCAACATGAGCTAATACTTCAAACAAATCATCCAGATTATGAACATAGTCCATAACTTCACCCATCCAAATAGGTACGCAAAGACTTGCTATAAAGACCAAAAGTTCCACAATGTTCATCACCATGATCTGTTTAAAATATATAGCACATATATTAACTATCCAAACAACTTCATAGTAAAGTAAACACATAATCAACATACTTGTCAATGTAGCAACATAACTAACATATTACATATGTCTTAATAACAACTCACAACTACATAGTTTTTAATACTTAAACAAAAGATAACTAACAAAATAACATAATTATTTTGAACCTCAACATTAAAAATATCCAAATCTAATATGATTCATGCATAAACTTCTAAGGAGCTGGAGGAGGTTGTTGTCCTTGAAAGTATGCACTAAGCTTTGTGTCCAAGTCATCAAACTTCTTGATTACTAATGATATAGGAATTCTGAGAATATAGAGCTCTTTGACCAGTTTCAAGTTCAAGAATACGTGCACTTAGTGTGTTGTATTGCACGTCTGAAAAACATGAAGGTTCTGAAGGAAATGGTGGTGGTTGACTAGAAGAAGTTCCAGCTTGAGATTGTAGAATATCTTGTGGAATTTCTTCTTGATGTGGATGTGGTTCATCTTGAGGATTTTGTTCTTAAATTTCAAAATATGTTAACTTCATCCTAGTTAGGGCATTGGAATCAAAGAATTCAATAGAACGGACAACAGAATTTTCAGATTGAAGATCCACATGAAATTTGTCAAATATTTTTATTAAAAAAGCACCATAAGGAAGAAATCCTCTTGGTATTGTCAGAAGATTGTCAAAATAAACTTCAGCCCAATTAACTTGGATGTTTCCCATTATAGCATATAGAGCTTTTGCTAAGTCTAGGGAAATGAAGTGGAAACTCCCAGTTTTTGGAAACAAGTTATACGCTAAGATTCGTGCAATGAACGTAGGAATTAGACGAAGTTTGTTTGAATTATTTAAATGTTTACTATAACCAGGAAGAAATATATGATTAGATAAAAGATCTGAATCATTCATCCTAACTTACCTAAGAGAGACTCCTTGATAAGGAATATTAAAAAATTTTCCAATTGACTTCGTAGTCAAGTTTATTTCTATTCATTTAACAAGAGTTTTAAGTTTTTCAGAACCACCAATAGTTCTGACACGTTCTATATTAGTATAGAACAATTGAACAAGAAAAGGATATGTAGGTTTTTTATTTTCAGCAGAGAATAATTCAAGCAATCCAACATTATCAAAATATGATCCAAAGTTCTAGGGAATAAAATCATCAAATTTCACAAATCTTCCTGGAAGAACTTCAAAAGTGGATATTTTGTTAAATTCTTCTAATAAATCAGGACTTTTTAAGTAAATGATGATTTCTTCGTTAACACTAGTATGGATTTGCTTAGCTTTCTTAGCTCTAGACATGATGAAACAGAAAAATAACAAAAGATACAAAGATCAAGTTTAGAAATATACCACAGATTGTTGAAACCCTAGATTAGTCGACTAATAAGCGATGTAGTCGACTACAGAACCTGACAGACTGCAAAAAAATATGAATTTGATGAAAATTTTTGAGGAGAGGATGATGCCCTAACTTGGAATCGGTGGGTTCTGAAGAGAGGAAGAAGAAGACTCGGTTTTGGGGTTAGTGGGTAGTTTTAAGGTTTTTATCTTTTAATTTTTTAAAAAGAATTATATTGTATGGTTCAGATTGAATTGTAAAATAAATGAAAGGTGTAGATTTTATCTTAGATATGTGGCTATGATTGATAGAGTTAAAAATCAATGGTTGAGATGAAATCTACTTAAATAAAACGGGTATTAGGTTTTGGGTTTGATTTAAAAAAATCCAATAAGCTTTAAAACTATAACACTGTGAATTCAGTATTAGTAGTCGACTAATAAGAAGAGTAGTCGACTACACTGTAATCGATAAAAAGTTAATTTTTAGATTTTGACTCAGATTAGTCGACTATAGGTGAAATTAGTCGACTACATTGTAAATTACAAAAATCCTTATATGCAATGCTTGTGCATGTAGTCGACTATAGGTCAAATTAGTCGACTATTAAGAGTATGTATGCATATGTGTTTGTTTTAAATTTTAATTTAAAGCTTCAAATGAACATATACCTAATTCCCTTCTTAATTTAACATAAATTTCTTCTTTTAAGGGTTTTGTTAATATATCTGCTATTTGTTTATCAGTAGATATAAATTCTAATGTAATATTACCTTTAAGCACATGATCACGTAAGAAATGATGTCTAATATCAATATATTTTGTACGTGAATGTTGAATAGGATTTTTAGATAAATTAATTGCACTAGAATTGTTACATATTATGGATGATATTGGACAATTTATGCCATAATCTGATAATGTTTGTTCCATTCATAAAATTTGAGCACATGCAAGACTTGCAGCAATATATTCAGCTTCAGTTGTTGATAATGATACTGAATTTTGCTTCTTACTAAACCAAGATACAACTGAATGTCCTAAGAAATGACATGTTCCACTTGTACTTTTTCTATCAGATTTACATCCGGCAAAATCAGCATCACTATATGAAATTAAATCAAGTGTGCTATGTTTTGGATAAAACAATCCATAATTTGTAGTATCTTTAAGATATCTAAAAATTCTTTTTACTACTTTAAGATGTGATTCTTTAGGATTTGATTGAAATCTAGCACATAAACATACACTAAACATAATATCAGGTCTACTTGCAGTAATGTAAAAAAGTGATCCAATCATACATCGATAAAGCTTTTGATCAACATTCTTACTATTTTCATCTTTGTCAAGTGATGTAGTAGTACTCATTGATGTTGGTTTGCTTGTTGTATTTTCCATTCCAAATCGTTTGAGTAAATCTTTTGCATACTTGCTTTGATTGATGAATATTCCTTCTTTCAATTGTTTAATTTGAAGTCCAAGAAAGAAATTTAGTTCACCCATGTGACTCATTTCAAATTCATCCTGCATAGTCTTAGCAAATTCTTGACAAAAATTATTGTTAGTAGAACCAAAAATAATATCATCTATATATATTTGGATTATTAAAATATCTTTATTTATTTTCTTAATAAATAACGTTGAATCAACTTTTCCAATTTCAAAACCTGAAGTTAAAAGAAACTTCTTTAATCTATCATACCATGCACGAGGTGCTTGTTTAAGACCATATAAAGCTTTCTTAAGTTTAAAAACATGATTTGAAAAACTTTCATGTTCAAAACTTGAAGGTTATTCTATAAAAATTTCTTCTTTTATAAAACCATTAAGAAATGCACTTTTAACATCCATTTGAAATAATTTAAAATTCATAAAGCGTGCAAATGCAAGTAAAATTCTAATTAATTCTAAACGAGTAACAGGTGCATAAGTTTCATCATAATCAATTCCTTCTTCTTGATTATAACCTTGAGCAACTAATCTAGCTTTGTTTCTAACAACTTGACCAAATTCATCTAATTTATTATTAAAAATCCATTTTGTTCCAATAATGGATTTATTTTGAGGTCTAGGTATAAGATCCCAAACATTATTTCTAGTAAATTGATTAAGTTCATCTTGCATAGCAATTATCCAAGAATCATCAAGAAGAGCTTCTTTTATATTTTTAGGTACAATAGTTGAAATAAAGGCAGTATGAGCAATTAAATTAAAATGAGATCTAATAGTTACTTTATCAGAAATATTTCCAATGACTAAATCATGTGGATGATTTTTAACTTCTACAAAATCTTTAGGTAATTCATTTTGTAAATTATCATCTTTTGTAATATCTAACATTGGAGTATCATGAATAGTATCAATTATATCATCATCATTATTTAAAACAATGGGTGGTTTTGAAAAAATTTCATCAAAAGAAACATGTAAAGATTCTTCAATAACTAAAGTTCTTTTGTTATATATTCTATATGCTTTACTATGATTAGAATATCCAATAAAAATTCCTTCATCAGATTTAGAATCAAATTTATCTAAGTTAAACTTTGTGTTTAAAATAAAACATTTACAACCAAAAACTTTAAAGTAAGATACTTTAGGAATTTTGTTATAAAATAATTCATAAGAGGTTTTCTTTAAAATAGGTCTTAATAAAACTCTGTTTAATACATAACAAGCTGTTGATACAACTTCTGCCCAAAAATATTTTGGTAAATTACTATCACACAATATGGTTCTAGCACATTCTTGTAAAGTTTAATTTTTCCTTTCTACAACTCTATTTTGTGGAGCAGCACGAGGAAAAGAAAAAGTATGCAACATACCATGTTTATCACAAAAATTTGCAAATAATCCATTTTCAAATTCACCTCCATGATCACTACGTATAGAGATAATAGAAGTAGATTTTTGATTTTGAATTCTTTTGTAAAAAATAGAAAATTCATTAAAAGCATTATTTTTATGTTTAAGAAAAATTACCCATATGAATCTAGAATAATCATCAACAAGAACAAATGCATATCTACTTCCATTTAAAGATGCTACTCTAGAAGGACCAAAAAGATCTATGTGAATTAATTCTAATGGTCTACTTGTAGAAATTACATTTTTAGATTTGAAAGAAGATTTGTGCATTTTTCCTTGTTGACATGCATCACAAAAATTATTTTTAAAAGACATCTTAGGTAAACCATTTACAGAATCATTTTAGAAATCTTAGAAATGTGTTTAAAATTAACATGTCCAAAACGTTTATGCCATAAAATAGAATCATTAGATGATGCAATAAGACAATGTTTATTTAAAATATTTTTCATAGACAAAACATATAAGTTATTCTTTCTATGTCCTTTAAAAATAATAGTAATTAAATCAATATCATAAATTAAGCAAGATTCTTTTTCAAAAACAATTTTAAAACCTTTATCACAAAGTTGACTAATACTAAGCAAATTATGTTTAAGACCATCAACTAATAAAACATTATCAATAATAGGTTTGTTTGGATTACCGACGGTTCTAATACCGATAACTTTTCCTTTGTTGTTATCTCCAAAAGTAACGGTACCACCATCCTTGTTTTGAAAAGATGACAACAATTGAATGTTTCCAGTCATATGTTTGAAGCAACCATTATCCAAAATCTACCTATCTTTCTTGGGTACCTAAAATAATAAACATTTACAGTTTTGGTACCCATACTATGATGGGTCCTTTAAATTAGCCTTTAGGAAACCAAACCCATGAAGAGTTTGATTTGCCTAAATAGTTAGTTGATAAACAAATATTTTTAATAAAATCAGAAATATAAAAATTCTTATGTAAGGAAGATAAATCTTTTGGAAACCAAATAGAAAAGAATTTTGATTTCTTATTACGTAATTTTTTATTTTTATATTCATACAAATCACAAGAAGGTTTTACAAAAATTGTTTTCTTTGATTTATTTTTATTAAATTGAAAACCTAATCCTTTTGTCTTTTGTAATTCTTTTTGAAAAGAAAGTATATTATTAAGATTTTCTTTATCTTTATTGAATTTGCTTACATTTAAACATATATCCTCATATTTTGATTTAAAAGAAGAAATATCTTTATCTAAACTATTAATACGAATTTTTAACTCATTACATTTTGATTTTAAATAAATATTTTTATTAGATAAACATTCATTTTCTTTAAGCAAAGAATAATTTTCTTCTTTCAATTCAATTACTTGAGAATTTGAAATAGTAGAAGAATTAAAATCAGAAATTTCTTCAAGTAATCTTTTATTTTCACCTTTAAGAAAATTATGTGAAGTCTTTAATCTCACAAAAGTTTTATATAATTCATTGAAAGCATCTAAAAGTTTTTCATTATCACTTACTTCATCTTGTGCCATAAAACACATGTGTGCACTTTCCTTTTCTTCAATTTCTTCATCTGAAGATGACTCATCACTATCATCCCATGTGACTACCATTGATTTCATTTTCTTGTTATTTTGAATGTTGTTGAAGTTGTTGAAATAACTTGATTTTTGTTTATTCTTCAACATTAGACAATCTTTCTTCATATGACCTGGTTTATTACACTTAAAACAAAGAGGGTTATTTAAAATTGAACTCTTAGATTTAAAATTACCTCGTTTTATAAATTTTCAAAATTTTTGTGCAAACATGCCTATTTCTTCTTCATCATCATCTGAATCTTCTTTATCAGAAGTAGTATTGAATGCAAGTACTTTCTTGTTCTTTGTTTCTTCATCATTCTTTCTATCTTCAATTTGAACTTCATATGCTATAAGATTTCCGATAAGATTTTTAACCGTAAGAGTTGACAAATTATTAGCTTCTTCGATTGCGATAACTTTCTTTTCCCATTGTGGAGTAAGTGATCGAAGTATTTTTCTTACCATCTCCACTTGTGTGTATATTTTTCCAAGATCAATGAGAGAATTTGTGATGTCGGTGAATCTTGTGAACATTTCTCCAATAGTCTCATTTTCCTTCATCTTAAATAATTCGAATCTGTGTACAAGAACAGAAATTTTAGATTCTTTAACTTTATTTGTACCTTCATGAGTTACCTCAAGTGTATACCAAATATCATATGCAGATGTGTCGTTGACACCCTATTAAACTCATTCTTGTCAAGTGCACAGAATAGTGTATTCATGGCTTTGGAGTCTAAATTTGCATTGTTCCTTTGAGATGTAGTCCATTCTGAAAAAGGAGTTGTAGGCTTCTCATATTTTGTTTCTACAATTTTCCAAAGTTCATAACCAATAGATTGAAGGTAAATCTTCATTCAGCACTTCCAATAGTTGTAGTTCAATCCATCGAACATTGGTGGACTATTTGTAGAGTGACCTTCTTTGAATTGTGATGAATTTGTAGATATCATCTTTCACCTTGCTCTGATACCAAATGTAGGATCTGAAATAGATACACTTGAACACTAGAGGGGGGGTGAATAGTGTTCTTTTAAAATTTATGCAAAGTAGATTATAAATTGCAAAGAAAAATGGTAATCTCAGAAATTCACAAACACAAACACAAAGATTTATACTGGTTCCACCAATCTGGTGTACATCCAGTCCCCAAGCAAATCCCACTTGAGAGTTACCACTATGATTTTGAATAAACTTACAAAATCAAAAGCAAACCTGACCAATTTACAAGTCCTTACAAATTACAACACCAATTGACAAACAGCTTGCATATTTACACACCAATCTCTAAACCAAGAGATTAACACCCTCACAAATCGAGAGAACTTTTGAAGCAACAATTTCAATTCCTATAAGCCTTGATTTGTAGTGTGGTGTAATAGTGGCTTAGGAATGATTCTAACTTCTATAAATTGCCTAAACAATAAGGATTTGAATGATGTTTAAAGGCAATTTCAGAAACTTTTCTTTTTCTCAAAATCTGATTATTTTTTACTTGAAAAAATGCACAAAGATCAAAGCTTATGTGTATGTAAGTGTAAGACCCCGTAGATTTTGAGTATGTATATGTGCATCAGTAATGAGGTTGAGTGTGCAAAATTTCAAATTGTGTGCAACAGAAATCGAAGTATGCAGTTTTTAGTCCATGAGTCGACCCATGACTGTCATGAGTCGACTCACGATATCGAGTCCTATTGCCTTTTAGTTTTTGCTGAGTCGACTCATGAATTATGAGTCGACCCATGACCCATGTGTCGACCCATAATATACCATGAGTCGACTCATCGTGGATTTCTGGCTTATCTCAGTTCGGGTCTGTTGGGTTTTGGGTCGGGTTTTATCTACTCATATATATTTCCCTCCACCCGAAAACACCCTTCTTCATCAGCAAACCCTAGAGAAACCCTAGCCTCCTCTCTCCTCTCTCAAACCCTAGGTGTTCTTGGTGATTTTGGGACGTTTCAAAGGATTTTTCAGCAGTTTCTTTTGGATTTTAGCGAAGGGGATCGTGCTTCATCACATCTGAGGCGAGTAACATCTCGCCCAACCCCTCTCCCATGTTTTTAATAGTTTACAACTGTTTTCCATGAGTTTTATTGAGCCCAAGACTTATTTTCAAGTATAAATCAATATCCTTGTTAGGGTAAATGCTAGAAATCATGTGTTTCGGATTTTAAATCCCCACCAACAAGTTTTTGATGAAAACCCAGATCTGGAATTTTTATTTAAAGAATAAAAATATGAGTTTTATATTGATTAAAGGCTTTCTTTCATGTATAGGAGTTAAATGTTAGATTTAATCTACAAGAAAATCGTTTCTCATGATAAATGTGTTTCTTCTCACTGTATAATAGTCAAGAATCGATGGCTATAGAAGTGTAGATCGGAAAAATGGTAGTGTGGATCGAGTTGAATGAGTTACAATTGTGAGAAATGCTTTGTTCAGCCCGTGAGTCGACTCACGACTCATCATGAGTCGACTCATCAGGGTGAGTCGACCCATGACTGTCATGAGTCGACTCACGAAGTCTAGTTGTGTTGCCTTTTTGCTTCTGCTGAGTCGACTCGTCAGTATACAAGTCGACCCATAAGTCATGAGTCGACTCATAACAAACCATGAGTCGACTCACGAAGTCCTTTCCTATTATCAAATGTGTTCTGCTGAGTCGACTCATAATCGAGCACGAGTCGACTCATCGCAGTACTTTCTTTCTGTTTCGTTTGTGCTTCTGTTTAAACCATCTACTAGGTTTATATAAGTATATATACAGTGTTTACATTTTCAAGGGTACTGTCTATCACGTTTGAACTTGAGGAGTGCCTTGTTTATTGAGTATTTAATTGCAGTGATTATGTTTTAACCTGTACATGTAAGATGACATTTCGGACACAAGCTTAAGTTAGTAACGCAGGGTATGTACGGGAGTAAGACATGCATACTTTCTTATACGTAGTCCTCGTGTTGGACTATAATCCATTAAAGTCCTCGTGTTGGACTATTATCCATTAAAATCCTCGTGTTGGACTATAATCCATTTCAGTATTGTTTTAGACTTTTGTCGAACCTTGAGCATGTTACTAAATCAAGTTTGGGTACACGACATATTGTATGAGGCTGGGACATAATAGCTGCTTAGGCTGGACATGACACCTATTGTAGCTTTGACAGGTTTACATTTTATTAGTAGAGATAGGTTGGTTTTCATTTTCTTTATTTTTGCTTGTGACAAAATCTCGGGTTTAATATTTAGGGATTTACAATTTGAGATACAAGGTATATACATGAGGGTTTCATTGTTTGGATTATTTTGCTCGACGTACCTATGCTCGTGTTGTAATTTCCTAAGTACTAAAACCCACTATTGTTAGTGTAAATGATCTATATTATTATGTATTAACTGTATTTTTCTTATGCAACGAGCCCTGTCCCTTGGGGTTGGTTGTGATGTTGCTCGCTAGCGCTTTGACGCTCGTTGTCCCTCCCCCATTCAGGTAACGAGCCAGGAGCCCGGAGAGTCGCAGGTTGAGGGCGACCCTTACTAGTGTTTATTCTCCTCTTATTAGATGTATTTTATTTTTGTACTCCACTTGAGACATTTTAGACTAGAGAGGTTTATGTTCTAGAGTTGTAAAGGCTGTGTGCCTTATTTTCCTGTATCAGATATTATGTATTTTGAGACATGTTGATATCTCCAGATTGTCATTATTCATTTCAGACTTGACTATGTATTCCAGCTTATTTGGTTGATGAGATGTGTTAATTCGATGTTCTATCATTTCATTAAGTTTCTATTGTAAAACCTTTTACTTAATTTTTACCTACACCTATTGTTGACTCCTCTAGAGAGATAGTGATTGTGATGGTGAAACATGTTATTACACGGTGGGGTGCATGGCAGGTTTGTTATTTTTGGTTTCACCTCGGACTGCAGCCTTGCGTGAACCCAGGGGCGTCACAGTAAGTCTCTACATTTTTTTGAATAAATAACCTATTTATAGCCCTTGAAAAGGCAATTTTTTGAACTTTAAAAACGGCTATAAACAGTCATATATTCAAACTTTAAATTCTAGAAAAACTGTATCTGTAGTCGACTACAAGGTAAATTAGTCGACTACACTGAGTTTAAACAGACTCTGTGAATTTAGAAAATTTCTCAGTAGTCGACTATAAAGTTCATTAGTCGACTATACTATAATTTGACAGAAACTTGGAAAATGAATTTTACCTTCAGTAGTCGACTATAATGTCAATTAGTCGACTATACTGTAAAATAACAGAAACTTATGTTTCTCTCATAAACTTGAGTAGTCGACTATTATCCATATTAGTCGACTATACTGTAAATTTACAGAAACATATATTTAAGACATATACATGATTAGTCGACTACTATTCTAATTAGTCGACTACTAAGCGTTAGAAAATGATTTGAATTAAATGTTTTGACACTTCATTTTTAACTATAACTCTAATGGTTAACATAGGGGATTTCTATAGTTAACCAACACACTAAGCCTGCGTTAGTATGTTCTAATATTTATGTGTGTGTGTGTGTGAGTGATCAAGGCTTGTACAATAATTCTAAGTAAAGAAAATATAAAATGCATTATCATATATGTTCTTCATCTTCTTCACTTCATAATGCCTTGAATCTCAACTTGCACTTGTTCATATTTTGATATTGAAAGCTGCATATAAGAGTTAGTGCATTTGTATAACACACATTGTATAAATTGTTATCATCAAAATAATATCATGGAGATATGATAATCAACACAGGCTATAGGATCACGTTGATAGGAAGATTGTGCTAAGTAGAGACGTCACGTTCGATGAGGCTTCTATTTTAAAGCTTCTCATCTCTCATCAGGTGGAGAGCGACCCGACGGAGGAGATATCAAAGGTGATGGAGATCGATGCAGCTCCACATTGTCCAGAAGGTACGGTATCCATTAGAGTGTCGACTGAGGTGACGCCAGGCGAGCACGACGACGATGAGGCGGATATAGGTATAGATGTACAGAATCAGGGACCGACGGCTCAGGTTTAGGATTCTATTACGGTTTGGAGACAGAGGAGAGACATACAGATGCCATCATGGTATACTGACACAGTAGTTACATATGCACTTCCGGTGGAGAGTATGGATTTTAGTTGGTGCCTACTACATTTAGAGAGGCCGAGAAGAGTTCGGAGGCTGATTCGTGGTAGGTAGCTATGCGGGAGGAGATGGAGTCTCTTCACAAGAACGATACATGATAGCATATTGAGCTTCCAAAGGGGCGGAAGGCAATTAGTTCCAAGTGGGTATACACGAAGAAGGAGGGCATTGAAGGCACTCCAGTGAGGTTCAAGGTTAGGTTGGTTGCGAAGGACTATGCACAGGAGGAATGTATTGATTATAATGAGGTTTCTCTCCTGTAGTGAAGCACTCATCGATTCGGATTTTTCTAGCTTTGGTGGCATAGTATGGTTTGGAGTTACATTAGTTGGATGTGAAGACGATATTTCTTCATGGAAATCTTGATGAAGAAATTTATATGACTCAGCCATTAGGATTCTAAGATGCAGGGAAAGATAAGTTGGTTTGTAGGTTGAAGAAATCGCTATACGGTTTGAAGCAGTCTCCTCGATAGTGGTATAGGCGATTTGATGGATTTATGATCGGTCATTTGTACACTGGGAGACAGTTTGATCCTTACGTGTATTTTCACAAGTTGAAATGAGATGCATATATCTATTTGTTGCCTTAAGTCAATAACATATTGGTTGCCTCTATTTCCAGGTTTGCTATAGATAAGTTGAAGGCACCGCTTTCAAAGGAGTTTGAGATGAAAGATTTGGGTGAGGCAAAGAGCATTTTGGGGATGGAGATCAGCAGAAACAAAGAGAATGGCAAAATTTGTTTGACACAGGTGGCTTATTTGAAGAAGGTTATACAGCAGTTTAATGTTAACATGGATATGAAGCCAGTCAGTGTACCTTAGGGAGCCCATTTGAAGCTTTCAACTGATCTTTCACCGAAGATAGTTAAAGATAGAGAGTTGATATCGAAGACTCCATATGTGAGCATGGTTGGGAGCTTGATGTACACGATGATATGTACGGGGCCGGATTTGTCACAGGTAGTGAGCATGGTTTCGAGATACATGCATGATCCAGGAGTGGGTCATTGGGATGTCGTGAGATGGATTTTAAGGTACATTTGTGGTACCCTCATTTTTGGTTTAGTTTTTGAGTGGGACACTAGAGGTTGGCAGTTGTGCATTGGCTATGTTGATTCGGATTATACTGAGGATTTGTATAAACGTCGGTCTACGATGGGGTATGTGTTCACTTTGACTTGTACGTTGGTGTGTTGGAGATGCACCTTACAGTCTATGTTAGCTTTGTCGACGATGGAGACAGAGTATATGACAATTACAGAGGCTATGGAGGAGGCTATTTGGCTTCGAGGATTTTTAGAGGAACTTGGTATTTCGCAACAGTCCGTCTCCATTCTTTGTGATAGCATGAGTGTTATCCATTTGGTAAAGAATCAGGTTTTTCATGTGAGGACGAAGCATATTAACATTCGTTATCACTTTGTTCAGGATGTTCTTGAAGATGGCGATGTGGAAATTGTGAAGGTCCATACGAAGGACAATCCGATGGATATGCTCACAAATGTGGTTCCGAATAACAAGTTTGATCATTGTCGAAACTTGTTGCACGTTCATAATTGTTAAGGCCATTGACGACCATTTGGATGAACTACGGACGGCTTGATCCATTGGGAGAGGGGGTACGTAGGCAGTCATTTTGATGTAGCCGGTTTGGGTTCTCGACTTGCTGTGGATTGAGTCCGTTGTCATGGATTTATTCCACTTCGTACTGGATGCAACAAGTGGGACGTTTATTTATTATTGGTATCGGCTCAGTTTTGCAAAACTTCACTGAGGTGGAGAATTGTAGAAATGATAAAAATATTGGTAAAGTTTAGGAATTTTAAAGCGAAAAGACATTTAGGTGCTTGCCGGTCGACCGCGAGATTTGGCGCGGTCGACCGCCAAACGTGCATGAGTACAGGGTAGTTTCTGGAGTTCTAGTTGGTCGACCGTGAGGTTAGGTCCGGTCGACCGCCAAACCCTATAATGGTTTTCTGAATTCTGTCATTCTATCCGGTCGATCGTGAGCTTTGGTGCGGTCGACGGTCAGTCGGGTTTAGGCCTAAGCTTTTTTTCTTGTTCTGATTTAGTTTGTGTTTTGATATATATTAAAACACGAATTTAGGATTTTGTTAATCAGAGATTTGAGATTGTACTGAGCATATTAAGAGCGAGAACTTGTGAGCAAATTGAGAGATTTCGTTTAAGGTTTATTTGAGTGATTTTGTGAGATTGTAACCCTTTGTACTCTCCTTGATTTAGCGGAATCTCCTCATCTTCTCCTCATGGACGTAGGCAAATTACCGAACTACATATATCTCTGTGTTTGGTTTGATTTGTTGTATTTTGGATTGGATTGTGCTCGTGTTTGGTTTGGTCTGATTTGGTTAATCTTCTCCCGTGACTCACAGACTTGTTTGGTTGTCGAGCACGCTTCCGCAAAGGTGCGCAACAAAATGTTTAGCATAGCTTTGACCACATGAAAAATCGTAGAGGAACTAAAGACTTGCGTTTACTTTTATACAATCCTGAGTAGCATTTGTGAAGCCATCAAGTGCCAACTTCAGAAAGAACATAGACCATAACCAATTGGAGAATTTGGGCTGCAAGCTTGCTTATTGCTTTTGAGCTAGCCTATGTTGGTTTTGGGGTGAAGACACAAACCTTGGAACAAGCATACATAGCAGAAATTTTCTAAAGTCTGGAAATCAGGCGAAGCAGGGAATTTCAGTTCAGGCGAAGCAGGCGAACTTCAGTTCAAGCGAACTTAAGTTCAGGCGAAGCAGGCGAACTTCGCAGTTCAGGTGAACTTCGCAGAAAACAGATTCCTATTCTGTTTCGTTTTTAGGGTTTCCCTATAAATAGGGATGTGACGGCTGCGTTTTTTTTTGCTGTTGTTTCTGATTTTTAAAAGTGATTTTAGCAGTAATTTTCAGAGAACATCCAGTGCTTTGAGATCAGAGATCTTAGAGAAAGAGATAGCCGTTTGCGGGCATTGTAATTAATTTTCATCAATAATCAAAGAATTTCTTGTGTGGCTCCCGATGACGTAGGCACGCTTGCCGAACCTCGTTAAATCTGGTGTTCTCTCTTCTTTATTTATTCTTTCCTGCAAGTTTTTTGTTTTGCTACGATTTCTTGCTTGCTATTCTTTTGACACAAGATCCGGAGGGCATGGTTGTTGATTTTCCAACACCCAATAGCCTGTAATGGATAACAGCCAAACATTGGTCAGAGAAAATATATATTCCTTAGAGTTTACACTAATTCAGATGCAAGGAATAAACAAGTTAATCTACATTACTCTGTTGGTGCAATCAAACAGAACCCACATAATGCTACTCTGCACAAGATTTTCATATCTAAGGGAATGGTGTTTCCCATTGGGCAACTGTCCTTGAAGCGTAAGTAGATATCTATGCCTCAAAGTTTTTCATCAGGAAATTACAAGACAAACCTAGCTCTTACAGTGCAAACGCTGAAACACCTGCAGCAATTAAGAAGGTGCGTGTGTACTCGGGGAGAGTGTACTTAATACCACATACAAAACCATTTGGGCAACGTATGCATACCAGTAAACAGAACTTCATGTAGCTGGATTTACTCTGATAAGAAGTAGCGCAGCTACTTAAAATATTATGTCGTTAGTGTGGCAAAAAGTAGAAATAAGACTATGCAGGTATACAAAACACGATCAAATTACGTTTTGATACGAGCAACTGGTGAATTCCAATAACAGCATGTTTAGGGAATTAATGAGCTTGAATGGTATGGAACGTCATTTGTCACGTTAGTCCAGTAGAATCAACTTAAAATATGGCTAAACAGCACTTAAGTAGCCTATTATTTCACCACCATTTCATTTAAATACCCTAAGTTGTAAATATAACACTTTGATTCTATAAGCTGTAAAAAAATAGTACTTTAATATCCTAAGTTGTAAAAAACTGTCACGTCAGTACCGTCTGTAATTAGTTTCATTCCGACATATTCTTAGGAATATTCCTACATAATTAGCACATGACATTTAAATAATTGTATTAACCTTATTTATTATCCTATTTACCACTACACCCACCCTCCATCTTTTCACTAAATTTCTATGGAGGAGTAATTTTTTCATAATATGCTTTTAAATGGTGTTTACCAAATTTTAATGATAGACAACTATTTATGTCCTAATTTTTATAACTTAGGGTATTTTAGAGTAAATATGGTAAAACAATAGGGTATTCAAGTGCCATTTACACTTGGGGGGGGGGGGGGGCTTTTTTTCCTTCTTGTAAAATGTGGTCATTATACAAAAATCACCTTTCAATTTTAATTTATATATAAATCACCATTAAAATAGAGTTTCCTCCAATAAACCATTTCCCAGTAAAAAATTTCGAAAAAAAGTAAAAATATCCTTAAGAATTCACATTCAAGACATGTGACTCATTTCTTTAATGTTTAGGTTAAGTTATGATGTAGAACACACGACAGACATGTTTATGTCAAAGTGGGACAATCGTAAGCTCAAACGCGGGCCCGGTCGAGGAAAATAACTTGCTACGAAGAAACGACCATAACTTTCAAACCGTACGTCGGAATTGGACGAATTATGTATAAAAATCGACTATCTCGACAAGACGGAACCAACCAAACCAACCACTATGGGTTCGGTTTGCTTCCTACGTTTTGCCAAATTCCTTACGGATATCTATATTTTTGTCCGTTTTTTACAATTTTTAGTAATGTTTTAGGAGTCTGTATTGATTAGGAAACAAATCCGATTTGATCTCAGATTTGACCGGCGGACTTTCCTAGTCATAAAGAGTCTTTTTAGGAGTTTTAATGTTTAAGGAATTTTTTTCTATTTTTGGTAAAGTTTGAGTCCTTGTAGAAGTCTTGTTTTTTTCTATTAAAGTAGAGTCTTGTAAGCCCTAGAGACATAACTTTTAATTAATAAAATTTTATTTTTTTCTTCAATATTTACTTCGTGGATTCGAAGATTGTCCTTGGTAGATTCTGAGGTTCCTACTTCCGCGCTGTGTCAATTGGTATCAGAGCGTTGTCCCTCCGATCCAATGGTAGGTAATAAAGCCCCTATTACTCGAACTGAGTTCGACGTGCTAAAGGCCGATGTTAATCAGATGAAGACTATCATGGAGAAACATGCGACATCAGTAGAGCATCCGAATACGGCGGGAGTTCAAAATCGCATTGATGGTCGCCAATGATATGATCCGACTCCATATGATGAATCCGACAGCGAAGAAGATAACTATACAACCCTACGCCGTGGTGTTTATCACAGAGAAGGGATAATTATGATGTTGGAGGTTTCAAAATGAAGATGGATCTACCATCTTTCAATGAGCAACTTCATATCAAAGAATTTCTCGACTGGATTGCAGAAGTAGAGAGATTCTTTGAGTATATAGAGATCCGAGAAGAGCCTAAGGTAAAATTGGTGGCCTACCGACTCAAAGGTGGAGCTTCAGTTTGGTGGGAATCTGTCTAAATAAATCTTGTCAAGAAAAGCTGAAGGTCGATAAATAGGAAAAGATGAAGAAACTACTGAGAGCTTGTTTCTTGCCAAGTGATTATGAACAAGTTTTATTTGGACAATACCAGAATTGTAAGTAAGGTGGAAGAACTGTGGATAAGTACACGCAGGAGTTCTATCGATTGTCATCCCGCAACAACTTAAACGAGAGCGAGGCCCAACAGATATCCCGATATACAGGAGGATTGAGGATGGTGATTCAGGATCGTGTATCTTTACACCAGACCTATACCTTAGCAGACACGGTTAGCCTAGCTGAGAAGGTGGAACGACAATTTGGACGAAATAGTAAAGGACCATGGGTAGCTTCGGACGGGGCGCGCATGAGCTTTAATCGTGGTACGAATAAACAGTCTCAAACTGTTTCTGATCAAGATGCTACAATAAAGAAGGCAAAGGGTCCAGCGACAACAACAGTAAAGAAGACTACACCACCGAACCCATATGCCAAGCCTGACCCGATCAAGTGCTATAGATGTGGACAGCCTGGGCATCAATCCAATCAGTGCCCTAAAAGAGGTGTTGTGGATATGGTGGATCACGAAGATGAGGACGTAGACCAAGACGATGTTAAAGACTATGATGGTGGATTGGATCCTGATGATAATGGGGAACAACTCTCATGTGTTGTGCGGCGACTGTTATTGCCCCCAAAAATAGAAGAATCACCACAGAGGCATAACATCTTCTGCACGAGATGCACAGTGAAACCGAAGATCTATGATGTCATCATTGATAGTGGGAGCGGTGAGAATTTTACCTCTCGGCTCATGGTGGAGAAATTAGGTTTGAAGACGGAGAAGCACCCCTCTCCTTAAAAGATCAGTTGGATTCGTAAGGGCGTGTAGGTTGATGAGGTGTGTCGGGTATCTTTTTCCATTAGCCGAACTTATATCAATGAGGCGTTGTGTGATGTAGTTGAGATGGACACATGTCATATGTTTTTAGGCTGACCATGACAGTTTGATGTTGATGTCACGCATAGGGGAAATGATAATGTTTATATATTTTAGAAAAAGGTTGACGAATTGTGCTCAAACCTCTAACTGAGAAGGGGCCTGTCAAAACCAATGTTGCTGAAAAGAAGAATTTTTTGGTCATTGACAATGAAGACTTTATGAAAGATGTGAAACAATCTGATGAGGTTTATGATATTGTTGTCTCAGGAAAAGATGATTCTACCACCGCCAAAATTTTACCTGAAGTACAGACCCTCTTGCAGCAATTCGATGTAGTTATGCCCGACGATCTTTGTAGACGGTAAAAATTACCGCGGCGGATTAGCGAACGAATTCGCCCGCAGAACAGGACCACCCTCTCTTAGGTGGAGAGCCTACTGTAGCCACTAAGTGGATTCGCTGGCACACGAGCCCCCACATTGGCCGCGCACGCCAAATCACATGGATCCGCCAGCGAGGCGAATCTGCCTTCACTGACTAAATCTACTTGCAAGGGAGGTACTCAAATCCGCCCTCATGTGCCGAAACCACTTGCAGAGAGCCACGTCTGCCTACGTGAGCCGAAGGCCGGGTTTCCAGGGACAAGCCTTCCCTGCTTCCCACGATGCGAGAGGAGGGGGGTACAGTGTCCCAAGTCCGTCAGACGGCCAGCCGCGGTTCAAGCGAACGAGACAGGCGCCGGACCGGCCTTCATACTCATAAATGCGGGTCACCTCACCCATCAAAAGGAAGAGCCGGAGCCATCGGCGCGCCGCAAGCTATCTGGAGCTAACTCTGACGCGAGACGTCCATCCTCCCATCCCTATTCAGACATAGGGAGAAGAGAGAGGGCACAACACCCCAGGACCGCCGGAGGGTCACTCGGTACCTCGCCGCACAAGTGAGTGGACAGTTACCAGAGCCATCTGCGTCCACATAAATGCAGCTTACCTCACTCCAAGCAAAAGGTAAGAGCCACCGGCGCTCAAGGAACTGGCCAGACCCACTTGAGTGTCTGGCAGCCGCTGTCACGAGTACGAGGAGGGACTTTCCCACTCCTACATGACGTGACACAACACGTCGTCCCACCAAACAACCGCTTGTTATACAAAGGGACAGTAGGATGTCTTTGAATAGTGTATGGTCACATCCCATAATTCAAAGGGCAGTCAAACTGTCTCTTTCCCATTTAAGAGCTTCTTTTAGCAACCTTGAGGGAGGACGGGAGATCGAAAAAACCGGCCAAGAGATCGAGAGCTTGATCGATCAACCAAGAGAGGAAGAAGCTTTTTGCATACCCCTGCATTACAGCGCCATCTTCTAGCTCCGAGCTCCAATCACCGGCAAGCCAGAAGAGACGAACTCCTTCACCTCGAGCTTCTACTGAGTACTGAAGCTCTCCAGCAACCTCGGTCGAACCGTCCAAGGGAAGCAGACTCGGCACGAGCACCGAGCGAAGCATCCTGTAGCTACCTTAAAGTCCCCACGATTAAACAAGGAGGGCCTTCCCTCTGCTTTTGTTGTAATTCAGATTGATTTAGTTTGTAATAAGGTTTCTTATCAATACAAACAAAATCCCCCATTTTCAGGAAAATCAGAAATTTACACCTACAGAAGATGGCGACCACAGTGGGAGAAGCTGTTTCTTCAAACGAAATAGTGGTAGCTTAGTTCGACGAGGTTGCTGTTGGGACAACGGTGGAGTCCCTAGAGATCGAGTTTGACCAGGCCAAGTACAAAGAGTACTTGTCTTCCTCCTTTTCCGGTGGCGAAGCGTCCCGCAAGCGCCACAGAGTTGTACACAGGAGCCGACCTCAGACGGTCAAAGCTCCCGCATCAGAAGGCTCTACCCAAGTCTCGACGGAGAAAACCACCCCATACACTCTCGAGGCCAAGTCCCAGATCGAGAATGTGAGGGGAGGATCTACTAAGTGGGTCGCCAAACGACCCTCAGTAGCACCCGTCCCGAAAGAGACATCGGTTCGTTTCGGCGCAAACCACGCTGTCACAGCCCGCGCGGATGCCCTCTCTACTGGGAAAGATCGCCAACAGCAACGGCAGACACTGGTCGGGCAGAAAGCCCAGACCTCCGTTTCACGCGACGGCCTAGATCACCACGCAGGCCCGAGAAGCGAGAAGCAAATAGGTAACTCGCCCAAAATCGGGAGGCCCTCCAAATCAGGAGCGCCAACCAAGAAGGACGGGACCACCCACCCAGATGGACTTCGCTTTTCAGGTCACATCCCTGATGCGAACAAACCACCCCAAGTGAGTGGGCCTGTCAGAACAGGCGAATCCTCGAAGGCTGGCGAGCCTCACCATAATCTTTTGGCGGATAAACGCAAAGACAAAGAAATAAGCGACACTTCGCGAGCCAACTCGCTCAAACGAATGGTTGAAACTCGCTTACACGTTGGAGTTCGCCCAAACGCGAAAATTCGCCCGTCAAAGCGAGATCGCCCAACTCCAACACCACAGCATTCCTCCCAACGTGCGCCAGGGAATACGTCCAAAGATCTCTCGTGCACCCACCCAAGCGATCCTTCTGATACTGGGGGTTGTCACCAACCACCCACAGGAGATCTCCGAGAATATCTGACTCGCAAGCGCACTATGCATGAGGCGAGCCCTCAGTGCCATTGCGAAAGGCTCATCCACACGGTATTCGCCGACTACCAATGCTTAGGAACGGCGAAACATTCAGTGTTTGAGAGACTTTCTCAACAAACTTCACGACGGAGGACCTCCCGTCAAACGCGTCGTCACCAAAAAAGACGCGCTACTGATGATCTGGAGCTCCCGTCCGCCACAATCAACATGACGAACAAGGGTAAGGCGGTATTCTCCGATACCCCAGATTCAGATTCCATTCTGGGACCTAATTCTCGGTTCGCCCGACGTAGTCAAGGCGGCATATACCAGCGAACCCGTAGTCGCAAGGGAGCGAGCATCGGGTTTGATTACTCTACCCTGGTTCCTCCCTCCTACGGCGAGGACGAAGTTCATTCGGCGGCTGCCACGTCACAAACCTCACATTCGAGACAAAGCACACCGGTGGGAGTGCACATGACCGAGCTCACACACGAGCAGACGATGGCTCAAAAGCTGGAGGAACAGCAGGCGATCATCGACTCTCTGCGAGAAATGATGGAGCAACTTCTGAACAAGAAGAAGAAGAAGAAACGGCCCCAACGTCCCTTACCGTGACAAACTGGGGATAGAGAGTGGGTACCACCCCGCCGTCCTGCGACGAAAACGAAAGACAACAGTAATCCACGATCCGATTACTCCTCCAAGACGTCGCTAGGGACGTCACACACCGGGGACGGCACCCGTGACAAGAGGTTCAATGAATTCCAGGACCAGCTTAACGCGCTGAAACTTCAGCAGAACATGAACAAGCTGGGGGTGGTTCGTCCCTACCCCATTGAGTGGGATATAGTCTCATACCCGGCGAAGTTCAAGCCAATCAGCTTGGTGCAATTCGACGGCAAGGGCTCACCCTCTCAGCACATTCACTACTTCATGGCCCAGACTGGGTTCCTTACGGGGAATGACGCCATTCTTACGCGGCTATTCATAGGCACCCTCAAAGGGGTGGCCTTTGAATGGTTCCGCAAGCTGGAACCCGGCTCTATCAAGTCATGGGCCGACGTCGAAAGACTATTCTTAGCCCGTTTCTTCGATGACGATACGGAAGTTTCAATGGCCACTCTCCTCGCCGAAAAGCAACAGAAGTCGGAGTCGGTCAATGACTTCGTCAAAAGATTCCGGAATCGGTCCGTACACTGTCGGGACCAAGTCTCCGAGTCGACACTGATCGAGATGTGCCGCAACAACCTATCGATCCATATCTTGTCTAAGATAGGCGCGGTGGAAACCCGGACGTGGAAAGAGCTTGTTCGTCAAGGCGAGCAAGTAGAAAACATGATCAAAAGGCTCGAGGCCGAAGAACCGCAGCCTAAGAAGGGAGCCGCGGAGCCAACTGCGCCAAAGAACCCCCCTCGAGCGAGAGGAAAGGAGATCATGGCGGTCGATTCCACCCCAGCGCCAAAGGTTGCCCAGAGGCCAAAGCCCAGACAATTTGAACAGCGCCCCCCACGGCACTATGACTTCAAAGAAGATCAGGTGGTAGCAACGTTCGATACTCTGCTCAAGAGTGGTCGAATCAAACTGCCAGAAGCCACGAAGCCGGATGAGGCGGACAAAACCGGTGACCCAACTTACTATGCTTATCACAGATTCCTTGGTCACCACACCACCAAGTGCTACGTCCTCAAGGACAAACTCCAGGCCCTCTACGACGCGGGGGTCCTGAAGAAGGAGAAGGTCCAGAAGCAGGTGACCACAAACATGATCACCTTGAGCTTTGGGACAAATCTCCCAGAAGTCCAAGCTCCGGTGGGGGTAGTTCCTATCCCCAAAGCGGTTTTGAAGATCACCAACGACAATCCTCACAACCAGCGAGAAAAGGGCTTGGTCCCGCAGACCCTACCATCGGGACAGATAATGTGGGTCCACCCGGACCTCCTCGAAAGAAGCCAAGAAGAAACACTGCAACATCATCTATGCCACCCCAGACAAAGATGACATAGCGGTGACCGCCTTAACCGATTCCGAGGAGGACACCAATGTCTTCGCCACAAGAGCGGGAAAGGAGTTTGAGAAGGAATATCCCGCGAGGGCGGAGAACACGGCAAGACCTCCCGCGAGGCCAGCCGCAACAACTCCTCCCAATCCAGATACACCTAGCTCGAGTCGCCAACCTTTCCGGTTCAACGTGCTCGCACAGCTGAAAAGCATCCCTGCGCGAATCACTATGTACGACCTCCTCCGGTTGTCCAGGTCTACTCGCAAGGCCTTACAAGAGGCTTTGGCCGATTCAGAGGCGTTCGCCACCCATTTTTCGAAGGAAGCAGAAGCGGAACGAGAATGCACGACCTGCTGTCAAGTCTCCAAAAGACTTCCGTGCATCACTTTCACTCCTGAAGACATGCTCATCAAGAGCACGTCTCATGATCGACCGCTGTACTTCACGGGATACGTCGGATCGGCGAGAGTGGATCGGATCCAAGTCGACCCGGGTTCCGCGTTGAGCATCGTGCCTCTGAAATTGATCAAGCACTTGGGGATACCGCCAAAGCGCTTGTCCTCAACCACCACGACTATTTTCGGCTTCAACGCCACGGGGACGCGACCGTTGGGCAAAATCCGCCTGAAATGCCGCATAGGCGAAATGAAGACGGAGGTGACCTGCTATGTCATCGATGCCGAGCCCTCTTACAACGTACTCTTAGGATGCCCGTGGATCCACGACAACCGAATAGTCCCGTCCACCCTTCACCAGTGCTTGAAGTACGTCGACGATTACGAACGTGTGAAGACTGTAGTGGCCGACAGACAACCCTTCAAAGGCGTCGAGAACTACTTCACAGACTCCCTACTGTATCAGGACCCCGTCGAACCGCCAGTTGAGGAGCCGGAAAGCGGCAACGAGGCAGACATCGAACCTGAGTACGGCGACAATCTAATCCTAAATGACTTCGAGTCAATTGTAATTGGTTATGAGAGTCATCATGTAACCAACGCCGTTCAGGCGGAGAAGATTGTCATCAATGAAAAGTCCAACTTTGCTTACGTGTCGTCTTGCTCTGCGTCTGATGATGATGAGCCCAACGACCTATGGTCGGAACTCTACCAAGACCCTTCCCTGCATCTGCCGGTAGGCTCGTCATGCATCGCCAAAGCGCAGCTGATCAAGTCATCACAGGCTGTGTTCGTCGTGCTAGCCCAGAATAAATATCGAAAAGACATTATTTTTGGTCGAATCGATCGTCCCTTGCGCACGCTCTGGGATGAGTCTGAAGACGAGGATCCCGCGCCCCAGTTTTCGCAATACAGTCGAATTGCGAGACGCATGATGAGCGACATGGGGTATGATCTCACCCGTTTAGAGGGCCTCAATTATGGCCGGGGACGTAAGACGGTCATCCGACCTGCTTACGTGCCTAAAGGGAAACCCTCAAATTACTTCAACAGGACTAGGAGAGGCCCAGGCTACTCCTCCTCCTCGTC
>BQKN01065851.1:400698-451215 GCA_022839385.1 Asparagus kiusianus | reverse complement strand
CTTAAACTGATTTTCGTTATTGTCTAAACAGCTCATATTTCCAACAAGTTCAACCTCCCCCAAACCACATATTAACTTTCTAACGTAAACAACACCTATACTTATTTTGCTTAATCCACTCACTGGACCAACTTATTTTTCTTTTGTTATTATACATTTACGACGATAGTTTGTGTTATCTTCCATAGAGGGTTGTCACAGATTTGAACCGATATCGGTTGAGATTGTCAAGGATGCGAAGTTGATGAACTTAGAGTCCAAGTCCAACAGCTTAGGACCGTGGTTTTCGTTTATTATTATTATTGTTGTTGTTGTTGTTATTATTATTATTATTAAGGGATGAACCGGGGTTAATTGAAGACCTGCTGATTTTGGACAAACGTCAACCTGACATCGGTAAATACCTCTGAAACCAAATTCGAGAAAATTGAAGAATTTGAGTTGGCATGGCCTAGGTCACACCGATGTCAGTCAAGATCTCCTAAATTCAATTCACTAGTTAAAGCATCCGCTCTTTTAGCGGCCATCATCAGTCCACGTCTGTGCGTTGTTTCAATGTTGGAGGTCTATTTCGGCTAGGATTCTGTTTGAGGTTTTACAGAGGAAAATTTGTACGGTACTGTAAACTCTATTTCACATTGTTAGGGTATAGAATTAAAAGGAAATTTCAGGATAGTCCATAGATCAATTTCTATTATCTTTTGATGTTGGCTTTGTATTTTTTTAATTTACTTTCGATGTTGGCTTTGTGTTTTTTATTTCAGTGCCGCTTCCGCATTATCGGCAATAGTTTTTACTATATCAAAGCAATATTGGGAATTTATTACTCACAGTTTCTCATATCAAATCTTGGGAGCCATCATCAGAAAAGCTCTCTGGTTGTGCTCCATGGGAGCCCATGATCTGTCGCACTAAGCACTGCATAATTTCTCAACTAATTAAAGAGTAGTGCTACTTCCAATCTATCAATCATTCTCTCCATATCTGCTAAGTTTCTACAAATCACATCCTCATCCCAACTAGTAGTAGTTTAAATGAAATGTGCGATCCATATAGCTTTTTTTTTTTTTTTTTGAACTGGTAAATGAGATTTTATTTCAAGCTCTCGATTGGAGCAAAATAGAATATTTCAATAAGCATAGCAACATACCTTGATACATGATATAAGAGGAATGCATCATTATGCTGTTGATAATATTTCAATAAGCATATGGATGTTGTCGATTTTCCAGCCACTATGCTATACAGACGACGGATGCAAATTTCCCCAAATCTTATGAATGATGCTGTATAGAATGTATATCTTCTTATATACCTACTTCATATCTAAATCATTTTATTCTAAATCAATGAAAAGAGTGGAGTTTGTGACCCAAACGTTTTATTAAAAGCATTATTAATATATATTTAGGAGGGAGGGCCGGGGGTGCTTATCACATATAATATTAGAAGGAATTTCATACAAATATTTCATCAAAGAGAAAGCCATAGTTCCTGCATCTTTTTCTTTTCTTTATTTGTGGTCACCATGTTGCCTAGAAACAAAGTTGTATGAACAAAGAGCACTCAACTGACCCACACAAATAAGGTGAAGAGGACATTTGCAATGAGTGCTTTCTGACACAATAAGGGGGGTTATTCATTGGTGTAATTTGGGGTAAATTGGGGTAAATTGTTTCAATGGGGTAATTTTACCCAATGGGATAATTTGAGTGGGATAAGTGGCCGGGTAAAATGAGGGTAATGAGACAATTTGAGTGGGACAATTTGTATGATCTTTTTATAATATTATATTTATAGCTTAATTAAATTCAAGTTTAACTTGATATAACATCAAATGATTAAATAAATAATAGTTATAATATACAATAATATTATTTTTTAAGATTATTTTAATATAAAATATTAAAAATAATATAATAATATTAATAATATCAATATTAATCAATATTTAAATATTTTGATGTTTATTTTAACTATTATGCTATATTAATAAATTTTTCAATTGCAATAAATATTTAATCATTCATACATCTATTACCAAGATAATACACCTCACAGTTCTCATCAACTCCAAAAGATAATGCAAACAACTATCCACAGTGACTACTCAAATGTTGAACCAACCAGCTACTAGTTAACTTTATGCAGTTCTTAATAAATGATCTTGAAGCTTAAAAATAATATAAGTTAGACATCCAAATGGACAAACACTCAAATAATCAGATATTTTAGCCTACAGAAGAGCTAGTAAATCAGAAAAATGAAAAGCATATCTAGATCAAGCACCAATTTGCAATGGATTATCCAATGATCCACAACCTAATGGTTGAACTGTTACACATTGGAGATACATATTTGGGAAGGTTCAACGTATGCATAAGTGCATATACATGAAATCGTGAAAATAAAATACAGATCTGTCAAGGTTACAGAATAACAAATCATATGGGTGTATAAGATAATGTTGTATGGACTTTTAAGGCTATTCATAAGGACTCCCTGTAACACAAACTATCCAATGCAAAATAGATATAATACAGAACATGTACATGTACAAAAACTCACCAAGATAATACACCTCACATAACTCATCAACTCCAAAAGATAATGCAAACAACTATCCAAAGCATTCATGTTCCCAAAAGCATATAACATAAAAGTCCCCTAAAAGCATATAACATAAAAGATAATGCAAACAACTATCCAAAGCATTCATGTGCTTAACATAAAAGTCCACTCGCATATAACTAACATCTATGTTCCCAAAAGCATATAACATAGTAGTCATTAATAAGCATAGTGATTGTCGTCATTTGGAAATACTCCAGTCAGACGCCAAATCATAAACCTTCTCCTTTGATCATCATTCATCTTCACGAACATATCCTTCACGTCTTGTGAAATATTTTGAGAGTACTCTTCCACATTTTGAGTTTCCGAAGCAAAATTCATCCTACAACACAAATATCAATAAGACTATAGCTTTATATAGTATGTACATGTAACAAAGTTCAAATATAATATTGAGTTTGTTTATGGGCGTAGTACATCTTCATACTTGAATGGGTCTACAGAAATTGTACAATTGAAAAGAAGAAAAAACAATTCTGGAAACACCAGTTATCAAAGTAGTAGTTCTATCATGGAATAATATCTATTGCTATGCTGCTGCAGCAGTTGGTGAAGCCAACAAGTATCCAAAAGCTCGTTGTATTGGTTAGATTTGACCGTGTGTTTGGTTTTAGGAAGCCAATTTCTTGACTTATTTCCCAAGAACTCTGTTTCAATGTCGATCACGATGCTTAAATCTTTGCTCATTCTTGACTTACTTCCCATATCCTGGTTTTCTTTCTTGAGTCGAAATATTTTCTAATGTCTGACTAGCTATAATATGATTTATTTTTGTTACAGGGAAACTCTGGTGGTCCCCTTATAAACCTTGAAGGTGAAGTTGTAGGAATCAATATAATGAAACTATTCTTAATGAAACTATATATCCTCCAGCATAATACATTCGTAGTGAGGTGTAATTTACCTACAAAAAATATGTATCCAGCAAAAGAAGACATGTTAGATAAACATGCAAGTTGGTGTAGTTTCAAATATTTCCAGGCAAAAGCTCCAAAAAGCCTTGCATTCTCCAAGCAACAGATGAGTAAGCCATCTAAACAACTTATTTGATATATATTTTTTCCCAGATAGAAGGTGGGACGTTAAATCACCCATAATCCATTTAATACATCCATAACCAGCATTAAGTTAACTACTAGGCTGAAGAGTTCACACAAAACTACAAGATTAAACATCAAGATGATAATTAGATACCAAAAACCATAGTAGTTGATGCAATAAAACCAGTCAGATACCTCAATTAACAATAACATGATTTGATTTGGCCCCATATCTTTATTTTCTTTATGGCCTCCAGAGCCGCAAGTGTAACAAAGAGTGGAGTGGAGAATTGGTTTCACTCAGTTCATATTTATTATCGAAAAGGCTGATTCTAACGTTCTTTTTTCTTCTCAAACACAAGATATGAACTAAAATTGTATAGATAGCATTTGTGGTTCTTACAAGTGTTCGTGGGAAAAATTGTTGCTTTCTTCATTACTGACTCCATTGTCATCTTTAAATAACAACTTTTTGAGTTACAAAGATCCGGTCTTTTTATAAGATCCGGTTACAATGAAAATCAAAACAAAGAAATAAAAATTACAACTTTTCTCTTGTTTACCGAACAAATCACGAGCTCCTGTTATCCGGTCGCTCGCTTGCGTGGGTTGTTTGCCTGCGTCGATGGTTGATCCGTTGACCACCGCACGATCTAGATCCAGATAGATCTACGCAATATGACGGGTATTATTTCACCAAGGAAATAATAGCCGGAGGGATTATTTCACCAAGGAAACAATCGCTCGAATCTCGGGATCAAAGACCAAGCTTTGATCCGGAGTATAGCCACGTAGATCTGAGATCCGGTCCTCTCGAACTCCTGTCTTTTGTGATGCGGATGCTCGCCAAGATCCAGATCTGAACGTCCAAGTCTTCACGCCTTCAACAACTCAAGAACAAGGTCTCAATCCGGCAGAATTTCGGCTCTCCAAAAAGTCCTCCAAAAAGTGAACCCAAGTCCCCTATTTATAGGCAACCAGATCTGTGCCTTTGGCACAGATCTGGGCCAGCCACCTCAGGGTGGCTCGGCACTGGGTCGAGCCACCTCAGGGTGGCTCGGCCACCGAGCCACCCCAGGGTGGCTCGGCTTTGGCCGAGCTCCTTTGGGTGTTGTTTTCCGTCGTTTCCCGTTTTCCGGTTCTGTATTCGATTTATCCGGACCTTGATTTGACAGTCTGGATCTTTATTTGGCAGTAAATCCGCCTTGGCGTTTGAGTTCGAATCCATTTTATGGTTGGACGACTCGTTGACTTCCCGAACCGTTGGATTGATTCCGCACGCGAATGCATTCCGTTGCTCGCGTGCAATTCGTTGACCTCGTCGCCTCGTCACTCGATGGTTCGTTGGTTTGTCGAATCACCGTGTCGAGCTGTGCTAAGGGACCTATAGGCAATTTCATACGCCTACAGATACCCCCTCCAAAGTATTTCAGCCTCGTTCTTTTATAGAAGAGTCTAGAATGCTTTGGATATGATTGCCCCTACCCTCAGTCGGTGTAATAGGACTTTGGAATGACTTTTGTTCTGTATTCCTTCAATCCTTCAGGCTATTCGGTGCTTTGTCGAACGTCTGTAAGGATTCCGGTGCTGCATTTATTGTCTGACCGTTGTCGGAATTTTGAACCTGAAGTCGCTTGCTGATTTTCTGATCTTTAGCTCGTGCTTGTTGGTTCAACATATAACTGACCCTCGATTGTTGGCGTTGAGTCTTTATTTGCGACGCGTTATCCGGCGTAGTGTTATTGAGTTATCCTTAAGAATATTTTTTAGAAAAATATCCTCCAGGAACTTCTCAACAAAATAGGGAATAGTTTATACTCGTATACCTTCTTGGAGTATTTCTCATGCCCGAATGAGCTGAACCGGTATGATAATTATCTGAACCGGTCTGATAATGACCCAAAAAAGGTAATAATTTGGCTCAAAAATTCTTTCGATCCTTCCGAATGCGTGGGTGAGACCAAAATAAACAAAGGATTGAACCCTCGGTTGATTTGAAGTTGTTTCGACGCTCAATTCAGCTTCAATTTGAATTCTGGTTCAACTCTGGTTCAAACTGGTTCAACCTGGTTCAAGACTGGTTCAAACTGGTTCAGGACTGGTTCAGACTGGTTCATCCTGGTCTGGTCTGGTTCAGTCTGGTTTGGTCTGGTTCAGCCTGGTTCAGCCTCTTTTGAACTGATTTGGACTGGTCTGGTCTGGTTCACCCTGGTCCGGTCTGGTTCAGGACTGGTTCACATTATAAAAGGGGTTCTTTTTCTTTTCTTTTTCTTTTCTTTTCCTCCTCCTAGGGCCGGCCCCCCTTGTGCCTCTTTCTTGATTTTTCTTCCCTCGAGCATTCTTTCTCTCTCAAACCTTGAAATCTGTCTCAGATCTAGGCTTCCTTTTGATATTAGACTGAAAAATCCTTTAAAACTTCCATATTTAAAGTTTCTCTCAGGCCCCTCGAGCACGTCCTTCAGGGGGTAGAATTGCAATAAAAAGGGAAAATTTTTTCTGGATCTGATCCCTTAATTTATTTTGCAGATCATTATGTCGCGTGTCCCGAGAGGTCGCTCCCCTGTTGCGTCGGCTGATGGCGCGCCTCCCTCTTACGCTGGTGAGTTATTTTTGGCATGTTTGGAAATTTACAAATTAGTCCTTTTTTCCTTGGAGATTTGCAAATTGGTCCTTTTACCCCACGTTGTTCTCCTTGGCGAGACAATCGGGAAGAGCCTTGATTCTCCTTGGTGAGGATCGACGCTTTAAAGATAGGTTTTGCTTGGTCATAACCATATCTCAAAATAAAGGGGGCGATTTGAAGCTATATTGTGCTTTACAAGGCAGGGCTATATTGTCAATATACCCTATCTTGTGATTGCACAATGTGGCCGAATCGTCTCACCCTTTATAAGGCAATGACTCTATCTTACCCATTTGTAAGATGAGTTCAACTTCCTTTTATAATTGAGACTAACAGATGTTTAACTGTTTATTTCCAGTGGGATATCCTTCTGGAGCGTTCTCATCTCACGCAGTGTACGGGCGTCGTGGCGAGTACTATTCGACTTCCGACGACTTTTCCCCTATTCCAGTTACTCCTCAGTTTGCTTTGGACATGTCGATCGAGGTTGCCCAAGTGGTGAAGGAGGGTGGACATCGAGCTCTTCGGCAGTTGATTACAGATGCGCCTTTCGTGAAGGATGCCAGTTCTATTCAGCCTCTCAGGAAGAGCGACTTTTTATTTGGCGACTCTGTCAGAGATCCGGATGCAGTGTTTATTGATGCCGAGCAGTGGCTTCATAAAACCGGCAGTGGTTTCATATATTTGCCGAATATTCCTCGGCATCGTTCATTGACTGAACTTAGGCATCAGGCTGTGACACGGGAAATGTCGTGGCGCTTGACGGAAGAGCATGAGAGCATTCACTGCGGCTACATCACTCATCAGGCAGTTCCTTGTTCGAGTAGGAGTCATATCACTGGACTGCGTCCTGGAGTATTGGGGTTGGATGCACCTCCACATAATGAATTCCTTGCCACTGCTTCTACTTTGAAGAATCGCCTCGCTGCTCTAGGACGGGAGATGCCTACGACGCGTCACAGATTTTATGGATGGGTCCATTCTTTGGACAAGCTCTGGTGGACCCGCATGACGAAGTACGTCTTAAGCCGATGGGGCGAGGAGTTGCACGCTTGTGGTTTATATGCAGCCGTTCGTGCCACCATGTATGGCTTGCCTGTCAGCTCGAGGCATTTCTTTGCTTTGTTCGAGCTTTATAATCCAGATTGGAACACCTTTCTGACACGGCAAGGGGAGTTGGGCTTGGCTCTTCATGAGATGCACAGGATTTCTGGTTTGCCCATGGGACAGATGTTATATCAGGAATACTTTCCCTCCAACCATGAATTGAGTCAGCTGAAAGATCGTATGCCCGACCGCTATGAGACTTTATGGGACCTCACATGTCACTATCATATTGCTTTGGCGCAGTCTGAGCCTTTAGCGAAGAGGACTAAGTCATTTGTGAGTCTGAAGCGGTTTGCATGTTACTTGTTCAGGAATCTAGAGAGCAATTCTGGTGAGGATATTTGTGAGTTGTCACCACTTACTCCTTCAGGGGTGAATAGTCTATTGAAGAAGATCGATGCTCGTTCCTATACCATTAGCAGTCCTGAGAGTGGCTTTCCTACAGGGACCAAGTTTAAATCGTTCTTATGGCATGCGACCGCACCGATTCGACCGATGACCCTTCTTGCCGGTTACCTCGCTATCTGGTTAAAGAAATGCGTGGTCCCGTTCCAGTCTGGTGACGCTTTGCCCTTGGAAGTGCTCTATCCAGCGGTTCAGCTCGCTTACAAAAAGGAACTTTTGCTTCTTCCAGTCATGGTGGCTAACATTCATCGAGGGCTTCAAGAGATTTCTAGTACCTCTACACGGAAGGAAAGTGACTTGCCAGGTCAGATTCCCACTATTAGGGTGGAGCTTCCGTACACTTATTTGATGGCTTGGTTCGTCCTTCACCGTTCTGACATGATGTCGGTATCGAACGCCACGGACCACTCTGTTCCCCTACTACAGTTGCTTGAGAATGGCAAGTGGGAGGGGAGAGGATTTTCTGACATCAGACAGCAGCTGCAGGTCCACAAGTGTTGGGTGTTTTCTACTTGCTTTCCTCAGTTCTCTGGCCGATACGGCGAGTGTTTGATTGATGAGGAGAGGCCGAGGGAGTATCGAACTCATTTAGACATCGGCTGCTTTAACTGGCTGGTGAACATTAGGCCGGGTTATCTAACTTTCCGGGTGAGGAATCAGTGTTTCATAGAGCCATATCTACCCTGTCGATTCGCTCGCCAATTCGGCTATGATCAGCTTTACGTCGGGAACCCACGTCAGCAGCTTCGGACCCACGGCGGTTTGGTGGACGGTCTCCGGGCATGGTTGTGGACCGTGACGGGCTGTACTGGTGCTAAGTTCAGTCTCCCGAGTGCTGATCGGCCGTTGAACCTCACCTTCTTAAGCTACAAGTGGTTGTTAGCAGCCAATAAAACTATCCCTGTGAAGCCGATTGCAGAGCTAGAGGCCGAGGAAGCTTCTCAGGTTGATTCTCGTAGGATTTGGGAAAATGCTCGGTCACAAAGGATACAGAACAAGACTCATCGGATTGATGAAGAGGGAAAGAGGGTCTTCCATTCTGCAGACGAGGCTTCAGGCGGAGATCCTGAAGATTACGAGGACTTTTCCGAGCGAGGTTAACTATCCATTTCTTTTTTTCTTCTGTTTTTGAGAATTATTAAAACTGACAATGGTTTGATGTTTCAGGGACCATTGGTGACCAAGATGAGGAGTTCCATCCTCCTCCCTAGGCGAGACCTTCGATTATTGTCCCTGCTGCTAGGCGGAAGAGATTAGCCCGCAAGCCGCGTGCAGCTTCACAAGTATCTGATATGGATTTGGCTGGTGATGATCCTGCTAGTGATGAAGGTAACATTTATCCTGTAAACCATCCTCTTGATTATTCAGAACTTCAACTCATGATTTTCCATTTCTATATAGGAGAGCGTGGGGAGAGCGGAATGAGTCCTGATCCTGTTCCTGTACCTCCTGGCGAGGATGACTCATCACACTAGGTAGAAAGGTCTGCAGGAGTTGCCGACGTTAGGGAGGATATCAATGTAGGACCCGATTCAGCGAATCCAGGTACATCTACCATTAACACTATATCTTTTAGATGGCACACAACAAAATCGAATGATTCGGAATTTGTTCATTCCTTAATTGTCTCTGTGCTTCTCGCTCTTTTAGATAACTTGCAGGAAGAGAGCGTGGATCTTGGGAATAAAGAGGCTAACGCACCCATAAGAGGTAACTCATTTTTATTAGTTGTAGTCTCTTTATTCTTCTTTGGTACTTATATTCTCTTGTGTCTGATTTCTCAACTGATGATTTTGACGAGGAAGGCTTGCTTGTGGACAGTCCTATGCTCCACTTCATATATAGCTCTCCTCAGATTGATGACCAGTTGCCTGGAGATATGTTCCCTGAGTCCTCATTCCTTAAGAATCCCGAGGGTGATTATTTTGAAGGTACGTGCCTCCTCCCAAGTTAATTATAAGACTAGCCAATTTTTGACTAATGCAGCTATAATGTGATGCCCCTGAGAATTCTGTTTTGTATTTGATAGGAGCTTTTGTCGAGACTGATCCTGTTGAGCCGACTGCGAGACCAACTACACCAGTTGATACATCTACAGCGGTTACACCCCCACTACCCCCAGTGACTCAAGAGGGTATGAATTAAGTAACTGAGAATATTATTTCTTCTTCAAAACATTTTTTTGACGGATTTTTTTTTGTGTGTAGGGGTTTCTTCTCAGCTCCATATCCTTGTGAAGGAGTCGCTATCAGATAACGATCCTGAGAAGATCGTTCTCTGCATAGAACTTCGCTCCTTCTTCTCCTTTGTGAATGCTATGATTGGCAAGCTCTTCCATGGTGGACTCTTCCTTCTCCAATTCAAGCCTTTCCTTGATCCCAAAATCAATTCAATAAGGGAAGCAGGATATCCAGATTTGGCAAAAGCTATAGTTGACGACCTTGATTGCCTAGAGCATGAGCTTCAGATGTTTCGTGAGCTCCGAGATGCAGGCGCCTCCTCATTTATTGCTACCGAGCTGGATACCCGCTTACAGTCATCGCGCGAGACTCGGATTCTTGCTGAGCTCGAGATTCAGATGCAGCGGGACCGAGTAGATCGAGTTGAGACCAGCCTTGCTGCTAGATCATCTTCGCTTGCCGAGCTCGACCTTTCTATTACCTCTTGTGCGACCGAGATAGACCAGCTCAGAAGAGCACTCCGTGAAAAAGAGGAGACGTTGGATATTCTTCAGATGACGAAAGCACAGGATCAGCAAACCCACACTGCCTTATCTGATGAGTTGAAATCCTTGAAGCAGAAGCTAGTCGAGACAGAAGAGATTGCTGCAAGGACTTCAGCCACCACCGAGGAGTCCATCAGAGCTGAACTTAGGCAAGCTTATGATGAGAAGCTGTCTAAGATCAGTCGGCAGATTTTTGGTCATGGGTTTGATGTATGATTTTGTTTGCTGCGTACTTTGACTTTTGATTCCTTTAGTGAAACTGGTTTTCATCTTTATCTTTATTATGATTCGTCATTCCGTTTGAAATGATTGACCATAATACTCATAGGATTTTCGGCAAACCCTCAGCCATCAACGGGTTTGATGAGCCTTTACCGACTACTGTTTGAGTCGGGCTAGCATGCGAATTATTTAAATCCGTTCGCATGTAACGTTGCGCTCAGAGATTGAATTCTTTGAGGCTTTGTGCTATGATGTAGAATACATAGACTTCGTCATTGTTACGGGAATAGGCTACCCGGCGACACGTGTTAGGTGTTAGCTTTAGGATTTTTGGCTAACCCCCAGCCTTCAACGGATTTGATTAGCCTTTACCGACTACCGTTTGAGTTGGGCTAGCATACGGATTGTCTAAATCCGTTCCGCACATGACGTTAAGCTAAAAGAGTTAACTCTTTTAGTGCTACGACATTGAATACGTAGACTTCGTCTTTCTCCTGTGAAAAGACTAAACAACAACGTGTATGAGACGTTGACTTAGGATTTTTGGCAAATCCTCAGCCTTTAACGGATTTGACGTGCTCTTACCGACTACCGTTTGAGTCGGGATTACATACGGATTGTTTTAATCCGTTCCGCATGTGACGTTGTGCTAAAGGAATAAACTCCCTTAGACTTTTTGCTACAACTTCGAATATGTAGACTTCGCCATTGTTATGGGAATAGGCTATCCAGCAACATGTACTAGACGTTGGCTTATCCCTACTTAGGCTTTGGGATAAAGGTCCCCAGAGTCAGGCTCTGGTATCTTTTTCTACGGATAAAGACTAAACCGGTGATGCGTGTTAGGCGTCGGCATATTCTTTCTTAGGATTCAGGATAAAATTCCCCACGCGTGTAAGGCATGGATTTTAGTGTTATTAATAACAACCTGCCACAATATTGAATATGTGGGCAAGTGTTCTTTTTAACGGTTAAGAACTAACCAGCGGCGCGTGTTAGGCGCAGACTTATCCTTGCTTAGGTTTTAGGATAAAATACCCCAGAATCGAACTCTGGTGTCTTTTTTAATCGGAGAAAGACTAAACCGGCAGCGCGTGTTAGGCGCAGACTTATCCCTGCTTAGGATTCGGGATAAACTTCCTAGGATGAATCCTAAATTGATAAATTTTGGAAAAAGAGTTAGTGTGGGAAAGGAAGAATTTTATATTCTATTCCCCGAGCAAGGAAAGAAGAATTTTATATTCTATTCCTTGATTCTGGAAAGGAAGAATTTTATATTCTATTTCCAGTGCAAGAAAGAAACTAGAAGTGGGATCTCCACTCCGAGAATCTGGAAGACCTAGATAAACTTACCTTTTATAGGATTGGTTATCTGATCGAAAGATGAGTCCTTCGTTTATCGAAGTGAAATTTCAACTTCAATTATAACCATGAGAAGGTTTAACCAAAGAGAAAAGAAAGGGAGTTTTTTCGTTTATCGAAAGGGGACTCTGAACTGAAAGTGGACCTCTTGTTCATGGAAAGAGTCAAGAGGCCCAGAAGAACATTTTTTTGTGGACTCACTGTCAATTGGAATTGATCAGTGAGGGATTTTGGTGGTGAAAATGAATTTGGGTTATCCTCTAGAATATTAAGTGTAATATTCTTTAAGGAACTTCCCGATAAATGAGTTATCCTGAATGTACTAGGGATAGTACTTTTTCAAAAACTTCCCATTTATTGGCATTAATTGCCTGACACCCTCTAGAGAAATTAGGCGATAAGCGCCGTTTGAATAGACTGTGTCTATTACAAACGGTCCTTCCCACTTGGGTTCGAATTTACCTTTCTTCTTGGAGTTGAGGATTATTGGTCGGCGAGCAGCGAGGACCAGATCTCCTTCCTTGAAGCTTCTTTGGCGGACCCTTTTGTCAAAAGCTCTGGACATTCTAGCCTGGTAGAACTCAATGTGTTGTTGAGCTTCCAAGCGCTTTTCATCCAGCCTCTCGAGTTCTTCGAGACGCTTCTGATGTTGCTCTTCGGTCGTCATCTCCGTTGCGAGAGCGATCCGAAGGGAGGGGATTTGAATCTCCAATGGTAGCACAGCTTCACATCCGTACACCAACGAATATGGGGTGGCTCCCGTAGGTGTGCGTATGGTGGTGCGATAAGCCCAGAGAGCTTCGCCGAGTTTATCGTCCCAATCTCGCTTATTGGTTTTCACGAGTTTTGACAGGATCTTGATGATCGTCTTAAAGGCTTCAGCTAATCCATTAGCAGCGGGATAATAAGCTGTTGACGAAATATCTTGAATCTTGAATTTGTCGCAGAACCTGATGAAAGCGTTGCTTATGAACTATGGACCGTTGTCATGAATGATCCGTCTCGGCACGCCGTGTCGGTATATGACATGATGCTTGATGAAGTTGATGACGTTGTTCGTCTTCACTTCTTTAAGCGGAATTGCTTCAGCCCACTTTGAAAAGTAGTCCATGATAGCGAGGATAAATCGATCACCTTTGACTGAAGGAGGAAAAATAGGACCGACAATGTCCATATCCCATGTCTCGAATAGCCAGGACGTGGTTGACGTGTGTAACCGCTCCGGTGGTTGGTGCATATAATTCGCATGCACTTGACAGGCGTGACATTCCCGTGCATATTCGATTGCATCACGTACCATTGTTGGCCAGAAATATCCTATTCTTCTGATTCGATCATACAGTTTGGGACCAGGCTAATGCGCACCGCATTCTCCTTCGTGTGCTTCCTTAAGAACTTCTTTTGCTTCTTCGTTCGAAAGGCATCGGAGAAGCAAATCATCATACCCTCGACGGTATAATGTACGGGTCTCGGTATTGTAAAAGAACCATGGTGCTCTTCGGCGAATAGATTCTCTTTCTTTTACATCCTCCGGCAAAATGCCATATTGGACATAATCAATGATGGGAAAGCGCCAATCTCGGGACTTAGACCCGATTTGGGTTGAGTTCACCTCTTTGGCGTTTACGTTTCTATCATCATCCTCTTCGATATCCATATCGTATATGGGTATGCAGAGTTGGTGTGATCTTACTGTGACTAGCAGTTCAGTTTCGGGCGGCTGCGCGAGTGATACTGCTAGTGCTGCCAGTGCATCTGCATAAGCGTTCTGGAGACACAGGATGTATTCAATGAAGAATTCCTCAAAAGAATCCGCCATTTTGATGACCTCCTAGTGGTACGGGATCAGGTCTGGGTTCCTGACTTCATACTCTCCACGGACTTGGTTGACTATCAATTGAGAATCTCCAAAAGCTTCGAGATATTCGACCCCCAGCTCCTTGGCGAAACTGAGTCCAATGAGGAGCGCGTTGTACGCGGCTACGTTATTAGAGCATGGTCCAGTCAGTGAATACGCCCGAGGCATCACGTGCTTCCCCGGGGAAACTAAGACAACTCTAACTCTGGAGGAGACTCTAGAACATCCAGGGGTTATTGCCTTATTAACTGCTCTTGAAGCACCATCAAAGTATAATTGCCATACTTGTTGGTGTGATGTGGTATTAACCTCGTGGGTTTCATCTGGCAAGTCATCATATACTTCAACCGTATCTGTTGTCGGACTTGCCGCCAAAAGATCACAAATCGCTTGACCTTTGACCGACTTCTGCTGTTTGAAGTGCAAATCATACTGGGATAAGAGAAGGGCCCACTTCGCTAACCGCCAATTCATCGAACCCGGTTGAGTCATGAATACCCGTACCGGATTAACATTAGCAATGACGTAAATCGTCTGACCAACCAAGTAATGTCGCATCTTCTGTACTGCGAATACCAATGCGAGACATTCTTTCTCAATCATCGGATATCAAGACTCGGCGCCTATCAAAGTCCGACTTAGGTAATAGACTGCCTGTTCGTGACCATTATCATCGTCTTGTGCTAATAAAGCACTTATCGAATGGTTCATCGCCTTGATGTAAATCAAGAACGGTTTACCTGATTTTTGTGCAACAAGAACAGGGGGATTCATCAGATATGTCTTGATATCTTCGAGTGCTTTTTGGCAAGCATCGTCCCAAATAAATGACACGCCCTTCTTGTTTAGCTTAGAAAATGGTTGGCACTTCCCAGAAAGATTTAAGATGAACCGCCGGATGTAAGCTAAACGACCTTGCAATCCTCTGAGCTCCCTTAGATTCCTTGGGGGCTGCAATTCATGTATCGCCTTCACTTTGTCTGGGTCGATGTGTATACCCTTAGTTGTGACAACGAATCCAAGGAATTTTCCGCTGGACATTCCGAGGAAGGATTTTGTGGGATTCATCTTCAATTGATGGCTCCGCATGAGATCAAACATCGTCTTCAAGTCCTTGATGTGATCTTCTTTGTTGCGGCTTTTTACCACCAAATCATCAACGTAGCATTCAACCGTTTTCCTGAGGTGCTTCTGGAAAATCTTAGTCATCGCTCGTTGGTATGTGACGCCTGCGTTCTTCAGACCAAAAGGCATCACCGTGTAGCAGAAGACACCGAGGGGCGTTCTAAACGCTGTATGCTTCTCATCATCCGGGTGCATCTTGATTTGGTTATACCCCGAAAAGCCGTCCATAAAGGACATTCTCTCGAATCCGCATGTATTGTCGATAATGACATCCGTGATTGGGAGAGGAAAATCGTCTTTTGGACATGCTTCATTCAGGTTCCTGAAGTCGATGCAAATCCTGATTTTGCCATTCTTCTTCATGACGGGAACGATGTTGGCTAACCAGTCTGGATGTTGTTCCTCTCGGATAAATCCTAAATCGATCAACTTCTTAACCTCTGCCTCGATGGCTTCCATAATCTACGGACGAAACCGTCTTTGCTGTTGTTTGACAGGTTTGGCATCCGGCTTGATGTCGAGGCGGTGCATTGCCACATTGGGGTCGAGCCCTGGCATGTCTTCATAGTTCCAGGCGAAGACGTCAATATACTCCCTGATGAGAGCAATTAATTCCTCCTTCTCATCTGGGGGAAGACTATCGCTGATGAATATGGGCTTTGGGTTGGCCTCATCGCCCATATTAATTTGGACTATTTCATCTTCAGTGGGGGGTTCTCTCTGTTCAAATCTATCGCCATACTGCATGTTTAGGTGATGAACCCATGGGTCCTCCCATGTCGGCATTTGATCGTCATCCTCCATCGTAGATGGATCAGCCGTAGTCATGTTCGACATTAAGGTCTTGAACATTTCTCCCAAACTTGTGTCGGAATCCCCAGCTGAAGAATCTAGCAAGTACCCATCCTTAGCTTTGTTAGCAATTTGATCGATAATTTTCCAACCACATTCATCATCAGACGATGAAACATAGCCTAAGCCTCTTTTATGATGGTAATAATCATCCGGTTTCCCTTTCGGTACATATGCCGATTTGACTGGGATACGGGAACCTCGATCGAAGTATAAACCTTCTCCGAGTGTGAAATCGTATCCCTGTTTTTCCATGAGCATGCACGCTTCCGGACTATACTTAGATAAGTGCAGACCAGATTTGTCATCATCCTCATCTTCTCTTAGGAAATGATCTGGTAACGGAAGATTTTCTCTTTTACCGTAAATCACTTCTTTTTGTCCCCCTACCTTGGCAGGAATAATCCGGGTTGTTCCGAAAGAATGCTGGAGACGTTTCTTCGTTACATAAGATGATCGGAGCGGCATACATAAATCAGGATTATCGTGTAATCCCTTTATCACATCATCAAGAGACAACGAGTACTCTAAATCATCTTTTATTTCAATATTGGCAAGTTACCAGTTACAACTGCCATCTGACGATTGTTCATCGTCAAGATTGATTACAAAGGGTACAATGTCATTTAGAACAAAACCACCATTGTAATCGAATCCGGCTTCGGAATCAGCTTCTTCTCCGCTGTCCATGCCTCGATGGTTCAGTATCGGATTCGTTACCATAAAGGAGAGAATCAGTAAAATAATTCTCAAACCCTTTAAATGGTTGCTTATCCGCGACCACCGTCCTGACCTTTCCGTCAGTGTCGACATATTTCAGACACTGATGTAGGGTGGAGGGAACTATAACATTACTATGGATCCAAGGCCGACCCAGTAGTAAGTTATACGATGTCTCAGCATCTATCACGTAACACGTGACCTCCGTCTTCAGATCGCCCATTTGGCACTTTATTCGGATCTTCCCCAAAGGCCTTGACCCGCTGGTGTTGAATCCGTAAATGACCGTGCCTGTAGATGCCAATTTGCTGACTGGGATGCCAAGGCTATGCATTAGGCGAAGCGGCATAATGCTCACAGCGGAACCCAGATCCACTTGGATTCGGTTGACTTCGCTGGAACCAATGTACCCGACAAAGTACAAAGGCCGATCATGGTTTGAATTCTTCGTTTGCATGTCCTCTTTGGTAAAGGTGATGCAGGGAAGGTTCTTAGCCGCTACATTACACTGTTGAGTTAACATTTCTAGTTCTTCAGGAGCTGGCTTGATCCGAGTGAGGAACGCTTCTGAATCGGCCAAGGCCTCTTGCAAGGCTTCTCTAGTCTCCTTAGACAACCGCAGCAACTCATATAGCGTTATCCGCGCCGGAATATTGGCTAATTGAGCCATGATATCGAAAATACACTGAGTTCTCGAGTTCTCCGGTTTATCTCTTCCAATCAGACGATTGAAACGAGACTGCTTCGGATTCTGAGCCTCCTGGGGTCCCTTTTCTTTCTGCTTATCTACCGACTGTCGTCGAGCCTCCTTAACCGGTTTAGGAACCGTAATCACCCCCAGCTCTGTGAGAGTCTTGGCTGGTCCCCGTTTTACCACTCCTTGCTCAGCTAATTGATCACCAGGAGATGGATATTTGAAGTGATACTCATTTCCATTTCGGGTCGCAAAGACTTCCTGTTCTTCGTCGGAAAGCGGAAAGGTAGGAGCTTCATCGCCGTTTTCTTCGAGGATTGCGGAAGTTGCATGACAAGCCTTTCCTTTGCCCTTTCTTTTCGAAGACGTTGTCCACTGTTCATCTTTAATGAGATCTAGATGAACCCAGAGGATTTCGCCGTTCGGGGCTGTGTGTGGCACAAGTCCCTTTTGGCGCTGTCCATGTGGGTCATCATTCACCGTCTTCATTCCCACTTTGGTGATGCGTTTCGGCTCGAACCATGTCGTGGGCACCGATCCAAAGCTGATCGACACTACGTTTGCTCCCACATTCTTTGCAGGCTTCGGGGTTATGACTCCTACATCAATCAACGCCTGGATCTTGTCCTTGAGGTGGTAACAAGACTTCGTAGGGTGGTGGACCGCTCTATGGTACACGCAGTACTTCGGGTCCGTCACTTTGTTGGCCCCTTCATGATCTACGATCGCCGGCAGCTAGATTTTGTTGTTCTCCAACAAGTACTTGAAGATGCCGGGAACTTCATCATCCTTGAAGGAGTAGACTTTGGGAAACCTTGGCTCCGAAGACTTCTGCTTCTGAGGCCGTTGCTGCCATTGCGACTGTGACTGTTGTGGCGCTCGTTGTTGCTGCTGTTGCTGAGGTTGCAATTGAAAAGTTTGGTTAGCATCAACGGCATTAGCATGAGCTTTACCTTTTCCTTTTGAGTTGAAGTTCTGTTTCGGAGGATTTGTTGCCGGTTGGCCTCTCTCCGCCTTTTTTCTTCTGAGGAATCGCTCAGCTTGCTCCCCTCGGACTTTCAGATCCTTCCATGTCTTGGATGGTGCTGTGCCCATTGCCTCCAACACGTCCAGCGAATGGTTGTTATGGCAGGTCTGGAGGATGAATTCCTCAGTGATCGGGTCCCGGCAATTCATCGCTTTTTCCCGGAACCTTTTGACGAAGGTGTCGACTAACTCCCCATCCTTCTGCTTCTCATCGAGCAACGATCCGATAGAGATCTCGGTGTCGTCGTCGAAGAAATTTGTGAGGAACTTAGTCTCCATGTCGTTCCAGCTGTTTATGCTACCTGGTTTGAGGCGGCGATACCAATCGAAGGCGGCTCCGCGAAGAGTGCCAACGAATGACCGCACCATTAGAGGCTCATTACCAGAGATTACCCCCAAGTGCGATTTGAAATAAATCAAATGCTGAGTGGGTGAACCCATCCCATTAAACGGCGTGAAGTTAATTAGACTGAACTTCGCCGGATATGGGATTGATTCCCACTCTCTTGGGTATGGACAAGGAATGCCTGTCTTTTTCGTCTCTTGAGCGGAAATCAATGTATTGATTTTGCTCTCGAGGTTTTTGATTTTCAGACTTTCACCCGAGTTTTCATCAGTACGATTCGAAGGTGGAAGCGTGGTGTTCTGACTAGCATCCTCATTGCCACCCCCTGCATTAATGGGAGGATCATTGACATTACGGGTTTCATCCGCATTCGCATTCTCCACTTCCTGAACAACCGGATTACGGCGGCTTGGTTCGCCTTGCTGGTTCGTCAGTGCCTGGATCTGTTGATCATGCATCTCTCTCATGTTCTGCATGGCCATCTGCATTTCAAACCTGAAGCTTTCCTATTGTTTGGCCATGGCTTCTTCGAGCATCTTGGCTACTTGCTCCGCGCTTATCATGAATGACTCGCGAGGTTGTCCTTCACTGGACACAGTATTGTCAGACGCAATTGCTGAGCCGGCATCTGATTCTTCGTCTCCCGAAGGTTCTCTTGTCCGAACTCTACCATACGTTGCACGAATGATAGCTCCGGACTGAAGACGAGTTACACGTCGGGGCACCTCTGGAATCGCCTCGGGGTTGTCCTGAGCCGATGTTCTTTTGCTGGTCATGTTGGCGGTGACCCTCGAATGTTCACCGTCTTCGACCACCGTTCTTCTTCGTCGGAAACGCGTAGACCTTGGTTTTAGCGTTTCGGTACTAAGTCTTTCGAACACCGAAACTCTCTCGGGGACTGCCTTGATGCAGTCACATTCAGACAGTACCACCCGAATGAGCTTTGAACAAGGGCACTGAGTTTCTGATTTTCGAGGACTCCTTTTTCTGGTTTTGCTCGTACCCCCAGCATGATAGTACAGCTCGTCCGTTTGAAAGTCGGAGCAACCTATCGTGTGTTGATACGATTTCCCAGGTATAACGTCATCGTCATCGGACAACAACGTTTCCTTCTGAGGATGAATTGCCTTCTTTGGGCTTTCGAGAGTCACTCGCCTCGAAACACGCCTTTGTGGGCGTGAATTCTCAACGGGCTCCCGAACTTCGATGCGCAAAGTGGTGCGCTTAGGTGCCATGATTTCTCTGTCATGCTGAAGGTTGTGGCGACCCCCAGCATGTTGGCTCGTTCGGGATTTCTTCATTGGCCCCAAACGCTCTTGAACTGGAATTTTGCCTCGTTCCTTGGGAAATGGACCGAGGTGCTCCAAAACCGACTTCCTTTTCTGGGACGGTCCTGTGGGATCTCCCGGAGTAGTTGTGGAAGTCATCAACGGTTTGGATTGACTCGTCGGAAGTTAAACTTTTGGAGGCTGCAGTTGTTGCTCCTTGGTCTGAACCGCCACTTCAGACTTCGGCCTCCAAACTCTACGAGTTGATGGCGGCTTCTTGACCACCTCTTTCTGTAGCTTCCGACGGGCTTCTTCAGCTTTAGCCCGTGCTTGCGCTGATAATGTGCGGCGTTTGCGGATGCGCTCCTCCAGCGTCGAGCGATTCCGTTTGACACGGACCCACTCCATCGTTGATGGCTTGGAGGAACCACCATTCATTTATTGTTGAGGCTGTTTGCCTCGTTTGCTCTTCAGATCCGCATTGTAGCGGACCCCGTCAACAGACTCCATGGCCTTTGCCAATTGTTTCTCAAGGCGTTGACGCTGCCTTTGGCGAGCTCTCTTAGAGAGAGTCACCACGCCTTCAATGGCGGATTTGACCTGCTTAGAGGCCGGTGGGACTTCATCCGATGCAACTTCGGCACCAATCGGGGTGAAGTCGTCGTTGGTAGCTTCAACTTCTTCGCACCAACGAACTTTCCTCCTGGAGGAGAACTTCTGGGATTTCTTGGACTTGCGGGGGGAGGTTGATCCAGACGAGGACACGTACTCCTCGTATTTCTGCTGGTCGAACTCGTATTCGACCTCCTCCACGACTGGGATCGAGATCCGCGGCTGCGACGCTCCGATCTCGGCAGCGAGATCGGCGGCTCCCACTGTGGTCGCCAGATTGTTCGCGGGAAAAATTATTGCTTTCTTCATTACTGACTCCATTGTCATCTTTAAATAACAACTTTTTCAGTTACAAAGATCCGGTCTTTTTATAAGATCCGGTTACAATGAAAATCAAAACAAAGAAATAAAAATTACAACTTTTCTCTTGTTTACCGAACAAATCACGAGCTCCTGTTATCCGGTCGCTCGCTTGCGTGGGTTGTTTGCCTGCGCCGATGGTTGATCTGTTGACCACCGCACGATCTAGATCCAGACTGATCTACGCAATATGACGGGTATTATTTCACCAAGGAAATAATAGCCGGAGGGATTATTTCACCAAGGAAACAATCGCTCGAATCTCGGGATCAAAGACCAAGCTTTGATCCGAAGTATAGCCACGTAGATCTGAGATCCGGTCCTCTCGAACTCCTGCCTTTTGTGATACGGATGCTCGCCAAGAACCAGATCTGAACGTCCAAGTCTTCACGCCTTCAACAACTCAAGAACAAGGTCTTAATCCGGCAGAATTTCGGCTCTCCAAAAAGTCCTCCAAAAAGTGAACCCAATCCCCTATTTATAGGCAACCAGATCTGTGCCTTTGGCACAAATCTGGGCTAACCACCTCAGGGTGGCTCGGCACTGGGCCGAGCCCCCCTGGGGTTGTTTTCCGTCATTTCCTGTTTTCCGGTTCTGTATTCGATTTATCCGGACCTTGATTTGACAGTCTGGATCTTTATTTGGCAGTAAATCCGCATTGGTGTTTGAGTTCGAATCCATTTTATGGTTGGACGACTCGTTGACTTCCCAAACCGTTGGATTGATTCCGCACGCGAATGCATTCCGTTGCTCGCGTGCAATTCGTTGACCTCGTCGCCTCGTCACTCGATGGTTCGTTGGTTTGTCGAATCACCGTGTCGAACTGTGCTAAGGGGCCTATAGGCAATTTTATACGCCTACAACAAGAAGTTACGGTTCTCCTGATGGCTAATGCTTATTCAAGAAATTTGGCATACTATCTGCATATCAAACAAATATATTGCTTATCAAGTCGAGCTTATTGCTTTGGTAAATGAGACTTTTATTAGGGAATCAAAATCTAGGATTTGAGAAAATTCAGAACTACTTCACATAATCTAAATATCTTCTGTTTTGACAGCGGAGGAGATGGCGACGGAGATTGTACCTGGGTTGGGATTGTTAGTGGTGGTTGAGGTGGTGCCACGGAGGAGGTGGCGGAGGAGATGGCGGCGGCGACCGAGCCCGAGAACGACGGAGGCGGGGGCGGAGCGGGTGTTCGAGCTCGAGAAGGACGTCGTCAGAGTCGGCGAACGGCAGCGGATGAGCTAGAGATAGCACCGCACAATCTCGAGGCGGAGAGAGGAGGCGGAGGAGGCGGCCGGCGAGCTAGAGAACAGCGCCGCACGATCTCGAGGCGGAGAGAGGAGGTCGGATCTGGGATGAGGGCGTCGGTCTCCAATTAGGGGTAATTTGGTTCCAACGAAGTAATTGGGGTAAATTATGAGGTTGGGGCTGAGGATTGTTTTTATAGCTGGGATAATTTAGGGAAAGTGGGGTATTTGTCCCAGATTTACCCCAAAAAACCAATAACACCACAAAGGTTACTCCAGTTCCAATTACCCCAATCAATAACACCAAACATTGTTGTTCCAAAAATTATCCCATTATCCCAAAAATTACCCTATTGAATAACCCCCCTAACCTCTCATCTCCTTTCTCAGAAACTGTCTCAGGGTGACCTTGTAATAAATTGAAAAGTTTGTATAATTTGCAAGCAGTAAAGAAAACTCAATCAAAACATGTTAAATATTTCGGACATCTCCTTAGGGAACTCTATTGTGTATAAACTGCTTTGATACTAAGTACTGGCGCAAGCCACCGGCAACCCGATACCGACTGTAGTGTTCTAATCAGTGATCAATGTGGAAGTGTTATTGAAATCTTAGATTAGATCTTCTCCTTCCTCATAGATCAATCGATTACCAAGCTGATACAGGAGATCAAGCATTGGACGAGACAAGAAGAAAAGCACCCGTGTCGACTGGGATATCAGATTAGGAAAGAGTTCCTTTTTGGTTATTTCCTTTTAGATTAGGAAAGAGTTCCTTTTTGGTTATTTCCTTTTAGATTAGGAAAGAGTTCCTTTTGGTTATTTCCTTTTAGATTCGGACTTTCTTTTTTATTAGAGTTAGGATAGGTTTAGTTGGCTATAAATAATAGTTCCTTTTGTAAATCAAGTAATTAACTTTTTAATTATTCAATCAAGAGAAATTTTCTCCTTGTTTACGTTCTTAACTTTGAGAAACTTAGAGCTTGTGGATTCAAGCTCATGAATTACCTGCTGTTGTCAGGGCTCATCGGCATCGAAACAATGTCTGATCAGCCTCCCCATTTCTACATCTACGTCAAATGGTATTAGAGCTTCGACTTCAACATCCTCGACAATGGCAAGTGATGTTGAGAAGGAGCTTTCTTTACAGGATCTTTCTGCGAGGATGGTTTCTATAGATGGAAGATTTGGCACGTTGGAGGCGTCTCTTCAGAACCTTTAACAAGCCATTGAAGGACTTATCGTTCACCTCAACAATGAGAATAATTTCGCCGACGGTCTTCACCTAAGCGAACCCAGAGTAAGGCTACCCCGACATCCACCCCCGTACAGTCCCCAACCCCCTCTAGTTCATCCCCCTCCATATCAACCATGTCCAAACCAAACCCCTCCATATATATCAGCCCCCTCCGCATCAGCCTCCTCCATATCAAACACCTCTGTATCAACCCCCTCCATATCAACCCCCTCCACATCATAGACGACATCCCAACTAACCCCCTCCACATGATAAATCCAGTGACGAAGGAGCAGACTATGGTGTCCAATTTGAGGGACCATGGTACAATAGTGTCTCGAGTGAAGAAGAAGGAGGGCGGCCTTATGGCAGAGGTCGAGGTAGAGGCTTCAACCCTCGTCACAATTATCACCGACTGGGCGGACATCACCATGACCAAGAGTACCGGATGAAGGTAGAACTCACCTCCATTGGAGAAAATCTGGACATAGAGGCTTTCTTGGATTGGCACTATGAAGTGGGGAAGTTCTTTGAGATGGCTAATATATCCGAAGCAAATCAAGTGAAGTTTGTGGCATATCGTCTCAAAGGAGGAGCCACGGCATGGTGGGATCAGACTCAAAATACTAGGCGACAGCAAGGTAAGCAATCAGTTCGGGTTTGGCAACGCATGAAGCAATTACACCAGGCTATCTTCCTACCACCCGACTACTAACAGATCCTTTACAACCAGTTCGACCAATGTCGTCAAGGCATCGGATTAGTAAGCGCTTATACCGAAGAGTTCTTCCGTCTTACTTTTCATTGTGATTTGTCGATGAGCGAGGAGCAACTCACAGCCAAATATATCGGATGTTTGAAGTATTCAATTCAAGAGAAATTGGCCATCCACAACATGTACCATGTGGACAAAGCTCATAACATGGCTCTCAAGGCAGAAAGATTAGCCTGCAAGGTGTTACCTTTCAGACAAGCCGAAAAGGGAGGCTTGGTCGAGAAGGCGAGAGGTGAGTCGGCCAAGCAAAGGATGACTGATCGGCCTATTCCTCTACGGTCGGCCAAGCGGTCGACAACTCAACCACGGCCCCCGATGACTCAAGCAAATCTGTATGCCAATCCAACTGTAGCGAAGTGTTTACGATGTCTCCAACCAAAGCATAAGTCTAACGAGTGCCCGCAACGGCGAAAGGTTAATCTAATGGATTATGAAGAATCCGAGGATGGACACACGACATTCAAAGAAGAGTATGAGGAATATGTTGCAGAGATTGAAGGCGGCAATGTGTCGTGTGTTGTTCAGCGACTCCTATGCTCTCAAAAGACAACAGATTCATCACAACGACACCAAATTTTTTTCTAGGTGTTCGGTCAATAGCAAGGTGTGCACCCCCATCATTGATAATGGAAGCTGTGAGAATATTGTGTCAAAGGTTTTGGTGGATCACTTAAAACTACTAATCTAGCTTTGAACCTCACTGGAGTGCCCTGAATGCCCTCCTTCTTTGTATACACCCATTTGTAACCAATTGCCTTCCGCCCATTTGGAAGATCAACAAGCTCCCACGTGTCGTTCTTCTGAATAGACTCTATCTCCTCTCGCATAGCCTCCTACCACAAATCAGCCTCTGAACTTTGCTCAACCTCTCTAAATGTAGTAGGAACCATCTCATCGATGCTCTCTACCGGAAGTGTATACGCAACCACTATATCTGTATACCTCGTTGGCAACCATATGTCTCTCCTTGATCTTCGAACTACAATAGAATTCTGAACCTGAGCCGTCAGTCTCTGATCTTGTTCTGTTGTACTTGTACCCTCAAAATCATTGCTATGCTCGTCTGGTGTTACCTCAGTCGGTACTCTATTAGATACGGTCTCATCTGGATAATGTGAAGCTGCATCAATCTCCACCACCTGTGATGTCTCCAATGTCGAGGTGCTCTCCACCTGATGAGAGCTGAAAAGCTTCAAGATCAAAACCTAATCAAAAGTGATGTCTCTACTCAGTACATTCTTCTTCTCAACTGGATCCCAAAGCTTGTATCGTTTGACACCACGCTTGAATCCCATAAATATAGCCTTTCTAGTTCGAGGTTTCAATTTTTCAGTTCTGATATGATAAAATACAAGGCATCCAAATACCTTAAGCTGATCATAGTCGTGTGCTGGCTCTTTCGACCACATCTCCATAGGGGTTTTTTCCTCAATCGTAGATAAAGGCATCCTATTAATGAGGTGGCTCGCATATGAAAGTGCTTCACCCAAAAAGAACTTCTCCAAATCACTCTGCGATAATAAACATCGGACGTTCTCCAATAAAGACCGATTCAACCTCTCTATCATCCTATTGTGCTACGGTATATGACTAACTATGAAGTGCCTCTCTATGCCCTCGTCTCGATATAGCTGCTGAAAGGGGTCTGAAGTGTACTCGCCGCCGTTATCGGATCTCAACATCTTCATCTTTCTCCCTGTCTGCAGTTTTAATCTTCTCTTTCACTCCACAAATATTTCTAGGACTTCATTCTTCTTCGCCATGGTGTATACCTAACAATGTCTAGAATAGTCATCTACAAACGTGACAAACCAATGTCGACCACCAAGTGATGCCGTCTTGGTGGGACCCCAAACATCCATGTGCACATAGTCTAAGACGCATGTCTTTCTATGAATGGTTATCCCAAACTTTACTTTAGTCTTCTTACCAAGAACACAGTGCTCACATAATTCAATCTTCCTACTCTTAGATCCCTTTAATAACCCCTGCTTGCACAGCGCCTGCAGTGACTTTTTACATGTGTGTCCTAATATGTAGTGTCAAAGTCTGCTCATGTCCATCTCTGAAATTGCGGAAGCTACCTGGCCAATCTCGGTGCTTCCCTTCAGATAATATAGATTCCTACTATGGACTCCCTTCATTACTACCAAAGATCCCTTAGTAACTTTTGCTACAGCACTCTCAAAAGTCACCTTGAATCCCTTTGCCTCCAAAGCTCCAACAGAAATAAGATTCTTCTTCAGCTAAGAAACAAATCTCACTTCATTCAACTCATTAACAACTCTGTCGTGTATTCAAATCCTGATGGTACCTATCCTACAAATACCACAGGACTGGTCGTTCTCCATGACCACCACACCCCTATTGAGCTTCTCGAAAGATGCAAACCAATCTTGTCGGAGAGTCACATGATAAGTAGCACCAGAGGCAGAATCTAGCATCCAATCCGATGCATCAGTATGGTTAACCTCTGGAGTAATCAATAGAGAAAAGCATGAATCATCTGAACCGTTACCACTCTTAGCAACATTCACCTCGCTGGGCCCTTCTTCTTGCTATTCTCCTTCTCTTTGAGCTTCGGGCAATCTCTCTTCTAATGTCCTTGTTCTTTGCAGAAAACACACTGATTCTTCGCTAATTGGTAGTGGCGTCTTGACTTTGACTTGCCTCTATTACCACCTCTCGCATAGGGATTCCTGCTTCTCGTCAACAAGGCCTCTCCTGAAGTGCTAGCTCTGGAAGATTCTTTATCCTTCATCCTCAAGTTGAAATTCGTCAACGTATTAGTCACTTCACTATAGATGATGGAAGATCTACCATTCAACAATGTGAGCACAAAGGTATCAAAATCCTCATCCGGTAATGAGCCTAACAAAATAATCGCCTTGTACTCATCTGATATCTTCTTATTCACGTTCGCCAAGTCCGAAAATAACTTTGTGTAGTTGTTCACATGATCCACAAGTGATATACCCTTGGACATCTGGAATCTGAATAATCTTCGCAGCAAGTGTAACCATTTCTCAACAATCTTCATAAGATATTTGTTGTTGAGAATCTCCCACATCTTCATCGCAGACGTCATGCCGATCACATCGTACTTCAACTCTTGTTCCAAACAAGATCTAATTACCCCACAAGTATTTCGATTCATCTTGTCCCATATTGCCTCATCATACTTCGGTGGCCTCTTGTGGACCATGTTCGCGGGAAAAATTATTTTCATTGATGTCATTGTCTTCTTGAGCAACAGTTTATCGGTTACAAAAGATCCGGTCTTTTTATAAGATCCGGTTACAACAAAATCAAAGAAATCTTAAAAGATTACATTCCTTTTCTAGAACAAATCACAAGATCCTGTTTTGCGGTCTCTTACTTGTGTGGGTTCTTTTCCTGCGCCGGGGTTAATCCGTGGACCACCGCGCGATCTTGATCCTGCTCAGATCTACACGGTATGACGGGTGTTATTTCACGAAGGAAATAACAGCCGGGGGTATTATTTCACTAAGGAAATAATAGCCCTAAGTAATCGAAATCGACCAAGCGAAATCGATACTCTTCTCGAGATCAAAAACCAAGTTTTGATCCGGAGGATAACCGTGTGGATCTCAGATCTGATCTCTCTCGAACTCCTGCCTTGTTTGGTGTGGATGATCGCCAAGAACCAGATCTAAAAAGTCCAAAACTCCAAGATTCTAAATCTTCAATCTTTTTTTAGTCTTGAGCCTTTAATCCAGCAGAGTTTCGCCTCCAAAAAATCCAACCTTTAGCCTTCAACCTCTCAAAAGTCCAACCCCTTAAACAATAGGCCCTCAAGTCTATTTATAAGCATTTCAGATCAGATCTGGGCCCAGATCTGGGCTCGGCCACATAGGTGGCTCGGCCGAGCCACCTAGGTGGCACCTAGGTGGCTCGCTCGGCAGGTGGCTCGCTGAGCCACCTAGGTGGCTCGCTCGGCCATGGCCGAGCCACCACTTGGTGGCTCGGCCACCGAGCCACCTAGGAGTGGCTCAGTTTTGGCCGAGCCCTCCAGGTGTTTGCTTCTTCGCTCGTTTTTCGATTTCGCGGTTTATCCGAACTTCATTGTTGATCTGGACTCTGATTTGACAGTCCGGATCCTGATTTGATAGTAAATCCGCTTTGGTATTCGAGTTCGAGTCCGCTCCCGATCTTGTTTGATGTGGTGGACTCTACGGTTGGATGACTCGTTGATTCATCGACCCGTTAGCTTGATTGGGCACACGATTGGATGTATTCCGTTGTTTGCGTGCGGTTCGTTAACCTCGTCGTCTCATTAATCCGCTTCGTCGCGTCTCACTTGGCTTCAGTGTTGTGGTCTAACGAACATGCTTGGATATATCGCTCGATGGTTCGTTGGTTTGTCGAATCACCATGCCGAGCTGTGTTAAGGGACCTTTAGGTAGTTTTATACGCCTACAGACCATGATGGTCTCTTCCAAATTTTGAGCATTCAAAACATCCTGCATATCACTCATCCACAACCCATAGTTGATCTTACCGTCATACTTTACAACACTGATCTTCGTACTCTGAAGTGCAACCTGAACTGTACTTGTCGTAGCCTTGCTGCTTTCACTACTATCTCCTGTCATTGCTTGCTAACTCTAAATTGTGGAGAAAATTTAAACAACTGATAGAATTGAGAAATTACCCAACTTGAACCCTAGATTGGATTCCAACACGAACTCCCAACCACACGAGGAAGGTGAGATCTCCAACTGGTAACTCTGTAATGCTATCTCCACCAAAGTCTAGATCTCCAAGATCCAAGCTTCCAACAACGAATTTTTCTCCACCCAAAACTAACCCTAGGTCAAAAACCTTAGAGCTCTGATACCAATTGTTGCGTGTCGGCGGAAGCGTGCTCACGAACTAAACACCAACACGAGTCGGCGAACAAGAGAAAGAACAACTAGCAAGTGCAATTCATAAAAGAACAGCCAAAATCACACACAAACACAGAGATTTATGTGGTTCGGCAAATTACCTACGTCCACGGGGAGAGGATGGGGGAGATTTCACTATATGGAGGAGAAATACAACGGGTTACAACTCTCTCAAATACTCAAAATAACCCTAACCAACAATCTCACTCCCTCACAATAATCTCCCTCTCAAAGAGCTCAAAACAACCTTTTTTTTCTCTCGTTACAAATCTCTTCTAAAACGTTCTATATATATATATAGAAACCCTAAAACCAAAACAGACTAAGAATCCAACAAGTCTAAAACCAAAACCAAAACAGAATAGGAATCTAAATAATTCTAAAACCAAAACCAAAACAGACTATGAATCATGTTTGGCCCAATAACCTACTATCCAACACACTATTTCTTTTGTGACGTGGTAAAATATGGTGTAGTCGAATTTCTTTCTGCGGCACAAGGGATCAAGTTGCTCGTATTTTCTCTAAGGCGTAAAACTAGGCATCTTCAACAAGATGAATAAAAACTTTGGTATTGGGCAAATCTAGCTTACGTGATGTTGGAAATTTAAGTCATAGCTTTAATTTATTTTCTCCTAAGCCTTTGGCATCAAGAGAATAGTTTTCATCTCTTCTTTACTCCTTTTCATTCCTAATCCAACAACATTAAGCACAATGCTAACTATCTCAACTCCAAAACCACCCACCCAGGCACCCACACATTCATATTTTTCTTCACTTCTTAATGAACTTGCTTCTTGAGAGAGGACACTCAAATACTTTACAAAGATCAAAAGAAGGGTAAACTTCAAGTGGAAGATCCCGTGACCCTACTAGATATCAGAAAGTTAAGCTTATGCCTAATTAAGAAAAACCACAAGTCATAAAGTCATTATTACATCTCTCACCCAACAACCCACACATCCACATCAAAAATCCTGTAATGGAGAAAACCAAACTCCCAATGTTGATCCCTTCACAAATTCTATGGAAATTTACCCGAAAACATCCCATCTAATAATATGTCAACTCTTGGATCAGTAACACCACAACTACCAACATTAACCCCTCACTATAACTCCTCTATATAAACCCAACGCATTTTCTCATTGTAGGCATCATTCCTCTTATCAAGTTTTGTTAATACTAAGATATGGGGATCATGAGACTTGGAGCAATTGTTCTTGTGATAATTTCCATGTTAGCAGCGTCCGAGGCTGCAAGCGTACTTGTTGGGGGTTCCCAGCATTGGAAATTTGGTTTCAACTACTCAGACTGGGCTCTCAAGACTGCACCCTTCTATGAGAACGATAAATTGGGTAAGATCTTAATTTATTAAATTTTATTAACATTCAAGCAAGTTACACATGCCATACTTCCAAAGTTGCGATGAAAAAAGTGAGTGTTATTATTTTATATTCTGATATGCTTCATTAGACCAAAAGGCCTTTTCATTGGCTTAGGTTTTTACTCTTCTGCGTGGGGATACTTTTTTAGGATTCGATTTAAATGCTTCACCTGATAAGATTTAATTCTGGATTCTTCTGATATCCTGTTAAAGTCTTTTCCACTACAATGTCAAAGCACTTTGGCGATATGATGCCTAAGTATATCACGGCAAGTGATAACATAAAAACCATAAAGCATGCATGATAGAGAAATCAGAGAGCAACCAGTGACCGTCCTCTTCACATTAGTTGACTACATAACAATGACAATAAGTGAGAAGAGTGATCCTTGATCCTTCCCCGCAAGGGACAATATCCTCTGATATCCTTGATCCATCAGTTGTTATTGGGGAGGAACAAATTTGTCAATTCGTCCATATATAGTAAAGGGGCGCACATACACTTAACTAAAATACATGTTATATTCCACCTAATTTCTTCCTTGATATTTTATCGCAGTGTTTATGTATGACCCTCCAAATAGCACCACGCACGCGCACAGCGTGTACCTACTGAAGAGCCTCCGCGCCTTCTTAGCCTGTGATTTTAAGAAGGCCCAAATGGTCGGCAATGTGACGGATGGAGGGGGCCAGGGCTTCGAGTTTGTTTTAAAGAAGAGGAAGCCCCACTACTTTGCGTGTGCCGAGCGTGGGGGGTTGCACTGTACTCTTGGACTCATGAAGTTCATAGTCACTCCCGTCAAGCCCTGCACTTGCCGAGGTTGAGTGGCGTAAAAGGCTTAGTAATAAAAGTGGGAAGTAAATGTTTGTTGCTTGGAATTGTAGTGAGATGCAAACGTTCTCCCCCTCCCTTCTTCCTCTTTCTTCCTTATGTTGTTTCCAAGACAAGTTTGAGTGATGAATTGTGGACGGTGTTGCGTTTCTTGAATATGTTCGAAGGTTAATAATGTTTTTAATTTGCTTTTACAATTTTCTTTCCTCTTGTTCTATGTGAGATAAACATGAGCCTCGTCACGAGTTATCCACTATTAGAAGCAAATTTTATGACGTGGGCCATAATTTATATTCCAACATGTTTCAGTAAAACTGAGCATCATCTTCTTTGTAAAATCGTACACATATAACGATATCTTTTTTTTCTGTATTTAGACGGTTGATATTAAAACCTAGATTTATTTGATATCATATTAGAATTTCAGCTACCATACCAAAATTTGGGAAATGAGGGTTTTTTTTTAATTGATAAAGTATGGTGATAATTAAGATATTAAATTTTAAATTTTAACATCTATATATAAAAATCTGTTTAGCAATAGTAAAGTAAATGAAAACTAGATTAAAAGTTTAAAAGTGAGTTCGATTCTATTTTTACTTGTTTGTTAATTGTTAAGTGATTATAAAGTTGGACAAATTATCACATCAGCATTTTAGTCGTCTTTTTTTAATAACCATTTTAGTCGTCTTAAAGTTAAGTGAAAGTGGATGGAAAACTAGGACGGGTAAGTGGGTCGGGTTAAGCTCCAACTTGAATATGGCTGACTTAGTTTTGGCCAACTTTTGGGCAAAACTTGTAGCTCGGGTTGACTTTTGGCTAGAATTCGAAACACACGTGTGAAGAAAGCAACTAAAAAATTATCCAATAGTTATTATCCAACTATCAATTTAGTTTTAATTCATTTGTGCACCATTTGTACAATGCTTTCTGTGTATAGATATGATCCACCTTTGCCGAGTTTGCACTTAAAATGAAAGAAAAATAAAATAAATGTTTTTTTCTTGTAATTTAATTGATTTTTGTTGTAATATACTAAAGAAATGAAACAAGAGACAATAGAAGAAGAAAATTTGTAAATTTTATTCATTATTCCATTTCCATATATGATACAATTTATAGATACATGATGGAAGATAAAATGACATCAAGTTAATAGTCCACATACAAAGTAATATCCACATACATTTTGTCTTTTAGATTTCCACAAAATGTCTTTTAGATTTCAACACTCCCCCTTGGACGTTACTTCGAGATGTCAATGCCTCGTTAAAAACCTCGCTAGAAAAACCCAGTGGGAGAAAAACTAGTCAAGGAAAAGAGTACACGACATAAGTAAATTCTTGTGTTGCATTAGTTGCCTCATTAAAAACTTTAGCTAAGAAAACCCTGTGGGAAAAAACTTAGCAAAGGAAAAAAAAGTACAACTATAGTCCTTCAAGGCTCAATCTTTGGGATTGCATTGAAAATTCGCTCCCCCTGATGATGACAATCTTCTGAGTCTATGCTAAGAAAAACCCAGTGGGACAAAATTTAGTGAAAATGGTCAAAATATGATGATAGACCTTAAGGGCCCGATCTTCAGGATTGTTCTTTAAGAATTTGCTCCCCCTGAAGACGATAGTCTTCCAAGTCTGAGCATACCAATATTGTAAACATATTTCTCATAAGTTGATGTAGGCAGAGATTTAGTGAACAAATCTGTAAGATTGTCACTTGAGCGAACTTTTTCGATGGTGATTTCGCCATTCTTTTGGAGCTCATGTGGATAAAAGAATTTTGGTGCAATATGTTTTGTCATGGTTCCTTTTACACATCCACTGCTCATTTGGGCAACACAAGCTGCATTGTCCTCATAAAGGACAGTGGGGGTAATATCATCTTTCGCTAGACCACACGAGCCACGAATTTGTCGTATCAACGATCTTAATCATACACATTCTCGTGAGGCCTCATATAAAGTGATAATTTCTGAGTGGTTACAAGAAGTAGTCACCATTGTCTGCTTAACATCCCTCTAAAAAACGGCAATACCACCACAGAGAATAACATAACCAGTCTGGGATCTGGCGTTATGGGGATCACATATGAAGTCAGTGTTCTAATAGCCCACCAATGTCATATTTTGGTTTCTTTTATAGAATAGTCGAAGATCTTTTGTACCTTGAAGATAGAGAATGATATGTTTAACGCCATTCTAATACCTCCTTGTAGGAGAAGCACTATACCTTGCTAGTAAGTTCACCACAAATGTAATATCAGGCCTGATGCAATTTGTGAGATAGAGAAGTGCTCCAATGACGCTCAGATAGGGAACTTCTGGCCCTAACATTTCTTCATTATCTTCTTTGGGTCTAAATAAGTCTTTATCCACTTCGAGGGACCGGACGACCATTGGTGTGCTAAGTGGATGAGATTTATCCATGTAAAATCTTTCCAAAACCTTTTTCACGTAGGTCGACTAATGTAGAAAAATTCCTTCTTGGAAATGCTCGATCCGCAGGCTGAGACAAAACTTAATTTTTCCCAAGTCTTTCATTTCAAACTCCCTCTTTAGGCATGAGCTAGCTTCTGTAAGCTCCTTGTGCGTTCCAATAATATTTATATCATCAACATAGACTGAGATGATACATAAGCTATTTTCGGATTTTTTTTTATAAAAACACAAGGGCAGATGTCATTATTTGCATATCCATTCTCAGGAGGAACTCACTTAGTCGATTATACCACATTTTACCTGGTTGTTTCAAACCGTATAACGACCTTTGTAATTTAATGCTATACATGTTGCAATTCTCGTTTTCTCTCAATTCAGGAATTTTAAGTCCATCAGGGACTTTCATATAAAAACGTTTAGCGTCTAATGACTCATATAAAAATGTGGTCATGACGTACATATACTGCATATATAAATTTATAGTTTCTGTCATAGGTATAAACTTGCGGAACGTAATACAATCACTAATAGGAGAATATTTTACATCTAAATCGATGTCGGGTCTCTGCGTGAACCCATTGAGCTATGAATCTCGCTTTATATCTCACCACCTTATAATTCTCATTTTTTTTACGAAGACCCATTTATATCCTGCAGGGATATATGGACTACAGGTTCAAATTACTTTAGTGAGTTTAGCTCAGTCTCAATTGCCACTTTCCATCTCAACTAGTCCGAGTACTTCAAGCACTCTGTTACCGACTTAGGTTCTAAATCAAGATTATTTTCGGAGATAGTAAGAGAAACTGTAGAGGCAACTATGTTGTCGACAACTTTTATATTTCTATTATATATTTCTCCTTTTTCACAAATTCGTGGCCACTTTAATTCATATTTTATATCAACCAAATCCTCGTCATTTCCCTTAACAACTGGATTTGGTCGTTCCGTATCTCCAGAATTATGATTATCAAGCACGTGCAACTTTTCTGGAGATTCCATCTTTAGGATGAACCTCTTCTGGAGGTTATGGGAGTAACTGTCTTTCTATATAGAATTTAGTTTGCCGCGAACTTTTATCTTTTACACTAACATGTTTCATATGCTTCTGGCACAATATGCTTCTGGCAATACCAAATCATCAATGATATACTTAACATGAATATGGGGCTTAGTCACTCTTTTCTTAGCAGATTATCATGTGAACTTCTGGTTCAGTTTGACTAGTACGTGGATATAAATATTAAAGATTTTTTTCATCAATGGAATTTCATGATATTATTTTGTATTTTGGGCATTAATCTCCTCCTAATGTCGATAATTGATCTTCAATAAAAATACAGTCAACGTACCAAATTGTAAATTGATCCCCTAACATGGGCCATAGGTACTAAATTATTGACGGAGTTTCATAAATAATGTATGTACCTTCACTGAGGTCTCACAGAGGCACGCTATGGTGGTGATATAGAAACATGGACTGCAAATAAAGAATATGCAGATGGGAAATGTTTCGCTTCTTCACCACGTATTAGATAAATGGAGAAAATTGTGATATGCAGCTGGTCAGATTTGGTTTGAATGCCCCCATTTAATTTAAAGAAATCCGATAAATCATATTTTGCCCAAGATGACCCAATAGCTCATGCCAGAATTTAAAAGAATTTGGGTCCCTAAATCTCAAAAATCCTCGCAACATGGTTAGTATTAGGTCGTATATATGTGTAGTACAACCCTGAGGAGAAAGATAAAAGCTTCTCTACAACCTGCTTTCGACATCTAATTGACTGAGTCATGAGAAGATGTTTAGCACCATTCTCATTTTCGGTTTCAATTAGACCGAATATCTTTAAAACTAAGAAGGGTACATTTGGATTCTGGATATAATAATGCATCATGGATAATTAATTCTGTACCCATAGGAAGTATTAGTGAAGCTCAGCCAGAGCCTACTATCAACACATTGTCGTTAGCAATGGTGGTTACACATCCTTGTTTTTCAGTCAAAGTTTGGAAAAAATTTCTATCTTTCAGGATAGTATGTGTGGTAGCACTATCTACCAAGCACAAGATGGTCTCTTCTCCATGGGTTGTATGCGAGAGTTGTCATGCTATTTTTTTTAAAATAAAATATTCATATAAGCACAACAAAAATAAGGTAAGGGGGGAATAATCATTTAAACAAACCCATACGAACTTGAAATTGTCTTACAAAAACATGCAAAATAAGTCTAGAAAAATTCCAAATTATCTTAACAAAAGCAACTAGAACAAGTCTGAAAAACGAAATAGTCTAATAAAACATGCATAAATAGTGATAAATAACATGATCACTCCTGGTCACCAAAATCATCAAGCTTCATCTTCAATAAGTCATCATCGTCCAGATTCTGGTTATCATCATAATTGTCATCTTTCAGGGTCATGTTTGCTTCAGGCAAACCGGCATGATGTTTTTCACCATGTTTTGCCTTTCCCTTTGAGTCCTTCAGCACTCTCTGATATGCCTCAACCAAATGTTTCGGTGTACGACATGTGCGAGACCAGTGGTCCTCACATCCACACCGATAGCAAGTTTGCTTGTTATTTGCAACCTGTTGATGAAAGTTATGCTTGTTTGAAGGAGATCTATCCTTGTTCTGACCCTTGCCACGGTCCTGAAGACCATAAGTATTGCGACGACCACGACCCCTACCACCACGATAAGACCCGCGACCACGTCCACGACTTCTACTATGTCCACACCCATGAATATTACTCTGATTTGTGGCATGTGCTTTAGGCACAGCTTGTGAACCAACTGGTCTAGCATTATGGTTGCGCATCAGAAGTTGGTTGTGTTTCTCTACAACTAGTAACACAGAGATCAATTCAGAGTGTTTTGAATAGTTTTTGATCCTGTACTACTGCTGGAGTATAAGATTACTTGCTTGGAATGTAGAGAGAGTCTTTTAAATCAATTCAGCCTCTGTAATGTTCTGCTTATAGAGCTTCAACTATGAGACAATACGGTGGAGAGTTGAACTGTATTCAGTCACGGATTTAAAATCCTAAAATTGCAAGTTCAACCAATCATATTGTGCTTGTGGGAGCATAATAGTCGTCTGTTGGTCAAAGCGATCCTTTAGGGATTGCCATAGAACAACATGATCTTTTTCAGTAAGGTACTTATTTTTCAGGTCTTTGTTGAGATGATGACGAAGAAAAATCAATACCTTTGCCTTCTGGGTAGAGGTGCTCTGAGAAGCTGGAGCAATAGTGCTGTTTAAATCACAAGAATCCAGGTAGATTTCAACATCCAAGGCCCAAGTCAAGTAGTTGCTGACATCAACGGCAAGCTCAACAAATTCCCTTTTGGTGATGTTAGACATTATTCAGAAATGCTATAATTATCAAAAGAAGATATATCAATCCACCAAATTTATAAAATATTGCACTATACAAGGTGTGCGTGCATGTCTCTGTTCTAATTAACTAGGACAAGTGATCAATCAACAGATTGTATTCATAATAAGACCAATATGCATGTTTGTGTGTTTATAAAAGGACAACTCAGCAACTATATCATCATCACATAGGGAAATGCTCGATATTTGTCAAACTTGTAGGACATGCAGATACAATGTTACCAGATTTGTGGTATGCTTTGATTCATGATATGGATATAGGTCAACAATATGCTATCTTAAGCAATATGTTTAATTAGGAACATGCAACCCTTGGGAATATTGCCAGGTCAATTTGGCATGTAATTTTTAGTGAATATGGTCATAGCAGAGAAACAATTGATGAAAACGGTAAAACTAAAACTATGATAACTAAAGCATTCATATTTTATAAAATAGAAACTAAACTTATATCATTTAAAAACATGATTAGAATTCTGATTTTCATTAAATAAATAATTAGTCTAAACCTCCAATTTTTAAAGTCATAGTGTGATCTCGGTAACCACAAATAAGTACTCTGAAGAAAAGGATAAAATATAATAATCGAAACATCAAATGAACCATAACAGACAATTTCATTGAAAGAAATCAATAGTTCTATCTTTCTATTTCTTAAATTGCCAGTTACTGTGATACGCCAACAATCAGCACACATGAATTGGATATGCTTGTGGGAACAGTATAAATTAGTAAACTTAGCTATTTATGCTCCATAGATCTCAGTTTAAAAGAGATAAATGCTCCAAAACTAGTTTCATATGGAGGTACATGAAGAAAGTCCAAGTTATAATAAGTGAGGCCAGAAAACAGCACTTGCATAAACAAAAGAAGAATGATAACTAATGCATAATGGTGCATGCTGATCTGAACATTAACAGAATACTGAAATTCAATATATACTACAGACATACATTGACACATGCATATGTACATGCATATAAACTATATAGAAACGAATAGATAAAGAATAAATATCTCATCAAAAAAAATTTAATGAAGTATGCCAAAGAATTGCATATCAAACTAGACATAATCATAATCATTCAACGAAATGTTTGATACTATGTAAATAGACAAATGTCGAATGTATTATTACCTTGCAGAAAATGTACACCTAAAAATCTATTACTACGAATCGATGATCACGGACCGGCTAGAGTCACTCATGCTGATAACGTGTTGTAATATACTAAAAAAATGAAATAAGAGCCAAGAGACAAGAGAAGAAGAGAAATTGTAAAATTTATTCATTATTCCATTTCTATATATGATTCAATTTATAGATACATGATGGAAGATAAAAGGACATCAAGTTAATAGTCCACATACAAAGTAATGTCCACATACATTTTGTCTTTTAGATTTCCACAAAATGTCTTTTAGATTTTAACAATTTTGGAATAATAAATATTTCTTTTTCTTTTTCTTTTTGGTGGAATTATCTCTAATTGTACCATTGTAATTTCCCTTCACTATATTACTAATATTCTTTTTTTAAAAAAAAAACTAGTATAATGCATGTGCTTCTCATGTGGGCATATTTGTTTTCTTAATGTTTTTTCAAATTTTTTTACCGGCTGCAAAATAATGATATGACACGTATAGCAATTTAAATTCTGAATAACTACAATTTTTTTAAATGAATAAATTGTATGATAAGCTGTGTATAAAGAACAATATGACTAATTATTATAATTTGGATAATTATTATAGTTTATCCATAATTTATTAAAATAATTATAATATATTAAATAAATTATTCTCTTTTAAATATAATAATATTATACATAGAGTAATTATAAGACTATTAATAACTACATATTAATTTAATAATTAGTTTATTACACTATTAGTAAATAATTTACTTAGTTGTATAATTTTACAATGTAATTTATTTATATAACATATAAAAGAGGACAAGAAACATTGAAAGCATTGGATAATATTATTATATTTAAAAGATGCTTGTTATATGTAAGAGAATCAAAAAGATAAGAAACATTGAAAGCATTGTTGAGTGCGGCGGAAGCCAGAACCAAACTGATGTGCTTCGAGAAACCAAACCAATCGCGTCAGAACCAAACTGATGTGCTTCGAGAAACCAAACCAATCGTCGAGAGAGAAGACCACAAACAATTCAAAATAACGGCAAAAACTCAAACAACCAATTTTAACGTGATTCGGTAAGTTGCCTACGTCCACGAGGCGAGAAGGGAATGTGGTTTTCACTAATAGAGAAGAAGAGTACAAACTGAGATTAAAAATCACTCGAACTCACTAATTAATCTCATCAACAAATCTGTAATTCTCTCCAAAGAAAACCCTAACCAATGGCTCAGAAAATACTTCTTTTTTGTACTCCAAATATCCCCAATTTGCTGCTTAATTCTATCTTCTAATTGTTCCATATATATAGAAATCCTAAAACCAAAAACATACTAGGAATTCTAAAACCAAAAACAAAACAGATTAGGAATCCTAATAATCTGTTACCAAAACAAATTTGGAATCTTGTTACCTAAACAAATTAGGAATCCCATTAACCTGTTACCAAAACAAATTAGGAAACATATTAAGAACATGTTATCCAACAATTCTCCACCTCGGCAAAGTTTTTCTAAAACTGAGCCGACACCAATACCAACCAAACATCTCACTTGTTGCGTCCAGTACAAAGTGGAACAAATCCACAACAACATACTCAAACCACAACAAGTCGAGAACCCAAATGAGAATGCGAACAAACTCCAAATGTTGGTATCAACTCACCAAACCAGTTGCATTATAAATGACTGCCTACGTATCCTCTTGCCCAAGGAATCAAGCCTTCACGTAGTTCACCAAATGACCTCCAAAGACCCTCAATCCAATAGAAGAGTTCTCAACTCTTCACCAACAAATCTGCGGCTGATAGCTCTCCCAATGGCCCCAAAGTGAAACAAACCAAACACCTCCACCGGAGGTGAATCAACGGCCATATCCAAATCCAAACTATGTCCACCAGCTGCACTTGAATCAACTAACTCATCATCTGCATCCAAATCCAAATGATCCCCAAACTATGTCAGCTCAGCTGGAGTCTTAAACGATGTAGTATGATCTGGAGTATGTGGAGTAATCTCCACCAATATGGAGTAGCATCATCCTCCACCCGTTGTGATATCCCAATGATTTGATCAACACTCTCCACCTGTCAAGAGTCAAATATGACATACCTGCTCAAAACAAAATCAGAGTCTCCCAACTGATAACCAAACGAGCCTCTGAATCCTAAATGTGCAATCAGATTAAATCTTACATCCACGATGTGACCAAATACTGGGAAACCAAACATCCAACGCAACCCAAAATCTGAAGCAGCTCCACCAAATCCAATAACTCTAAACGCAGCAGTCGGCAACCTATGACTAAGATGACCCAAATATGTCGAACCTCCAAAACTCCTATATAATCCAATGTTCAACAACAAACGTCGATCCTCCTCTAGTATAGAACGATCCATCAAAACTGTCATCTCATCTCGTCGCCCCAATGTCTCCTCTCCAATAAAGTGTCTCAAACTATCGTGAGCTCGGCACAAATACAAGAAATAACCCCTATCAAAAATAAAACGATGGGTTACCTTTCTTCCAAAATACTTCCTCCATCTGTTATTGAATTCTAGGACTTCAAACCAACGGGACTTGGTTGCAACCCACCAATGCCTAGAACAGTCCCCAATTGCAAAAACCGAATACCTATTACCTCCCAACAATGCCTCCTTGGAAGGCCCCTAAATGTCTAAATGAACACCACCTAAAAGACCCCTCGATCAATGAATAGAAGTGCCAAACTCCACCTCGATCTTCTTGCTCATACCAACGTGCTCAAAGGACTTCAATCTGCAAGTCAAAGCACTCCTTGACAAACCATGCACGATATAACCAATCAAATATCCCAGCCTCAACAAATGCCACAGTTTAGCCAAATCCAAAGAAGTCGTCAGTTCTCTACCAAACACTATGCTCCTAATCAAATAATATAAATTCTTCCTCTTGACGCCCTTCATCATAATCATGGACCCAAATGTGACCTTAAACATGCATCCTCTAAGGTCATCCTATAGCTGTCTACCTCCAAAACTCCAAGTGAAATGATGTTCTTCTTCAACTGAGGAACGAATCTCACTTCATCTAACTCCCGAATTACTCCGTCACACATCCTAATACGAACGGTACCGATACTACCAATAGGGCATTCATGATCATTACTTATGAGCATGACATCCCCTCTTTCAAACTCCTAAAAGCTGGAGAACCAATCCCTCCTAGGGAAAATGTGGTAAGAAGCACCCGAATCCAACATCCACTCTGTAGAGTCGACAACATGTTCACTCAAATCCGCAAGTGCACAGATATCGTTGTAGCAATACAAGGTCGTATTCTCAGGGACTTCGTTGTCAATTACTGATTTTCACTGTTTTATGACTATCTGAACCAATTGTGCTAAAAGTATGATTCTTAACTATCAATAACGAACGCGCTAACTAGTATCAAAGCGAATTCACTCAACTAAAAGAATCTAGGATTGAACTTCGGTTTCAACTTTGGTTGGAATCAACACATTAATCAATTGTTATCGAATCTCTCAATGCATTAAGAACGACTAACCTATGATAACTATTAGTCTCTTTTGATGACTAAAAGTCGTGCCTAATTCAGCCTAACAACCTATTTTCATGGTGTTGAACTAAATTAAACCTATTAAGTTCATGTTAATCCCTCATGTTCTTAAGAATAATTAACCTATTTTCATGATCAATTAATTCATGTTCAATTACTATTTTTTGGCATCAATCTAACCTTTCAGTTCAAATCAACATCATATAAAGATTAAATCAGTAGCTAATTGAATTAACCCAAGGCAATTAGATACTAGCAATTGAATAATGAAAATCGAACAGTCAATAACAACAACAACTAGTTCATTGATTCATAACCATGGCCGAACCTAGTTCAATCCCAGATAAGACAATTACTCACATATAATTAAAATAGAAAACATGATAACAATATATAAGATCATAATCATAAACAGGAAAATGAGATAGATCAGAAAGATAAACCGTAGTGTCGAAGTTGCACACAATTCTCCATAGATCATAATCTAAGAGTTTTTAGAGAGAAGGGGAGAAGAAGAAGAAAGAAAATGAGGAAAATCCAGTCTTTGGTGTCGTCCAGATGCCTCAGGCGTCTTCGTTTAACTTCTGGAAAAGATGTGTTAACAGATAACTTCAAATCTTACTTTAGATCTCGTGATAACTGAATGCCAATATCTGACACGGCTGTGTAGATCAACACGACCAGGCAGTATTTAACTCTATTTTGCTCTGCTTTCTGGGCCTTTCTTTTGTATTGAACATGCATGTATTGTTGGACACTGAGGAACCGTGTAGCCTCTCTCCATGCATTTCTTGACTCCTTCTTGACTCCGAATCTGCGCTAAGCTCTAGTAATTCCTACACAATATATAAATAGAGTAGTAAACAAGAACTAAGGAGCTTAACATGGCCAAAATACAAGGAAATACATTAAATAATAATGAATCCGTAGGTAAAACATAGTCAAAATATAGAGAATATTCGTGTTTATCAACTCCCCCATGCTTGAACTATTGCTTGTCCTCAAGCAAAACAAATGGAAACACACACACATGAGGGCACAGATTCAAAGAAATGACAATGGAGATATCAAATAAGCACAGGAGCATCCACTAGTCTCAAGTTCACATGCAACATCATTCCACTCAGCCTAATGTCAAAACAAAAATCTTGTCTCAAGTTCAAAGTTGAAGAAAATGCATCAGTAGAAGTTCTCATATGTTAGTGCAAGCAACTCAATTCGTAAACATTGGAAAAATGGTATGGCACAGTTATATATAAATATTTAGTTGATTGCCCAAAACTCCTCATGACAGACACATATCTCATCACAATGGGTCATACTCTTCCTACTTAAGGTCTCAAAGGAGCACTCGGTTTTCCTTGCATTTTATTTATTTATTTATTTATTTTTATGAAGATCCAGTCATAATTAACACCTATTAATGTGACAGCCATACTTTTTAAGGTCTCAAAGGAGCACTCGGTTTTCCTTGCATTTTTTATGAAGATTCGGTGCAACATACTTTAGGAACTTTTTTTTACAAGGCCGAGTGTTTCTCCAGTAACCAAAAAGTAGTCCAAGTCACCAAAGGAGCCTAGATACTAATAGATGGATTAAGCCAAAAGCTATACTTATTTATTCTAATGTCTAGATCAATTATCGGCAAAGTTGAACTCGAACAGATGACATCCTAATCAACTGGACATGAAACAGAGATTTTTTTAACAATGGGGCATTTGAAATAAATGATGTACGTGTCAAAAGGGTTTGCAAATAGTGGTACTCTTTTTTTCTTTTTCTTCTCTCTCTCTCTCTCTTTATTATTATTTTTTTTAAAAGAAGGAAAAATAGAAAAGGCAACATGGAAAACAAGCATTCCAAAACACGCAGAAAAACACACCAAAGCATATATAAAGACATGAAACATCATCCCATTCCCCCATGCTTGAATTGCACATTGTCCCCAATGTATTGGAATGATCAGAAATGAGGAAGAGAAATGGGACTCACTGCTCATTGAGGTAGCGGTGGAGATCTAGAATGGTTGAGTTGTCTGGTATCTAGCATATCAGGGGTGTGGCAGACTCTAGAAGCGAAGTGAAGACTATCGCCGGATGGCTACACGGCTGTGTCTGTGGACACAGCCTGGCTGTGTAAACTGATTATTCAACATTTTTCTGTATTATTCTCAACTTCAATTCAGCATAACAGTTCTGGTTGTTCTTTGTCCTTGAACTTTTTTCTACCCATCTCGTTATCCACCTGCGCATCAATTCACGTCAACCTAATTATAAAACTAATTAAAGTCAAATACTAGTAAGAAAAAAAGAGTGAAAGAAAAGCTTGGGTTGCCTCCCAAGAAGCGCTCGTTTATGGTCATGAACTCGACCCCTTCAATGCTCACGGTGATTATAGATTGGGAAGGATAAAAGTACCTAACTTCTCGATCGAAGTGCCTACGAAATAATCCTTTAACTATTGTCCATTGGCCTTGAAGGTTCCCGTGTGGTATCACTCCATACTTCAATAGCCCCAAATGGGTATACCTTATGCACTTGGAATGACCTTGACCACCTCGAACGAAGTTTGCCCGGAAAAAGCTTGAGTCGAGAATTAAATAGAAGTATCAAGTCCCCTTCTGTAAACTCTTTACGGAGGATATGTTAATCATGCCACTTCTTTGTTCTTTCTTTGTAAATCTTGGCATTCTCATACGCATCCAACCTCAATTCATCAAGTTCATTAAGTTGAAGCTTACTCCGTTTTCCTGCTTCTTTCAAATCCAAATGAATGCTCTTAATAGCCCAATGTGCCTTTTTTGTTCTACTTTAGGTGCAGTTTTTCCTTCGCAAACCTGTTCTGGACTTTTTCTCCTGCTTTTTGACACGGTTGTGTCCACGAACATAACCTGGTCATTCAACCCCTTTGTAATTTTGGCCACTGCATCAGGTTCTTTGATGTAGGTGGTTTTTGGTGTAGGTGGGGCCTTCATCAAGCATTGTAACATAGCAAGTTATTTCCTGATCATCATCAACTGGTACCCCATTCTCTACTAAGCATTTCTCAAGTGGATCACTTGAGATATATCTAGTAAAGTCTTCTCTAACCACCATGTCAACCGTATCAATCTTGCAACAAGTATCATCAATTAGTGGAAATTTCATAGCTGAAAACAAGTCAAAATTAACCTTTTCATCCCCTATATTGAGAGAGAACTTTCCATTCTTCACATCAATCATTACGCTAGCGGTAACAAGGAAATGTCTTCCCAATATAATAAGGATTTGAGAATCCTCTTCAATTTCAAGAATAACAAAATCGACTGAAATATAGAATTTACCAACCTGGATAGGTACATCTTCTAATGTACCTACCGAACGTTTAACCGATCGATCTGCTAATAGGAGGGAGATAGTGGTGGGTTTCAAGTCTCCCATTTGCATCTTGTTACATATAGACAATAGCATAAGACTAACACTAGCACCAAGATCATATAGAGCATGATTAATTGACATATCACCAATTGTGCAAGGAATTGAAAACGAGTTAGGATCTTTAAGCTTAGGTGGTAGCTTATTTTGTATGATGTCACTACACTCTTGGGTCAAGGCTACAGTCTCATATTCCTCTAATTGCCTCTTGTTTGATAGAATCTCCTTTAAGAATTTGGCATAGGAGGAGGGCATTTGGGAAATGGCTTTAATAAACGGGATGTTAATATGCAATTTTTTTTAATATTTCTATGAATTTCCCAAACTGCTTTTCCAACTTAGCTTTAAATTGCCTTTGAGGGAAGGGTAGTGGAGGCTTGTAAGGTGTAGGCACAACATATCTTTCAACCTTTTCTCCTTTATCGCCAGCATGTTCTTTTTCACTTGTCACTAGCTTCTCACTTTCATCAACCACATCCCTATGATCACTTCTCATCATTGGTTCCTCTAAATCTTTTCCGTTCCTAAGTGTGATGGTATTGACAGATCCCTTGGGGTTGGTTTCAGGTTGTCCAGGAAACATCCCTGAAGATCTAGAAGAAAAGCTAAATTGCTAGGCTAATTGAGTGATCTGATTCTCTAGCATTTTATTGTGGGTGGCTAAAGAATCAACTTTAGAGGCTAGGTTCTTAATGACATCATTCATGATCCTATTTTGATTTTTGAATTCTTCATTCTGCTTATTCTGGGATGTCACAAAATTTTCCATCAAGCTCTCCAAGTTTGACTTTTGGGGACTAGGGTAAGGGAGTCTAGGGGCCTAAAAACCTGGAGGTCAAAAATTAGAGTGAGGATTTAGGTTCTGGGGTGGATTTTTATAGGATAAATTAGGATGATTTCTTCACCCCGGGTTATACGTATTGGAAAAAGAGTCCTCTTTCAGATTAAAATTATTCATATAATTAACATGTTCAGATAATAGTGTATCAGGGGAAGGGGAGTTTCCAATCTGACATTCCACAACAGAATGTCCAATGATACCACATATTTCACAGTTAGTAGATCTAGATGCTACTGAATTCATACTCATCTTATCAAATTTTTGAAATAAAGCATCTACTTTAGAAGCAATGTGGTCTAATGCATATACATCATACCTCCCACTCTTTTTGGGTAAAGAGCGCTCACCTAACCATTGGAAATGGTTCTGTGCTATATCCTCTATGAGTTGTTTTGCATCTCGCACGCTTTTGATCATCAATGCCCCACTAGCTGTAGTATCCATGGTCATCCTAGTGTTGTAGAGAAGATCGTTATAGAAAGTATGGATTATGAGCCAATCCTCCAACCTATGATGTGGACACATCCTTAGAAGATCCTTATACCTCTCCCAAGCATCATACAATGACTCCCCTTCTTTCTGATTAAAGGTCGTTATCTGGTTCCTCAACTGGGCTGTTTTGCTCGGAGGGAAGTATTTAGCGAGGAACGCCTCTAAGAGCTGGTCCATATAATGATGGAACCTGGTGGAAGTGATTATAGCCAAGCCCTTGCCTTGTCCCTTAGTGAGAAGGGAAATAACCTTATCTCGATTGCGTCATCCGACACTCCATTTATCTTCAGGATGTCACAATACTCCAAAAAGATTGAGATATGGAGGTTTGGATCTTCGGTAGGAATACCACTATATTGGTTTGGATTTTTGGTAGGAATACCACTAAATTGGTTTTGCTGAACCATGGAAAAGAGTGAAGGTTTGAGTTCGAAATTATAGGCAGCAATATTAGGCTTCACAATGCTAGACTTGGAGCTATTGGTGGTTGGTGATGCAAACTCCTTCGAGGATCGGTCTTGATTGCCTTAGTTTTCTTGGTCTCCCATGGTGTTTCTGCTTTTCAAACTGTCATTTGTTTCTCGTACCCTCTTCTTAATATGACGTAAGGTCCTTTCAATCTCGGGATCACACTCGATTGGTTCTTCAAGTCATAAGGATCTGAGCATACAAGGGTGCCTACACAAGAAAATAAAGGAACAAGTCAAACGTAAAAATAAAAATAAAACAAATGAAAGAAAAAGTCTAGTCTAGTCAAACAATGAAAAAGTCAATATTAACAATGCTGAAGTCCCCAGCAATGGCACCAAAAACTTGTTCACTCAAATCCGCAAGTGCACAGATATCGTTGTAGCAATACAAGGTCGTATTCTCAGGGACTTCGTTGTCAATTACTGATTTTCACTGTTTTATGACTATCTGAACCAATTGTGCTAAAAGTATGATTCTTAACTATCAATAACGAACGCGCTAACTAGTATCAAAGCGAATTCACTCAACTAAAAGAATCTAGGATTGAACTTCGGTTTAAACTTTGGTTTGAATCAACACATTAATCAATTGTTATCGAATCTCTCAATGCATTAAGAACGACTAACCTATGATAACTATTAGTCTCTTTTGATGACTAAAAGTCGTGCCTAATTCAGCCTAACAACCAATTTTCATGGTGTTGAACTAAATTAAACCCATTAAGTTCATGTTAATCCCTCATGTTCTTAAGAATAATTAACCTATTTTCATGATCAATTAATTCATGTTCAATTACTATTTTCCGGCGTCAATCTAACTTTTCAGTTCAAATCAACATCCTAAAAAGATTAAATCAGCAGCTAATTGAATTAACCCAAGGCAATTAGATACTAGCAATTGAATAATGAAAATCGAACAGTCAATAACAACAACAACCAGTTCATTAATTCATAATCATGGCCGAACCTAGTTCAATCCCAGATAAGGCAATTACTCACACATAATTGAAATAGAAAACATGATAACAATATATAAGATCATAATCATAAACTAGAAAACGAGATAGATCAGAAAGATAAACCGTAGTGTCGAAGTTGCACACAATTCTCTATAAACAGCGGATTCCAAATCAAAAGAAAACCTAATCTAAGAGTTTTTAGAGAGAAGGGGAGAAGAAGAAGAAAGAAAAAGAGAAAAATCCAGCCTCTGGTGTTGTCCAGATGCTTCAGGGCGTCTTCTTTTAAGTTCTGGAAAAGATGTGTTAACAGATAACTTCAAATCTTTCTTCAGATAGCGTGATAACTGAATACCGATATCTGACACGGCTGTGTAGATCAACACGACCAGGTCGTGTTTAACTCTATTTTGCTTTGCTTTCTAAGCCTTTCTTTTGTATTGAACACGCCTGTGTTGTTGGACACTGGGGAACCTTGTAGCCTCTTTTCATACATTTCTTGACTCCTTCTTGACCCCGAATCCGCGCTAAACTCTACTATTTCCTACACAATATATAAATAGAACAGTAAACAAGAACTAGGGAGCTTAACATGGCCAAAATGCAAGGAAATACATCAAATAACAACGAATCCGTAGGTGAAACATAGTCAAAATATAGAGAATATTCATGTTTATCACAACACAAACTGACAGTAGTGCTAATGAATAGCCCGAAGAATCTGAATATGAATTATCACCACTAGCCTTGACAACATTCACCTCTGAAGCTTAAATAGCGTTCCCATTATTCTTCCTAGCTCGATCAACAAACTTTGGGTATTCGACTTTCCAATGTCCATCCTCTTTACAAGAGGCACACTGATTCCTACAAGCTCCAGGATGTGCCCCTCTAGACTGCGACCTCCTATTTCGGTGTAGATTCTTTGCTCTTGTGACCAATGCCCCCGCTATCGGCTAAACTAAAGTCTCCTTATCCTTTTTTCGAAGCTAATAATTCACAAGTGCAGCGGTGACATCACTATACGAATGAGATGTCTTCCCATTAATAAGAGTAAGAACGAATGTCTCATATTCCTCGTCGAGCAAGGAACTCAACAATAACAACGCCTTGTCCTTATCTTCAATCATCATATCTACATTCGTCAAATCCGTAAGAAGCTTCGTGTAGTGGTTTATGTGATCACTAATGGAGGTTCCTTTCTTCAATTGGAAGTGATAAAGCATCATCTTCAAATACAAACGGTTTTCTACACTCTTTGTCAAATACTTTCCCTCTAGGATCTCCCAAATCTTCTTAGCCGAAGTCTCATTGATCACATCATATTTCAAATCTTGAGTTAAACAAGATCTAATCACACCACATGTCATTCGATTCGTCTTCTTCCAAATCTTCTCCTCAATGTCATTCGGTTTCCCGTCCAACTCCAAAGTATCCTCCAAATTTTGCGCATTGAGCACATTCAAGACTTCACATCTCCAAAGACCAAAATTATTTGTGCTATTAAACTTCTCCACATTTATTTTCATAGAGTGAATATTCAAACTTTGGACAGTCTTCACGTCGGAAGTATCCTCCACAGCTCCTTCTTTCTCGACCATCTTTCTCAAAGCACCAACAAACCAAAGTGGAACCAATAAAGAATAGATCCAAAATTAAAAAAGATAAGAGTCTTTACCAAAAAAATCTCACCTTTATCACCAAACGAAGCCCTAGACGAGCCTCCAAAATGATCTACTTCTCCAAATAGCCCAAGCTTAGCCCGAGCTCTGATACCACTTGTTGTGCGTGGCGGAAGCCAAAACCAAACCGATGTATTTCAAGAGACCAAATCAAACAAACACCGAGAGAAGATCGAAAACAATTCAAAATAACAGCACAAACACAAACAACTAATTTTTACGTGGTTCGGCAAGTTTTCTACGTCCACGGGGCAAGAAGGGGATGAGGTTTTCACTAATAGAGAAGAAGAGTACAAACTGAGATTACAAATCACTCGAACTTACTAATTAATCTCACCAATAAATCTCTAATTCTCTCTAAATAAAATCCTAACCAATAGCTCGGAAATACCTCTTTTCTATGCTCCAAATATTCTCAATCCACGGCTCAATTCTCTATTCTAATCGTTCTATAAATATAGAAATCCTAAAACCAAAAACATAGTAGAAATTATAAAACCAAAAATAAAATCGTTCTATAAATATAGAAATCCTAAAACCAAAAACATACTAGGAATTATAAAACCAAAAATAAAACAAATTAGGAATCCTAATAATCTGTTACCAAAACAGATTTGGAATCCTGTTACCAAAACAGATTAGGAATCTCAATAACCTGTTATCAAAAGAAATTAGGAAACATATTAGGAACATGCTATCTGTGACGCCCCTGGGTTCACACAAGGCTGCAGTCCGAGGTGAAAC
>BQKN01065851.1:288912-390698 GCA_022839385.1 Asparagus kiusianus | reverse complement strand
CATGTGTATACATATATATATATTAAAGAAATTTTCGGGGTTTTACACTATCCAACAAGCATTAGATAAGATGATAGCACGTCTAAACTTAAAGTGCATATGCAGTGAGTAATTAATTAAGAATTAAACCATAATTACAAGTAATGAACAAGAAAGTATAACTTATGACCTATATTCAAAAGAAAAAGCACAACTGATGATAAATAGCACAAAAAGCAATTTACAATATTGCGTGAGGGGAATTTCTCTAAATAGCTTAGCATAAACTCCAAAAAATACAATCATCCATTCTATCTAAGTATAAAAAGATCACTAGAATCCTACCCTATCCACAGTAAAAAAAACAAGTACACACTAAAGAGATAGTTATTGGTTCCAAAATCAGTTTTATACATACTCTTAACTATCAAGACTTTCAAATAAGAACATGCTTATATTCTATTATCCTTCTCCTTTTAAGGATTCAAGAAATAAAACAAAAATCAAGGGCAATGAATTAAACATGAGCCATTGTCTTCAACTCCATAAAACTAAATATTTAAGTCTACAAACCATCTGCCGAATATTATTCATTGTATGGACGTGCACATACATAGACGAGACATGTACACTATAAACCATTTAAGAATTCGTTTGGATACCATGGTCTTTTCCTTTTTGTGTTTTTGTAAAAAAACACCATGGTGTTGTGTTTTTACCTTAAAATATTTTCAAAACACCATGTTAAGTATTTTTGGTCAAACTAGTTTGATCTATTATAACATTAGTATTAAACATATTACTAATATATTATATATTAATTATAATAATATATATTATAAATAAATTGTTATAATATTTAGTTTACAATTAATTTATTACAATTTATTTATTAAAAATTAATAATATTATAGTGATTATACTATTATATAGTATATTATTATATTATTATTATATTATTATTTATTATCAATAACTTTTTTGTTATTTTCTATTATTTTATTTATTTTTTTTAATTAATTATTTATTATATAATACATTATTAACATGATAAATATTGGTATTTAATATGTTATTATATTATTATATAAGATATTTTATTTATTATATTTTATATTATTTAATAAATATAACTAATATATTAAATTACCTATAATATAGTATAGTATAGTATAATATAATAAGCATGTTGATAATAACTCTATATTAATTAAATTTAATATATTATGTTAGATATTATATTAGCACATTCTCAAACTCAAAACCAAAACACCAAACTTAAAACACCTAAAAGGTGTTTTAAAATAAGTATTGTGTTTTTTATTTGATAATGATTTAGCTCAAAAAACACCTTGATTTTCAAACACATGATGTTTTGTTTTTGGCAAAAACACCATGAAAACAAAGAAAACACTATGGTATCCAAACGGAACTTTCTATTTAAAATATTTCATAAACCATTGTGCCTGTGTAGGCATTTGGCTTAGTAGGTAATGTAATAAATTTCAAATAATGGATAACCATGATTTATAGTTTAGAGATTTAAAAGAAGTTATGTAGAGGAAAAAATGAAAGGGTGGTTAGTTAAATTGAATCGATAACATATGCATTTAATTAAGTTAGACAATCTTAAGAGCTTAAGAAACTAATTAAATCATATTATTATGATGATTTATATTTAATTAATTTAATTTAATTTAAGACTAATTGAATGAGAATTTGAGATTAAATTAATTAATTAATTAATTAAAGTTGAAACTATCAAAATTGAGAGGGGTAAGAAGAACAATCAAAAAATTTAACATCCCAATCCTCTTTTATGTGTAGTATATAATTTTTTAAAATTATTAAATTATAGTATAATTTACTAATTAAAAATAATATTAAAATCATTATGCTATTATTAATACTATTATAATTACACTAAACACAAGTTGTTTTTCATATAATTATCATATTTTAAAAGGCTAATAAGATTAAAGGTTAATAGGTCCTCAATAAGAGGTGAAACCCAAAGGCTTAAGCCTAATAAATTTATATTATTCTTAATTTTTATAGAATTTTAAATACTATGTGAAGATAAATTAGTGATAAATTTTCTATTAAATAACATAATTAAATAATAAAATAATAGTGTACCTAAAGATTTTGAAAAAGTGAGAAAAAGTATAATGAATAAGAGAACATATATAACTAGTGAATGATTAATTACAACTAATGACATATTTGAGAATTATCAAACATAAAAGGGAAAAATGGAAATAACAAATTTTAACAAGGCAATCCTCTTTTATATGTAGTATAGATGTGTCATTTATCTTATACATTTTAAAGATTTTTTTAGCATAGACTGACCCAGGTAGGCTGGTGACTAGACCATGGCCTAATTCGAACTAAGACTCTGAATAAATTGGGCTACACAATTTTAATTTTGGAAAGAACCATATATTTTTCTTAACTAAACCTTCCCCTTCCCCTCTATAGTAATTTTCCCTTAATTTTGAGATCATAGAAAGAAAACATAATAATGTTTTATCCAAAAAAAAGAAAAGATAAGAAAATGAAAACTTAATAATTATAATAGATAATAATAATGATAAGGAAAAATTGTGTCAAGGCCCTAAAATTAAAATAGCATGTGACTAAGCCCCATATATTATTTTCATTATGCATTGGCCCCAAGTACAATTACGAGTGTCCAAGCTGGCCGGACCAGTTTCGAGCTTTGGGCAAGACCCAGGCTACGGGCTTTAAGTACAATAACCATTTGTGATTCATCTTCTTTTCACACTGCCCTAAGAAAAAATCCAAAAAATCCACATATATCCCTCCTTATTCCTCTCTCTCTCTCTCTCTCTCTCTCTCATGAAAATTACCCTCATGCTATAGATTCTTCATCCCGTAAATCTTTTACTCATCAATTATGGATCAGGAGTTGGAGATTGGGGAATTTAGTCAAGAAATAGCAATCATGTTAGATGCGATTGAGAAATGGGTAGAGGCAGCAAGCGGGAGAGATGAGGTCACAGGCAGAGGGGCCTAGATGCAGTCAACAAATGGGTAGAGGTAGAAAGCGGGAGAGGTGAGGTCGTAGACGGGAAGGTGGGGAGTAATGGATAGATGTAGAAAACGAGAGAGATGATGTTGCCGACTAGGGCGGTTTAGTGTTAGAGGAGTTGGGTTTGGCTTTGATGATAATGGATGATGATGATGAGGGTTTAGAAAGGATTACAGATTTGTGAGGGTTATAGAGTTGGTTGGTCCTGTGAGGGAGAAGAGGAGGAGAGAAGAAGTTGAGAACGTCGAGGTTGAGGAGGAAGATTTAGTCAAGGATGACACCAGAGGGGATGTTGTCGAAAAAGTCTACACTTTGGATGAGAGGGAGGTGAGGGAGTAAACAATCTTTGAAACCTAAGAGAGAGAGGTTTGAGCAAGCATTTCAGCTTGGTAATTCTGAATATGGCACAAAAATAATCAGAGGAACAACGATTAGGATACTTAGATGGCTTTTACTAATGGTGGAAATAACTCTAGTTAAACATTAGTGTTTTTATGTAATATTTATGTAAATATTTAGTTTTAGCTGATTCATTTGAATGATAATTTACTAGTTACCTATCTCATTATTATTCATGTTGCTATTGAGGAAATACAATACATACTAACCATCTCAAGTAACATTGGTTGGTTCCTATAACTATACCAAATACATGTTATCAATCTCAGGTAACTACTAACCTTTGTCTATTCCTGTTAATTATAGAGAATACATGTCAACTATCTCATGAAACCGCTAATTCCTATCAACTACATAATGCATGCTAACTATTTCATATAACTACTAACCTTGGTATGCTCCCGTCAACTATACACAACATACGTTAACTATCTCATGTAACTGCTAACTTGGTATGTTCTTCTTAAGTATATACATTACATGTTAACTATCTCATGTGACTGCTAACCTTGCATTCAACTTTCATCTGGACTTGAAGTACATGTCCTCAGTGGCAGAGGCAACATAGACGTCGTTAACTTTTTTGACAGCAACAATCGCTCGAATGGACAATGCTTGAGAACAGTTTGATATAAATCATAAAAGAAACTTGGATACATTCATTTGGACTTCTTTGATAAGTAAATTAGAAATGGAAAACAAAGTCAAAATTTAACAAATAAAATAAAGTTTAGAAATGGGAAACAAATTCATCCTCTCCACGAGCCCCTATTCCACATGTATTGAATATATTAAATAGGTACATGATATGATTAACAATTACTAGATACTAAATGAAAATGGATTATGTTTAACAGGTACATGATATAGTTAACATAATATTGGATATAGTTAATAGATACTAGATATAGTTATCAGATATTAAATATAGTTAACAGATACGAGATATTGTTGACAGATATTGGATATAGTTAACAAATGCATGTTAAGTTTATACCACAATTGTCAAATTTGTATAGTACATGTTAATTCTAAACATTGGTTGTTATGTTTATTCATTTGTTGTAATTATTAATATTATAGCATATATGTTACAGTTAATATGTTATTGTTAAGTTTTAGTGTTAGGTATCATTTTTAAGAACACCAAAACATTAAGAATATACAATGTTAAAATCTTAAGATTATTGTATAAGAACTATAAAGGATTAGCTATCAATTATATGTTAACTATATCTTATCCCTTTTTCTTTCTCTATACCTTGTACCTGTTAATTATAACTGGATTTTGTTAAGTATTACAAGTACATGCTAACTATACCTTGTAACTATTATTATAACTAAATCTTGTTAAGTATCATAAGTATCACAATCACATATTAACTTACAATTTACCTGTTAATTATAATTAGTTCCTATTAAGTATCACATATACCTATTAACTATAATAGGTACATTTTAGCTATAAACTGCTCTTGTTATGTATCACATATACCTATTAACTATCACATTAACATGTTAACTATAAACTATTCTTTTTGTTACAAAATTATATATATCCCCCTTCCCCTCTTCATCTTCATAATACCAACTTTATATTGAAATGCGTAATCTCTTAGGAGATGAAATATTTTTTATGATAATAATAATAATAATTATTATTATTATTATTATTATTATTATATTTTCAAAAAAAGAATTGAAAAGGAAGTAAATTCACTGGAAACTCACTGGAAAGGAGTACTCTTCATCAATCAAATTCCTAAATTTACATCTAACTATCATAAAACAAACCAATAATACAATACAAAACCAAAGAATCAACTACATCTAATTAACCCATTTTTATCAAATGTAGTAGGTTCATGCTCTGCTGAAGAAGTCCATTACAAAAAATGATAGCTCAATGTTGTCATGACTGGTACATTCCACCCCTTGGCCTTCTTTATAATAGATATTGTAGGCCATTTTGTTTTGATGATGTTTTAACAAAAATATTACAACTAATATTATTTATCTAGTATTTGTGTTTTTATATTTATTCTGGACAAACAATCTGTTAGAGGATGAATGGACTAGAGCTTTCACGATCATATCCTTTGGAGGATGGAAGGAATATCGGTATGAAGCCAATGCAATTCAAAGTTAAATACTAGATCAAGCTTCATCCACATCCAAGACAAGCATATTGAAGACCAATCAAGCTTGGGTAATTTAGTTTTAGGCTTATGCTTTATGTGTTAAATACTCTAAGCTTAATATTATATACACATACACACACAATTTATTGGTTTATCCGTTTTGGTTTTTATCCACAAACAAAGTTTTACAAACAAATAAATTTATGTTTATATACATATATGTTTGTTTTCATATGGATAAGTTATTTTAGTTTAGTTATATAGATATGAAACAAATATACATTCATATACATATTCATATGTTTTATATTCTATTGTATTTTGAAAAATATTGTGTTTTTGGTTTATAGACTTAACAACTATAGTTTATATCTTTTATCAAGTCTATAGAATCACTTTATAAAGTTTTAAAAGTTTGTTTAAAATATTTTGTCAAAAACATGTCTTGTTTAGTTTTCATGTTTTGAACATTTTTGTAAAACAAAGAGATTTCTCATTTGGGAGGTGCAATTCCAAAAATACTTTTTTTAACATGTTTATTATCATATTTACAATTATTTTCCAAAGTTTTATATTTTTTGAAATTTATTTGCTATTTTTAAAAGAGGTTTGAAAATCAGATTTGCTATTCATTTCTGGCCGATAACCTGTTATCAGTCGACTGGTGGATTTTATCAGTCAACCGATAAAATCTTCAGTTGATCGATGAGCTATGAGATGCATATAACGGTCAGCTCATCAGTCGACTGATACTGTTCATCAATCGACCGGCGGCCTCTAACGGCTAGTTTTTTTAGATTTTTCGGTTTCTATTTTTTTATCTTTTTTCTTGGTTTTCCCTTGGTTTTGGGCCTTGTTCTATGATCATATATATACCCCATATCCCTCTAAATTCTGGGGGTAATTAATCGAGTTTTTAAACAAGTTTAAAAGGGTATTTAAGTTTTGTTTAAGTGTGTTTTTCAAGATTTATTTATGTGAAGAATGTTTCACAAGTGGAGGAGATCATCTTTATTGTTTGAGCTTCAATTTAATCCATCTCTCCATCTTGTTTTTCAAAGAAGAATTTCTAAACTCAATTCTATCTTTGTATTTATTATTTGTTGATTATCATCTTATTAAGCTAAAGTTTATATTGAGTTTAGTTTTGATTTTTATTCTCTTTGTTACACACACCTACTTGAACTTTTAGTATTTTTATACATAGTATATTTGGGTTGTGAGAGATCTTAACATTGAGTTTGGCTTAATTGAGTTCTCACATTGTTTAGAGAGAAAACATTATATTTGTGCTTAATTTGTGAGATCACTTTGTAATACACTTATACACCGAGAGGAGTGTGTGGTGAGAGACGTGGTCAGTTCTAAGAGGAGTGGTGTCGATAGTAAAGCCTAAAGAGAGGTCGTAATTTTGAGCACCTAAGGAACATCACGGGCTAGAGACCAACACTTAGAGGGTGTAGAGTGTGATTGCAAGAGTGTGAGATTATATAGTTTTCGGTGAGCTAGAAAACCGAACTTGTGAGGTATAAACATTTTTCGGGTGATCGTTGAAAACCCGATTGTGTAGTGGATTCTCCCCGGGAGTGGGGAGCAGAGACGTAGGTTGGAAGGACTGAACTCTGTGATCATTTTCTTGTGTTTGAGTTTGGCTTTGGCGCATTTATTCTTGTATATTTCATATCGCCATTGTTGCATGTTTATATCGCCCTTGTTTATATTGTATATCCTTGCTCATATATCTTATTGTATATCATAATTTCTAGGATATTGTTAATTAGTTTTTCATTGGCATTAATATCAGATTAGATAAGTATAAACCCTATTCACCCCCCTCTAGGATGTTTTCAAATATTAGCTTTTTTATCTCCTAATTATAGTGGTACGGTGGAAGGAATAATCTTGTATTGGCATCTTCAACCATGTAATACAAGATCGATCTTTCTGGAAAAGTTCTTTCAAGTGCAACCACAAAGAGCATGGACAAGTATAGCACATACAAGCGATAAAAAAAAGTATATCACATAGAATGGAGTGCTTGCTCACCAATACAAAATATATGCTAATCGTGGTCCCATTATCGTGTCGATCAGAAGATTGAAGAGGAGGACGAGGAAGAAGAAGAAGTTAGGATTTTGGAAAGAGGAGACGGAGATGATAGAGTTTTGTGGGATTTGTGGCAGGTATATTCGAGGGCCGAGAGGAAGGAGAGGAGGTCGAAGGTATGTGACTCATCTTGAAGAAGAGGAGGAGGAGGAAGAAATTAGGGTTTTGGGAAGGTAAAAAGGAGATGATGCGCTTTTGTGGGATTTGTGATGACGATATCCGAGAGCTGAGAGGAGGGAGGGGAAGGTTGGAGATGAGAAGCTCAGATTCAAGAGGAGGAGGAGGAGGAGGAGGAGGAGGAGGAAGTTAGGGTTCTGGGAGGGGGAAGAGAAATTTATAGGTGTTGTGGCATTTTGAAGCACTAGTATAATGCACATGCTTTCCACATGAAAGTACATGTTTTAAATTTTAAATTTTTTATTGAATAGTAAAACTATGTGTTAATAAATAAAATTGTATAATAAGATTGTTTAAAAAGAAATGTATGAATTAATTATTATTGTGTAGTTGTTGTTATTGCATGTTTTTCTTATAATGATCACCCGGTGTTAATCTTTTTTAAATAAGTTCCCAAATCTAAAATTGTTATTAAATAAAACTGTCAATTCTATAAGCCCTTTTAAATATGCCTCTCCAGCTTAAAAGTTGTTAACTTAACTCTACATTAACTAAACTGCATTAATATTGCTAGTTTTTTCTTAATGCTGTATAAATAGTAATAACTTTTTAAATTTTGCATATAACCCCTATAAATTAGAAGCAAAAAATGGCATAAAAAGACATTTTGAAAATTATTGGGCTTTGGTGCAATTTATCTAAAAGATATTAGGGGCCTTCTACAAAAGTTATTAGGGGTTTTGTGTGATTTTCAAAATTCATAGGATCTATTTGCTGCAAAATGCTAAAAGTTCATGGGGTAAACTGTAATTTACCTTATTTATTATACAATATTTATCTAATTTATTTTTAATTATACTCTTAAATAATTTAATACTATAAATATTTTATAGATTTTTATTATACTATCATTAACAATTAGTATACTATTATTAATATTAAATAAATTTTTTAAAAGGTTGGTTTCAACCATTACCAAGTATAGATTATTCCGTATCATGTAATATTTTTTGAGAAAATACTCTAAAAATAATATTAAATTATTTATTTAATTTATTTAATAAAAAATAGTATAATTCATAATTTAAGTTATATTATTAAAATAATTATACTATTTATGCAATTCAAAATTTAATCTACCTATTTTATTGCTCATTGAATTACTGTATAATTCTTAATAGTGGTTAGTAATATATTATTCAATTTATGCTATTATTTTAATTATTTTATTATAATTCATAAATAAATATTATAATAATTTAATTAGTTATTATTAATTATTGTTTATAATTATTTTATAAATTATTTTATTTTATTATTTTTAAATAATTAACAGTTATAATATTGTTGATAATTATTATTATTTAGGAAGGTGTGGATGTGCATAACTAATAAGAGGACATACTCATTTAATAAAAAATTAATTAGAGATAATGGCATAATTCAAATTTATTAAAATTTAAGAGGACAAAAAAGGAAATTAAAAGTTTTAACACTCCAATCCTCTTTCTATAGTAGTATAGATATAGATGTAGATGAAAGGAAGGGTAAGGTTGAGATTTTGAGGAAATACAACATACAAAGTGTACACTACTGATGAGGAGGGGCTGAACCATATTTAACTCGAGTTTTGAGAGCTTTTGCATATTACGGGAAATAATAGAAGAGGTGGATTGATTCTTTAAATTTGGGACTTTTCCTAATCTATTTACTATTACTAAAAACTGTTACTCTTGCTAATGCCACTTGGCAAAAATAACCCATACCATTTTAAATGACACCTGGCAAACAACTCAATTCCAATCTCCGCTTCGATCCTAGCTTTGTCGCTTCTATTTCCAAAGCTCAACTGCATCGTCGCTCCCCCCTTTCTTCAATGTCACATTCCCTTTCTTCAACCTCCTTACTCTAGAAATTTGTTTCGTTTCTGTCTTCTCTTTCTTTCCCAAGATCGCCTTTCACCCAAACCCATTATTTCCCCCCTTCTTCATTTCCTGTGATCGACGCTTTGTTTCCTTAGATCTCATAAATCAACTTCAACTCTCCAAATAGTCTACCTCGAGAACCCAAGCGTCGCCGAAGGATGATACGCATATATAGAAAGCCTCAGAGTCTCATCCCCACATCCCTTATTTCCAAATCAAACTATCGGCAAAACCCCTGGCGAAGACTGATCCCTATGCTACATAAAGCGGTCGGTATCACTGGAGGCGAAGGTCGTCGGCGTCATTGGAGGTCGACAGGTTTGTTTACGGAAGCCCTTAAAAAAATTTTCCATTGTTGTGAAATTTACCATATATTGTGAAATTTGATTCCCTAAAAGTGATCCATAAATTCCAAATGGATTCTTCTGAACTATAATCTCTGTTTTAAATTTACTATTTGCTAAAATTGATTCATATTTGCTTTGATTTATTCAATTGGGACTCACTGTTATTAACCTTTATCATGCAGGCTAATTCCCACTATTTTGCTATCATCGAGCAGGTATTATTCTTGAGTTTATTTTTAAATTTATATTCTATGCAAATATGTTTCGTCTTTTTTAATTCCCACTGATGCAAATTCTTCTACGTTGTTATTTTGGTTTCTTCTTGTGTTTGATCATTATCTATTTGTTTCTGATGATCTGCTGGCCTTGCTGCATGTAAGACTTACATATTTAGTGTGCAAGTTTCTGTTTTCATGTTGTTCAAAGTTTTTGTTAGTTATAGGCTACATATAGGATGTACATTAAAGTTTACGAGTACATTGATTGAAATATACACGCAAAGGTGCATGCTTGAAAAATAACCTGATACTTAAAGCATAATTGATAACAATAAATGAGTTGATTAGTGTGATATTTAAACATGTTGTTGATATGCAGAAGTAGTAATATTTGCTTTCTGGCAATTAAAGGCAAGTTTGTTTAGCATAGTGAAATCTATGAGGATTTCAGAAGGACAAGTCCAAACACAATTAGTTCCATTGCACACCCTATTCTCTATGCAAACCTACATAATATCAGGTTTATTTTTTTAACATAGGAGATGTGCCCGTATGGCAAACCTGTCAAGTAAACATAAATCATTATGAATAATACCAGAAAACCCAATTTATAGTAGGTATTATTTAGTCAACAACAAAATCCATGTTTGTCAACTACAATTCTTTGAGCTGAATGTATTTATGCATTGAAGTAAACTATCTCCAAAATATAATTTAAGCACAGGAAAACTGCGTTAACAAACCAAAGAGTTTCTTTGAGAGACACTTAGAAAATTGCATTAACTGCTATGAAGATATTATTCTGTCGTGGTTTTGATCATTATCTATTTGTTTCTGATGCTCTTCTGTCCTTGCTGCATGTTAGACTGACATATTTATCACTCCTTATAAGCTCAAATTGATCGAACATTCCATGAAAGCAAGGTGAAAAATGTTGGACCCTAGAGGAGGATGATTAGGGTCTTAAGGCAATAATTATACAATAAAATTAAGACAAGCAATACACCACAAAATGAGCAACCAAAGTAAATGAGATAGGGTTAGAAATTGTTATCCAAGTGACGCGCGATGTGTTAACGAGGTTCGGTCCGCTGACCTACGTCCCCGCTACCCACACTCGAGGAGAATCCACTGCACAACCCGGTTTGGAAGCCGGAACTTCTTTTACACAACGATCTCCACAAGATCTCACTACCACACAGTTGATCACCACAAGATCTCACTACCACACAGTTGATCTCCAAAAGATCAAGCTCACAACAGTAGTAAATAATGTAAAATCTCTCTCTTTACAGTAACCATACGGCAAGGAGAAAGATCACACTTGAAGCTTGGGATGTGAACTTGAAAACAGAAAAAAAAAGGATTGAAAGTTTAGCTCTTTTGAAAACAGTAAAGCAAAACTCAGGATTTTCAAAATGCTTGCGACAGGTTGAAGAAGAAGGGTATGAGGGGTTTAAATAGGAGAAAACACAGCTGCCAAAGCCCATACCCAAATCCCCCCAAATCCCGTAAAAATGATTTCTGAAACTGTACTGAAAAACCCGTTGGGGTGAACGACGGTCGACCGTGAGAATTTCACGGTCGACCACGAGCAACTCCAGAAACTATTTTGGGTTCTGAACATCAGTCGGTCGACCATGGCGGTCGACCGTGAGCAACTCCAGAAACTATTTTGGGCTCTGGACATCAGATGGTCGACCATGGCGGTCGACCGCGAAACTCTCTGGACTACATCCGGTTGATCGTCACTGTCGACCGCGAGCCTCTGAAAAACATACTAAGTCTCTGGACTCAAGGCGGTCGACCATGGCGGTCGACCACAAACTGATACATGACAAAACAGGTTTTGACTTTTTCTAAAAATACTCAAATTTTTTCTAAAAATACTCAATTGATTTCTAAACATTGTGTAACTTTGTAAAATGTTTTTAATACTAAAAACAAACTGTTTAGAAAAGGAATTTTGTGAATAGGTCCTTATACTTGTGAAAAATAATATTTTGACAAAAAAGCTCAAAAGTATAAGTATGAAAACGTGTGTGTGATATCCTAATAGCTTCAAATGAAATCTACAAGTACTTGCTTGTATTCTAGCACTAGAGAGAAAATAAAGATAGCAAATATCTCTCACATAGAAATACATTTCTTGAGTCTTGATATTACTCTAGAGTTGATGAAGCTTCTCATTGCGTTTAGTGTTCTTGATTAAACATTGCTTCATCACTATGCATCCTCCTATTTTGGATATCATCGTTGTAGCTCATATTCCATCCAATCCTCCATTTGTGGTACTATCAAGCTTGATATATATATATATAAACTACAATATCACTCAACAAGCAATTAGTACCGATAATGGTGGTTGTAAATCATCATCAAAACATAAGGGTTAACAATCTTCCCCTTTTTGATGATGACAACCAACCATTATATTGGAACGAAATAAATATAGCTTATAGATAGTAGGTCACCCTATCTATGAGCTCCCCCTAACTATGTGCAACAAATAAGGAGATTTCTCTCCCCCTTTGTCACCATCAAAATGGGGTAAAAGAAGTGGTAAACAAAAAATACATATGATGTGCAACTAATCCAAGCAAACAAACAAAAACTTTTACATAGTGCATAAATCCAAACCATTTCTTATGCGACAAAAATCATCTTCACTAAGAGGCTTGGTAAAGATGTCCGCTAATTGAGATATAGTGTCAATATAAACAAGGGAAACATCTTGCCTCTCTACATGATCGCGTAAGAAATGATGGCGCACATCAATATGCTTGGTTCTAGAGTGCAAAACAGAATTTTTTGAAATATTTATAGCACTAGTGTTATCACAAAAGATTTTTATATTTTGAAAATTTAAACATAGTCAACTAAACTTTGTTTCATCCATAAAACTTAAGCACAACATAAGTCGGCGGCAATATATTCCGCTTCCGTAGTGGACAAGGTAACACAATTTTGTTTCTTGGAAGCCCAAGAGACAAGAGAGTTACCCAAAAATTGGCATGTATCACTCGTACTCTTGCGATCTACCTTACATCCTGCAAAGTCGACATCACAAAAACTATAAAGATCAAAAGAGGCGCTTTTAGGATAAAATAAACCAAGATCAATTGTACCATTGATATATTTAATAATGCGTTTAACCGTAATCAAATGGGACGTTTTTGGAGAAGCTTGAAAACGTGCTCAAGCACACACACTAAACATGATATCGGGTATACTAGCGGTAAGATAAAAAAGACTACCTATCATACATCGATAGAGTTTTTGGTCTACATCCTCACCACTATCATCCGCATCAAGCTTGATACTTGTACTCCTGGGAGTTAGTGCATGCTTAGAATTCTCCAAACCGAATTTCTTCACCAATTCTCTAGCATACTTGCTTTGAGAAACAAATATACCATCCGTAGTTTGCTTGACTTGAAGCCCGAGAAAGAAAGTAAGCTCTCTCATCATGCTCATCTCAAAATGATCTTACATAACTTTAGAAAATTCCTTGCATAGAGATTCATTAGTAGCACCAAAAATGATATCATCAACATATATTTGAACTAAAATAAAATCAATTTTTCTTTTTTGTACAAAAAGTGTATTATCAATTTTTCCTTTCGAAAAACCATTTTCAAGAAGAAAACTAGAGAGGTGAGCATACCAAGTTCTAGGAGCTTGTTTTAACCCATATAAAGCTTTTTGAACCCGGTAAACATGATTAGGAAATGAATGATCCATAAAACCAGGGGGTTGCTCAACATATACTTCCTCTTCTATAAAACCTTTTAAAAAGGTACTTTTAACATCCATTTGAAATAATTTGAAATTCTTAAAACTTACAAATGCCAAAAACATCCTAATAGATTCTAACCTTGCAACCGGTGCAAAGGTTTCATCATAGTCTATGCCCTCCTCTTGATTGTATCCTTGGGCAACCAAACGAGCTTTATTTCTTGTTACTATGCCATGTTCATTAAGTTTGTTTCTAAAAACCCATTTTGTTCCAATCATACTAGCATTGTTAGGTCTAGGAACTAGTTTCCAAATATTATTTCTTTGAAAATTGTTTAGTTCATCATGCATAGCTAAAACCCAAAACTCATCTTTTAAAGCATTATTAATCTTTTTAGGTTCTATTTGAGATAGGAAGGCAACATTACCACACTCACTCAAAGCCTTTGAGCGAGTTAGAACCTCTTGTGAAGGATTCCCTATTATTTGCTCCTTTGGATGATTTGGTGTAAATTTCCATGCTTTGGAGAGTTCTTCTTGCTCTTGCACCTGAATGTTGTTACTTTCCCCATCCTTTTGAGCATCTATTGAGGGTATTTCATTTAGTTGCAAAAATTCCAATCCTCCCTCAACATCATCATCATCTTTCCTAGGCAAACCAACTTGTAAACCAATATTAGTCTCATCGAAAGTAAAGTTTATAGATTCTTCAACAACTAGAGTTAGTTTGTTGAAGACCCTATAAGTCTTACTTCGAGGTGCATATCCTACGAAAATACCAACATCAATTTTAGAATCAAATTTATCATGGTAATCTTTTGTATTTAAAATAAAACATTTATAACTAAAGATACGAAAATATCCAATGAAAGGGATTTTTCCATAAAAAAGTTCATAAGGATTTTTCCTAAGCTTTGGTCGAATCAAAACACGATTTAAAACGTGGCAAGTCGTATTGACGGCTTCCGCCCAAAAATATTTAGGTAAATCAAAAGCATTTATCATTGTTCGTGTCATCTCTTGTATGGTGTAATTTTTCCGTTCAACAACATCATTTTGTTGTGGTGTTCTTAGAGTAGAAAATACATGAGTTATACCACGATATGCACAAAAATCATTGAAAAAACTATTTTGAAATTCACCACCATGATCACTTCTAATTTTAACAACTTTCAACTCTTTTACATTTTCAATTCTATTGACATTATTTGAAAATTCTTCAAAACATTCATCTTTACTACTAAGAAAGATTGTCCATGTAAAACGAGAGAAATCATCAATGATAACAAAAACATAGTGTTTGCCTCCTAGAGAGGTAACACACATAGGACCAAAGAGATCAAGATGAAGTAATTGCAAGGGTTTAGAAGTTGATACCTCATTAATGGATTTGAAGGTAGACTTAGTTTGTTTACCTTTAGCACAACCTTCACAAATGGTATCATTGATGAATTGCAAGTTTGGTAACCCTTTTACAAGATTCTTCTTGGATAATTTGGATATCAACTCCATGGTTGTGTGTCCAAACCTCTTATGCCAAATCCAAGGGTTTTCATCAACCGCCGTAAGGCATTTTATATCTTGATCTATTAGCTCATTCATCTCAAAAATATATACATTAGATTTTCTATTAGCAACAAAAATAATTTTTCCATTTGAGCTAACAATGCACTTATCCGGTTTAAAGGAAATATCAAAACATTTATCACTCAATTGGCTAATGCGAAGAAGATTATGATTCAAGCCACTAACCAAATAAACATCTTCTATTACGGGAGAAGGTATCTTACCAATACATCCAATACCTATGATTTTACCTTTCTCACCGCCACCGAAGGAGACGCTACCTCCTTCAATCCTTGATAGGGTTGTAAATAGCTCTTTGTTGCCCGTCATATGATGTGAGCAACCACTATCAAGGTACTGCATCTCTCTACGTCGTGTTCATGATGTTCTCTACAAGAGATGAAGGTGTAGTAACATTAGGTACCCAAATCTTGGATCCTTGGTTGTTAGTAAACTTGGTACCTTTTGGTACCCATGTCATTCCATAAAAATTATGATTATCTTTAATCCTACAATGAGTGGAGATATGACCATGTCTCATGCAATATGTGCACACAAAATTTCTCTTGTGTGTAGAAGCATGAGATCTATGAAATCTATTTCTCTCATGGTGATGATGACTAGCATATGCATGAGTAGGTCTAATTCTACCACTTTCAGTTTTAAGTCTTTCAATCTTAGATCTTAATTGTTTGTTTTCAAAATCAAGATCCCCTAGCAATTTATCTTTTAAAGCAAGAGATAATTATAGTTGCTCAAGTTTGGAATCATAAGAAGTATGCAATTTTTTAAAGGAAGAGTATTCTTTTGTTATTCTTTTAAACTCAATATTTAACTCTTCTAATGCGGTTGTTAGATCACATTACATGTAAAAGGATTCACTTTCGGTATCGGATATTACCTCGTTTTCATAAGCCATAAAGCAAATGTTGGGATCATGAATAGCAATCTTTGCTCTTTCTTCATTGCTATCCGAATCGCTTGGTTTGGATTCCTCCAATCCGGCATACATGGCTTTCTTCTTCTTGTATTTTAAATATTTCTCCTTGAGCTTAGGGCAATCTTTGGCAATATGATCTGGTTCATTACATTCAAAACATTTTCCTACACATGAAAAAAATTTGTTGTTAGATCGGGGATTAAACTTCTTATTCATTTTTATGAGTCTTGATATTCTTCTAGAGAGGTGAGCCACTCCTCTAGAAAAATTAACTTCACTATCCGATGATGAGGAGTTATCACTAGCTCCCTTGAGAGCTATGATCTTCATTTTTTGTGATGGCTCCGCAATTTCCCATGGGGGCACTTCCTCTTTCTTCTTCCCTTTAAGCTTCTTCTCATGAACCTTAAGCTTGCCAATGAGGCCATCAAGAGCTAGAGTAGTAAGATCATGAGCCTCCTCTATGGCCGTAGCTTTGGGTTCCCATGCCGGAGTCAATGAGCAAAGGATCTTGTAGTTCGTCTCTTGGATAGTCAATTTCTTGTCAAGACCATGTAATTCATTGATGATGTTAGTAAAATGAGAAAACATAGCATCAATGGATTCATTAGGAAGCATTTTAAATAACTCATAGTCGTGCATAAGCCCACTAATCTTAGACTTCTTAACTTGGGGGGTTCCTTCATGTGTGATACATAATTTTACCCAAATTTCATGTGCGGTTGCACATGTGGAGACCCTATTGTACACATTGGGGGAAAGGCCACAAATTAAGGCATTCATGGCCTTGGCATTGAGATTAGCTAGGAGTCTTTCACCGTTTGTCATGTTGCTAATCTTGGACTTTTCTACAAATTTCTTTTCTATGAGGTCTAAAATGTCAAGATCAATGTAACGATGGTAAATCCTCATTCTAGCCTTCCAATATGCAAAATTACTACCGGTGAAAAGTGGGGGTCTAGTGGTGGATTGTCCCTCAAGCATGTGCACATTCAATGAAGCCTCCATATGATCTTTTCTCTAAGGTGGTTAGACCAAAAACTAATATAGAGACCAAGCTCTAATACCAATTGTTAAACCCTAGAGGGGGAGTGATTAGGGTCTTATGGCAATAATTGTGTAATAAAATTGAGACAAGCAATACACCACAAAATGAACAACCAAAGTAAATGAGATAGGGTTAAAAATTATTATCAAAGTGACGTGTGATGTGTTAACGAGGTTCGGTCCGCTGACCTACGTCCCCACTCCCTACTCTCGAGAAGAATCCACTACACAACCCGGTTTGGAAGCCGGAATTTCTTCTACACAACGATCTCCACAAGATCGCACTACCACACAGTTGATCACCACAAGATCTCACTACCACATAGTTTATATCCACAAGATCAAGCTTACAATAGTAGTAAATGGTATAAAAATCTCTCTCTTTATAGTAACCCTATGGCAAGGAGAAAGATCACACTTGAAGCTTAGGATGTGAACTTGAAAACAGAGAAAAACAGGATTGAAAGTTTAGCTCTTTTGAAAACAGTAAAGCAAAACTCAGGATTTTCAAAATGCTTGGGACGGGTTGAAGAAGAAGGGTATGAGGGGTTTAAATAGGAGAAAACATAGCTGCCAAAGCCCATATACCCAAATCCTCCCAAATCCCGTAAAAACGATTTCTGAAACTGTACTGAAAAACCCGTTGGGGTGAACGACGATCGACCTTGGGAATTTCGTGGTCGACCGCGAGCAACTCCAGAAACTATTTTGGGTTCTAAACATCAGCCGGTCGACCGTGGCGGTCGACCGCAAGCAACTCCAGAAACTATTTTGGGCTCTGGACATCAACTAGTCGACCATGATGGTCGACCGCAAAACTCTCTAGACTACATCCGGTTGATCGTCACGGTCGACCGCGAGTCTCTGAAAAACATACTGAGTCTCTGGACTTAAGGCGGTCAACCGTGACGGTCGACTACAAACTGATACATGACAAAACAGGTTTTGACTTTTTCTAAAAATACTCAATTGATTTCTAAACATTGTGTAACTTTGTAAAATGTTTTTAATACTAAAAACAAATTATTTAGAAAAGGAATTTTGCGAATAGTTCCTTATACTTGTGAAAAATAATATTTTAACAAAAACGCTCAAAAGTATAAGTATGAAAACGTGTGTGTGATATCCCATTAGCTTCAAATAAAATCTACAACTACTTGCCTACATTCTAGCACTATAGAAAAAATAAAGACAGCAAATATCGCTCACATAGAAATATATTTCTTGAGACTTGATATTGCTCTAGAGTTGATGAAGCTTCTCATTGCGTTTAGTGTTCTTGATTAAACATTGCTTCATCACTATGCCTCCTCCTCCTTTGGATTTCATCGTTGTAGCTTATATTTCATCCAATTCTCCACTTGTGGTACTAACAAGCTTGATATATATATAAACTATAATATCACTCAACAAGCAATTAGTACTAATAATGGTGGTTGTAAATCATCATCAAAACATAAGGGCTAACAAAAAAGAGATCCTAAAGTTAAACATGTTGTTGATATGCAGAAGGAGTAATATTTGCTTTTGGGTGTGAATATCTTATTGTTATGAGGGAATGATCCTATAATTGATTTGATTTATTATGTATTAAATTCTCTAAACTAAGGTGGCAGTGGATGAATATGTTCACTTACGTTAGAATGTGCAATTTCATAGACATTTATCTTAGCATGCCTTTGAAACTTACAGCATATGAGTCGTGTTTAACAATTGTAAGCCAGGTTGATGCGCATAGTGAATGTATATTGGACAAGAACAATGTGATCAGTGTCATAGTCCATCTCTATTGATGCTCCTAGATTCTCATTTCATGATAGCACTATATATGCTAGCATCAAATATTTGATTGAGAATTACCCTGCCAATTTGATGTAACTGAAACTTGACATTATGAGTGTGCTTGAGTCTACCATGTCCATCACTCATGCAGATGACAATCACAAGATGTTAATATGGATTTGTGGATCTACCTCTTTTTGCGCATATTTCATTTCTAATGGTACTGACATGGGCCTTTTATTTATCGCCTTCACTTACTTTTTGTATACAGTAATAATGTGATCAATACCAGAATCCAGCTCTGTTGATAGTCTAAAATTCTCACGACATATAGTATTATATTGTGGTGGCACCAAATTTTTGATTAATGACTTGTCTGGCATTTTGACTTAACTGAAACATTAAGAGTCTACTTTAGCTTCAAGCTAATATATCAGTTTCCAATGAAGATGACCAACTAAAGACCTAAATAGAAATTTGTTTGTGTTGGAAAGCTAATCTATGGACTGAGTAGGGGTTAATGAGAGATTAGGGATGCAAGCCTGGCTTTTAAAGCATAATTCATAACATTAACCGAGTTGATTAGCTAATTTAAAATATGTGCAAGCCAGTCTATAAATTATAGAAAAGAAGAATTACGTATCTTTAACCTTTCATGGTCTTAACACTTGGGGGGTTGGATGTATTCCTGTTATACATAGTTATAAATTGAAGGATGGACTGTGAAAGCAGAAAATTGAAAGGTCTGATATTGTTCATTACTAAGAAGGGAGAGAGTTAAGAAGCCCAAGAAAATTGCATTATATTTAGTACGATTTTCACTTATATGAGGCTGTCTTTATGTTTGACAAGCCAAATACTTGAGAATTGATGCATCTTTGAAAGCCCCTCGAATACATGTTGCCTACTTCTCAAACATATATGTAATATTAAAAAGCTTTATAATTTGGATATTTTCTGAATACTTCCTAAACATATGTACTGCGTACATTCAATGTTACAGCAGGATGTTAGAGTCAGTTGTTTAGCTTGAAAGGTATGATTTTACATGTTAGACTCTTTCAATTGCAATTTTCATTCAATGTTATAGAAGCTTCATAATATTATAAATTTTTAAAATGGTATAAGCTCTGAAATTGCCTATTCTATTCGTCGCACAAGTTTGAAACAAAGGTATTACCCAATGTTGCCATTTTAATATCTGTTTTCTAAATTTTCATATGCATCATGCAAGATCCTAATTTGGTTGTAAAGTATCAGTACGACTATTAGCAAGAGTGGTCTTGAGCAATGATGGAATATTGGTACGAACCCAAAATTCCTTTTGAGTTGCCTAAACATTGGAAGACTTTGCAAATTTAATAATAGTACTTGAAGCCAATTAGCGGTTAAAGAAAATGCTTCGGAGAGAATATTGTTAATGACCCATTTTTAATTCCGTGAGGCTTCTCATTAGCGTTTTGACACTGTTCATCAGACAATTCCAGCACCTTCTCCTTGATGTACAAATCAATAAATTTAATTAATTAATTGAAATATGGTTTTATTTGATGAAGAAAAACTTAATCATAGATTAATTAGAGAAGTAGCTATCTTAATTACTCAAATTCACTGAGAAGATTATTAATCATACGTTGTCTTAGTTTTTGCACTGTTTTCTTTTTTCATTCTTTTGCTACATCAATTTATACATTCCACTATGTAGAAACTTGGAGTCATCCCTTCCCCATCTAGGGTTCTAATCACAAATATTAACATACATTTTTTTATTTTTTTAATGATGGCGATTGTGAAACGAACAACAAGAAAAAGAACATTATCATTCTGGGGAAGGGATGGTCATCAAACTAGGCTCGTAGTCCCCTATCGCAATCCTTCCAAGCTAGAGTATATAACACATGAGTTGAAAAGAAATGAGACACTAGATGAACACATTTCAAACATACGAAATATATTATTTAATATGGAAGTTCAAAGGGAGCCTGAATTGAGTGAAAAAGAAAAAAAAATAGATGGACTGCTCAATTCCTTGCCGGATGAGTTTGGCTTTATTAAGTATAAATTGTTTAATAAGTCTACTTTTGATGCGGTTGTTTGCAAAATGAGACTTATTAACTTCGACTGGAATTTTAAGAGACTATGTAGACGCACTGCAATCTTGTCCTTGGCACCAAACATCCGTAGTGTCAAAGCTGAGAATATGAATGGAATACCTTGGTTTAGAAGAGTTCAAAAAAGATCTACTGTGAATGCTAACTACGAATAGTTGTTCGAATATCAAGATTTATGAGAAATTGAGTGATTGTAATGAATCTATTTGCATACTTAAAAGCTTTGTCATTTCCTTCCTTATATTTATAATGTGTTTGGTATTGTACTTCTATGAGAAACATGAGATCTCTAATTATCGTTATGATTAGACTTAAATGATATTCCCTGTTTACATGATCTTATTTGATATTCCATGTTTATGAGAAACTGTAGCTTATATTGTACGTGAGCTATATATTACACAAATATCCAATGAGTCTTAATTACATCGCAAAAAGAGAACAAATGCTCAAAACAAGGTAACAAATAAAACGGTACCAGTTGTCCTATCTCCTCATCTCATGCAAATATAGACACTTAAGTTCATTAATGCCATTAGAATTTTCAGCATCTTTCAACGCAATATATCATGAATTCTTTGCATGCTATTTTGCATTCTCGGGATTCTTCCAGCTTCAATCAATATACAACTGCAAGTGCATATCTCATTTTTGCTTTACTTTATTTGTTCCATTTTCTTAATGGTATAAAACATAATAGGTGACTTATTATAAACTTGCTTGAACCTTCTTAAGTTTAGAATAAGATTTCATCATATTTTGTGAAAAAACATGCTAAATACATTTAATGCATTTATACTATGAAAGTCATTGTGGGTTTAAATGTTACTGGGTTAATGTTGTTGTTGGGTTAGAAGTTGGAATGCAAACATGATATTCAAAGATAGATCAGTTGGTATTTGTGGAGATGAGGGTATCATGGGTGTGGATCACATTAACAAGAAACAAGCAAGATTCAAGAGAAGAATGTTGATGTTGGACAAACGTGCAAAGGCTAACAGAGCCAACCAATGTGCGATAATAAACTTAGTTTATTTTATTTTATTGGTTAATTACAGAAAGCCACCCTCTTAAATTTTTTAGGGTTTTAGTAAACCACTCAAAAATTTTAGTCCACTAGCTCCCCTGAACATTAGTAGTTATTGCACATAACTCCTTAACATTTTTTAATTTCATAAAACCTCACCTAAATATTGTTTCTTTAATCTATATATTAGCACCATCAATTCCAACATGTCATTGGGTAAGCACATGCTTGCTACACGATATGTTAGAATTGATGCTGAAAATGTCTTCAAGAATGTAGTAGAAAACACAAATAAATTGTTTATGTGTAATAACCTCTAAAGTCAGGGAACAAAAGTTTAGTGAAATGTTTGGTGTGACTACCAACATAGTTTGTGGGTTCTCTGTAATTAACTTTGTGATATATTTAAAAATTATATGATGCTAATTTTGCTGATTTTATAAATAAATTCTTTCAGGTATAAACTTTGTAGAAAATAATTCTTCTCCTATCTACGATGATGCGCGTTCTTGTATGGATGCTTTTGTTAATGGATCGCAGTTAAATACTTATCAGAGCCATGGAGCAGGAAAAGAAAATTTTAATACTTATCCATCACAAATAAGCTTTCACAAAAATCAAAAAATGACTAGAAGACCATTGGGGAACATATCAAGTTGTGTCGTAAATCTATCAAGTAGTTTTGCTATGACTAATTGTCCTGCCAATGTTGCATCTACATCGAACTATAAATCAAAGAGAAAGAGATCTTCTCAGACAATCTGTATTAGTGATAAAGAGTCCAATATACAAGCATTGGAAGGAATATCTTGTAGTACACTGGATTCTCCATCTCAATATATTTTTGAACATCACGCCAGAAAGGGGGGTTATCAACCAATGTTATTTTCCAATAAAGCATCAGAAATATCTGCTCAAAATACTCCTGTTCAAACTTCAACTTAAACAGTTTATCTATTAAACAAAGGTATTGATAATTCTATGTTATTTATTTATTTTATATTATTTTGTCATTTAATTTGTAAGTTTCATTATTCTCATTATTAGGTTCAACCTTTTTTTAAATAATGATGTGATACTTGATTGAATCTTTATAGATGCAGAAGGTACTAATGTAGATGCTCAAAGACTACCTAATTCTACTCATGATGGTAAATTAGTCTTTCTTTTTGAAAATTTTATTATTTATCTATGTTAAGGCCATGCTTGATTATTGAATAACATTCCAAACATATTATTTTGATGTTGGAGATCCAATATGGTCATGCAGCTACTATGATGCTAATATATGGTTTGACGAACGTGTCCGTAAGGATAATAATACTACTACTCCTACATTTTCTCTATGTTGCTCAAAAGGAAAAATTCAACTACCTCTATTGAAAGATCCTCTAGAGCTTCTAAAGTTCCTTTTGACTAATACCGAGAGTAGATTGAGCAAACATTTTAGAGAAAATATTCGTGCATATAACATGATGTTCTCATTCACTTCAATGGGAGGAAAAGTTGATACTTCTGCAAACAATAGGTCGGGGCCATATGTTTTTAGACTACATGGCCAAAATTACCATAGGATTGGAAGTTTGTTACCAATGCTAGGTTCTGCACCAAAATTTGCCCAATTATACATTTATGATACGAAAAATGAAATATCAATCCGGATACGTGCAGTTAGGTATGTATCACTTTTATATTTTAATAAATGGTTTTTAAAATATAAGTAACATGTAATAAGATCATGTTCACTTCTTTAGAATAAATAATTAACTGTGTTAAGGTGTAATTATTTGTCAATTACAATTTATACATTACATAAATCTATTTTAAACTATCGTATTTTTTCTCTGCTATTTTTGTATTTATAAATACTTAAACTAATTATTATGAATGAAACCTTTTTTGCAGTTCTTCTGGTCATTATAGAGGGTTAGATTCTACAATTGCTCAAAGTTTGAAAGAGATGTTTGATGAATATAATCCATTTGCAAAATCTTTTAGAAAGGCTAAAGAGAGGTTTGAAAACGAGGAATCCGCAAATGTAAGCCTAAGTTTGATCCGTAAAAGACATAATGATGTCAGGACTTATAATCTTCCTACATCTTCTGAGGTTACTACTCTTATTGTAGGAGATGTTGATAGCTTCAATGACGATAGAGATATAATAGTAGAGTCACAAAGTAGTGAGCTTAAAAGAATCAATGAGCTGCACCCATCTTACTTACCGATGCGGTATCCTCTTTTGTTCCCCTACGGGAAAGATGGTTATCGAGAGAATACTTTGCATAGAGATTCAAATAATGCATCTCGAATAAAAAAAGCTTACAATGAGAGAATTTTTTGCATTTAGACTTTAAAATAGAGATAACGAAGCACCTACGATATTACTATCAAGGAGATTATTGCAGCAGTTTATAGTAGATGCTTATACAATGATTAAGAGTGGAAGATTGTCATACATTAGGAATCATCAAAAGGAGCTTAGAGCTGACTTGTACAAAGGTCTTACTGAAGCAGTTTTAAGAGGTGAAACTATTCCAGCTTCTCAAGGGAAGCGCATTATCTTACCATCCTCTTTCACTGGAGGTGCGCGATACATGATACAAAATTATCAAGATGCTATGGCTATTTGCAAGTGGGCTGGATATCTAGATTTGTTCATCACTTTCACATGTAACCCAAAATGGCTAAAGATTGTAAGATTAGTTAAGAGATATGGTTGCAATCCAGAGGATAGACCGGACATTGTTTGTAAAGTCTTCAAACTTAAGCTTGACCAACTTAATCGAGATCTGAAGCATCACAAATTGTTTGGTTCTGTCAAAGCTGGTACAATAACATATCTCTTTTTAATGTATATGTTGTTTGTTATTCTTTCCCATACAGCATCATATTCATAAGCTACTTTTTAAAAGTGATTCGCTTATTATTATATCTATTTATAACAAATTTGGATGAAATTGACTAATATACATTCTTTGTCATGTTTGTCATGATATTTAATTTTTTAAATTCAATTTTAAGAATACCAAATATGTAAATACTATATTTATGTGCCTTTAAATAACAGATATAAATAAGATATCCTTATATAGTACTACTTAAGTTATCATTTTGTGCTTTTGCATTGAATTAATTTTTGTTTTATTTGTTAATTTTTTAATTAATGAAATAAAAAATTCTTCTCTTTTTTGTACTTTTATACTGAATTGGTTTTAGATCATTTTGTTTATGAATTTAAAATTTCATGTGGAAGTTGTATATACAATTGAATTTCAAAAAAAGGTTTGTCGCATGCTCATATTCTACTATTCTTAGTTCCAGAAGACAAGTATCCTACTACTGATGACATAGATAAGATTATTTGCGCTAAAATTCTGGATAAAAAACAACATCCTGACTTGTATGAGTACGTAAAAAATTTTATGATTCATGGTCCATATGGCCATTCTAATATACATTCACCATGCATGAAGGATGGCAAATGCTCTAAGCACTTCCCAAGGAAGTTTGTACATAGAACCACTATTGATAATGATGGTTATCCAGTATATAGAAGAAGGGATGATGGCAAGATTATCGAAAAGAATTACGTCAAACTTCATAATCGTTTTATTGTTCCATACAATTCTAAACTTCTCATTAAGTACCAGGCACATGTTAATGTTGAATGGTGCAATCAGTCGAGATCCATCAAGTACTTATTTAAATACACAAACAAAGGGCATGATCGTGTCACCGCAGCACTACATGAAAGTTCTGCAAGTGCTGAGGATTAAATAATTGATGAAATCAAAATGTATTATGATTGTAGATATATTTCTCCATGTGAAGCAGCTTAGAGAATATTTGTCTATGAAATTCATAAAAGAGAACCTGCAGTAGAAAGATTAAGCTTTCATCTTTTTAATGAACAATATGTTATCTATGAAAACAATGATGCAATTGAAGAAGTGATCAATAGACCTGGCATTGAGCAGACAATGTTTTTAGCTTGGATGGAAGCAAACAAAGTGTACCCTGAAGCTAGACTTCTAACATACAATGAGTTCCCTATGAAGTTTGTATGGAAAAGTAAATTGCATGAATGGAAATCAAGAAAACAGGGATTTGCGATTGGGAGACTTTACTATATACCTCCAAGTTGTGGAGAATTATACTATTTGAGAATTCTGCTCAATATAGTAAGAGGACCTAAATGCTATGAAGATATTCAGACGGTTAACAGTGTCGTCTATCCCACATTCAAAGAGGCTTGCTATGCTTTGGGTTTACTTGATGATAACATGGAATACATTGATGGGATTATGGAAGCATCCTTCTGGGGTTCTGGACGACTTTTAAGAAGTTTATTTACAACTTTGCTAATGTCCAACTCTTTGTCTAGACCTGAATATGTATGGGAGAAGACATGGCACTTGAATTCAGAAGATATCCTATATAATCAAAGAAAGGTGCTACAATATAAAGGTAATCTTTTACAACTTAATTTCCTTCCTTTTATTTAATAGTATGCAATAACATGTATGTCGTATTTTATTTTTTGGCGTATTTCTTACGAATTTTTTTCTTATATTATTTCAGCTAATATACTTATTATTATTGAAAATATTTTGTAAAAACAAGTTGTAACTTCAATTATGACAATTTATTCAATAGATATCTTATATAACCAAATAAAAATATTCTTGCTTTTATTATCAATTATTTTTGTTCATCAACAACTTTGAATATATTATCCAATCATATATTATAAATCACTTTCTAATTTGTTTCCTATTACTTACCAGATTTGCAACTAAATGATGATCCGCTAAAGAGTTTAGCTCTTGCAGAAATAGAAAAGATTTTGCGAGGAAATGGCAAAACTTTGGGTGATTATCCTCCACTTCTAGTACCAGAAAGCATAAATCTTACTGATTTTCAGAACAAGCTCATCCAAGATGAGCTAAACTACAACAAGGAGTCTCTAGCAATCGAACATAATGAACTTCTAAGTTGCTTAACTGATGAACAGAGATATGTGTATGATAGAATTATCGACACTGTTTTTGAGAATAATGGTGGAGTTTTTTTCGTTTATGGATATGGCGGTACAAGAAAAACATATTTGTGGAGAACATTAACTTCTTGCTTACGTTCAAAAGGTGATATTGTACTTACCGTAGCTTCAAGTGGTATTGCTTTTCTATTGTTGTCTGGTGGAAGGACTGCTCACTCACGATTTGGTATCCCATTGTGTGTAATTGAAGACTCAACATGCAACATAACACAAGGTAGTCCTCTAGTTGAGCTATTAACTAAAACAAAGATCATCATTTGGGACGAAGCACCTATGGTGCATAGGTTTTGTTTTGAAGCTCTTGACAGAACTTTAAGAGATGTTCTCAAAATTTCAAATCCCAATAGTTTAAATCAACCTTTTCGAAGGAAAAGTGGTTGTGTTTGGAAGAAGTTTTAGACAAATATTGTCAGTGATTCCTAAAGGCAATAGGGCCGATATTGTTCTTGCCACGATAAATAATTCATATTTATGGGACATCTGTCAAGTTTTGACTCTCTCTCAAAATATGAGGTTACAAGCAAGCTCTTCGAAGAATGAGATTTCAGAATTAAGAGAATTTTCAGAATGGTTATTAAGTATTGGTGACGGTAGACTTGGTGAGCCTAATGATGGAGAAGCATTGATTGAAGTGCCAAATGATCTACTCATCAAAGTTTTCACTAATCCACTTGCCGCTATTGTTGAAAGCACATATCCGAATCTATTAGATAATATGTTTGATGTGAATTACCTTCAAAATAGAGCCATCCTCGTTCCGACGCTTAAAATCATTGAAATGGTTAATGACTACTTCCTTTCATTAATTCCCGAAGAAGAAAGGGTGTATTTGAGTTCTGATAGTGTTTGTAATGCTGATGGGGATATTGATTGCCAAGAAAATTTACATACTCCAGATTTTCTCAATAGTATTCGGTGCTCTGTGATACCTAACCACAAGCTTAAATTTAAAGTTGGAGTTCCTGTAATGTTATTGAGGAACATAGATCAATCATCTGGTTTATACAACAGGACAAGGCTAATTATCACTCAGTTGAGCAATCATGTCATTGAAGCAAAAGTTATATCAGGAAGCAATATTGGGATGAAAGTTTTTATTCCACGAATGGTGATGACTTCATTAGATTCAAGATGGCCTTTCAAGCTACAAAGAAGACAATATCCTTTAATAATTTCTTTTGCTATGATAATAAATAAAAGTCAGGGTCAGTCACTTTCTAATGTTGGACTATACCTTCCAAGGCCTGTGTTCAGTCATGGCCAATTTTATGTGGCCATCTCTAGAGTTAGAAGTAAGAAGGGTTTGAGAATTTTGGTACATGAAAAGGATGATCATGTTGCAAACACCACGAAAAATGTGGTCTTTAAAGAAATATTTCAGAATGTGGGATAGTAAATTCTCAAAAAATCCTTGACATTTGGGATATACCTTAGTTATTGCTTTGTATTATAGTTATTTCATGATATTTAGTTTAATATATATCTATGTGTATTGATGATTACATGATTAATATTCAGATCTACTTTTGTTTTATAGTTCTTTTATATGTTGCTTCTTTTTTATGCGGAATCCTCACAAAATTTTATTCCTAGGGTACTATTACTAGATAAGTTGCATTAACATTTAAATTACCAAATTTATCATTATACATGTATTTATATTGATAAACAGATTGAATATGGCACCAAAACTGGATTTTATTTCTGAAATCAACCCAGACAAGGAAACTTGGAAAGTGATGGTTAGAGTCATAAGGTTATGGAATGTGATGAAGTTCAATATTCTGAACGTGATCAACACTATTGAGCTGCTTTTACTGGATGAAAAGGTATTGTTTCTCGCTCTTTCGTAATCTTTTTATCAATTCAGTTATTTTTTTCTTTAATGTATATAATTTAAGATTATACATTCTTGATATTCTTTTTTTTATGAAAGGGAGCATAAATTCAAGAAACGATCAAGAACAAATTGATAGATAAATTCAAATCACAATTGAATGAAGGCAACTTCTATCTGATTACGAATTTTGGTGTTAGAGAAAATGCTGGAAATTATAGAGCTACTGATCACGCATGTAGAATTAACTTCATCTACTCTACATTTGTTAAAAAATGTGAGAGTTATGCAATACCTTCCTATTCATTTGGATTAGTTGACTTTGGGGATATAATTGCTAATCATATCAACTCAACTATCTTAATAGGTAAGATTAAAAGTCGACTATTTCAATTTAAATTTACAATTTTGCTTATTGTTTTTTTTAATTTCAATACTATTTTTTAATACAGTTGATACTTATGGGCTTTTTATTAATTTCTTCATATTATATGACATTTGTCAGATATCATTGGAGAGCTGATTATTATTGGAAATGTAAAAGAAGTTGAGAGCAATGGAAGTAAAAGAAAATTACTAGAGCTTGAACTCCAAGATAGCAAGTGAGTACAAATATATACAATATAGATACATATTATTTATAGTAATCAGCATGCGTGTGCATGTGAGTTTGTGTATATGCATTCCGCTCTAAATACTTATCTGCTTGCAGCAACATTAAATTGCAATGCAGTTTATGAGGTGATTACGCTGTTCAAGTGACCGATTACGTATCGAATGCTAATTCAGGAATTATTATAATGGTGATTCAGCTTGCAAAGACAAAACCATATGGAGGTAAATCTTTATTGGAAATATACTAATTTTTCAAAAAAGAATAGTTATTTCGTATATTATGCTTGCCTATTGACAGAATCATGAATTTAAAAATTTTACTTCTTAGTTAAAATTACTATTACAAATGCCTTATATGCGTCGAAGATATTAATCAATCCCGACATACCTGAAGTTGCTGATCTAAAGAAAATGTACATAATGAATTATCTCATTCATTAGTTATTTACAAGTAATTTGATATTATTTCTAATTAATATAGTTTTACTATCACAAGTCTGAAACTTGTGGAAGATTCTTCGTCTCAACGATTTAGTCAGATTCCAACTGAAAAAGCTTATTCCATTGAGGAGGATTTTTTGTTATTAACTGAACGAAAGACACTTGATGAAATTCGAGAGGCACGAGAGGTAATTATTTTTATAAACCAGATTTTATTGAAATTGAACTTCTTATTTAAAATGTGGGATTATTGGCAAACTATGTTAGACCATAGAGGGGGGGTGATTAGGGTCAAGAGGCTATAATAGTGCAATAAAAATAAGATAAGCAAACCACAGATATTTGATGCAAACAAAATAGAGGAGAAAGGGTTAGGAATTGTTATCCTGTGACGCACGATATGTTAACGAGGTTCGGTCCGCTGACCTACGTCCCCGCTCCCCACTCTCGAGGAGAAATCCACTACACAATCCGGTTTGGAAGCCGGAACTTCGTCTACACAGCGATCTCCTCACGATCTCACACTACACAGATAGATCTACACAAGATCACACTCCCACACAGTTGATCTACACAAGATCACTCTCTCAAGAGAGTAGAAATGGTGTAAGACTCTCTCTTTGCAACGTCCCTATGTCAAAGAGAAAGAACACACTGAAGCTGGGAAGTGAACACACAAAAAAACACAGCAAAAATAGGTTTGAAATTGAAACTCAGTAAAGCAGCGACTCTGGATTTTTTGCAAAGGCTGGGACACTAAGGAAGAAGAAGAGATAAGGTTTAAATAGAGGAAACAGTTGTTTTAAACCCATCCCTTAATCCCCCAAAATCTGAAACAGAAACGTCGCTGAGATCTGTACTGAGTGGCGCCACAAAAGGACACATTTTACCGTTTGAAAAAATACGGCGGTCGACCGGCGGAAATATCAGTCGACCGACAGAAACGTTCGGTCGACCGACGGAAATTTCGGTCGACCGCTAACCAGCTCAAAAACGAGAAAAACAAACAGAGACTTATCCGGTCGACCGGTGCGGTCGACCGAAGGAAGCTATCGGTCGACCGGTGCGGTCGACCGACAAACTCTCTGCTACCTAGTGAGGAATGAACATAGGTGCGGTCGACCGGTGCGGTCGACCGGTGCGGTCGACCGCATTCTGATACATCCCAAACACTGTTTTTGACTCAACTAAAATATTTGGAAAATATTTATTTGACCTCTGAAAATTATGAAACTTTGTAAAACGTTTTTAATGCTAAAGACAAACTGTTTGGAAAAAGGAATTTTGCAGATAGGTCCTCATACTTTTGAAAGATAGTATTTTGTGAAAAATGTTTAAAAACATAAGTATGAGTGTGTGATATCCCAATAGCTTCAAGTGACGTCAATAACTCTTTGCCTACATTCTAGCACTAGAGAGAAAAATAAAAGATAGCTAATATCCTCATATAGAATGCAATGCTTGAGTCTTGATATAGCTTGAATTTGATGAAGCTTCTATTTGAATTTGTTGTTCTTGAAATAACGTTGCTTCATCACTATGCCTCCACCTCTTTTGGATATCTTCGTTGTAGCGCATATTCCATCCAATCCTCTATAAATGGTACTAATAAGCTTGATAAATGAGTTCACTACATTTGCACTCAAATAGCCATTAGTACCGATAATGGTGGTTGTAAAACATCATCAAAACAAAAGGGCTAACAATCTCCCCCTTTTTGATGATGACAACCAACCATTATATAAGAGCAAAAATAAATATAGCTTATAGATAGGTGCTCCCCCTATCTATGAGCTCCCCCTAAGTATATGCAACAAATGAGGAGATTTCTCTCCTCCTTTGTCACCATCAAAAATGGGGTAAAGAAAAAAAATGTAAAATGCATGATAACAAGCAAGCAATGTAGAACATTCACATAGTGCATAAGCCCAAACCATTTCTTATGCGACAAAAATCATCCTCTCCAAGAGGCTTAGTAAATATATCCGCTAGTTGAGAGTTTGTGTCAACAAATACGAGGGATACATCTTGCCGCTCTACATGATCGCGTAAGAAATGATGGCGCACATCAATATGCTTGGTTCTAGAAGGCAAAACTGAATTTTTGGAAATATTTATAGCACTAGTGTTATCACAAAATATTTTTATATTTTGAAAATTCAAATCATAGTCAACTAAGTTTTGTTTTATCCATAAAACTTGAGCACAACATAAATCGGAGGCAATGTATTCCACTTCCGTAGTGGATAATACAACACAATTTTACTTCTTGGAAGCCCAAGAAACAAGTGAATTTCCTAAGAATTGGCATGTTCCACTCGTACTCTTGCGATCTACCTTACATCCGGCAAAGTCGGCATCACAAAAACCATATAAATCAAAAGAAGTGCTTTTTAGATAAAATAAACCAAGATTAAAAGTACCATTAACATATTTAATGATCCTTTTAACCGCAATTAGATGAGATGCTTTAGGAGAAGCTTGAAAACGTGCACATGCACATACACTAAACATGATGTCGGGTCTACTAGCGGTAAGATAAAGAAGACTACCTATCATACCTCGGTATAGTTTTTGGTCCACATCTTCACCACTCTCATCCGCATCAAACTTAACACTAGTACTCATGGGAGTAGGCGCATGCTTAGAGTTCTCCAAATTGAATTTCTTCACCAATTCCTTAGCATATTTGCTTTGGGAAATGAATATCCCATCCTTAGTTTGCTTGACTTGGAGCCCGAGAAAGAATGTAAGCTCTCCCATCATACTCATCTCAAAATGATCCTGCATAACCTTAGAAAATTCCTTACACAAGGATTCGTTAGTAGCACCAAAAATGATATCACCAACATATATTTGAACTAAAATAAAATCATTTTTCCTTTTTCTCACAAAAAGAGTGTTATCAATTGTTCCTTTTAAAAAACCATTTTCAACAAGAAAACTAGAGAGGCGAGCATACCAAGCTCTAGGAGCTTGTTTCAACCCATATAAAGCTTTTTGAACCCGGTAAACATGATTAGGAAAAACATGATCAATAAAACCGGGGGGTTGCTCAACATATACTTCCTCTTCTATAAAACCATTTAAGAAGGTACTTTTAACATCCATTTGAAATAATTTAAAGTTTTTAAAGCTAGCAAATGCCAAAAACATCCTAATAGATTCTAACATTGCAACCGGTGCAAAGGTTTCATCGTAGTCTATGCCCTCCTCTTGATTGTATCCTTGGGCAACCAAACGAGCTTTATTTCTAGTAACAATGCCATGTTCATCAAGTTTGTTTCTAAAAACCCATTTAGTACCAATTATACTAGCATTGTTAGGTCTAGGAACAAGTTTCCAAATATCATTTCTTGTAAAGTTGTTTAGTTCTTCATGCATAGCCAAAACCCAAAATTCATCATTTAAAGCATCATTAATCTTTTTAGGTTCTAGTTGAGATAGGAATACAACATTACCACACTCACTCAAGGCTTTTGAGCGAGTAACAACTCCTTTTGAAGGGCTCCCAATTATTTGTTCCTTTGGATGGTTTGATGCGAATTTCCAAGCTTTAGGAAGTTCAACTTGTTCATGAGCATTGGAGCTATCCACATCCTTTTGAGCTTCTATAGAGTGAGTATTATTGATTTGTAAAAAGTCCAATCCTCCCTTAACATCATCATCATCATCATCTTTCCTAGGTAAAATAACTTGAGAGCCAACATTAGTCTCATCAAAAGTAACGTTTATAGATTCTTCAACAACGAGACTTCGTTTATTGAAGACCCTATAAGCCTTACTTCAAGGTGCATAACCCAAGAAAATGCCAACATCAATTTTAGAATCAAATTTGTCATGATGATCTTTTGTATTTAAAATAAAACATTTGCAACCAAAGATACGAAAATAACCAATAAAAGGAGTTTTTCCATAATAAAGTTCATAAGGAGTTTTCTTAAGCTTTGGTCTAATCAAAACACGATTTAAAACATGGCAAGCCGTATTGACGGCCTCCGCCCAAAAATATTTTGGCAAAACAAAAGAATTTAGCATAGTACGTGCCATCTCTTGTATGGTGCGATTTTTCCGTTCAACAACACCATTTTGTTGTGGTGTTCTAGGAGCGAAAAACATGTGAGTTATACCATGATGAGCACAAAATTCATAGAAGTAATCATTTTGGAATTCACCTCCATGATCACTTCTAATTTTCACAACTTTCAAATCTTTTTTATTTTCAATTCTTTTAACATGATTAGAAAATTCTTCAAAACAATTATTTTTATTTGCAAGAAATATTATCCATGTAAAACGCGAAAAATCATCAATAATCACTAAAACATAGTGTTTTCCTCCAAGAGAGGTAACACGCATAGGACCAAACAAATCAAGATGAAGTAATTGCAAAGGTTTAGAAGTAGATACCTCATTGATGGATTTAAAAGAGTATTTAGTTTGTTTACCTTTGGCACAATCCTCACATGTGCTATCTTTGATAAAGTGCAAATTTGGTAACCCTTTTACAAGATTTCTCTTAGACAACTTTGATATCAAATCCATATTTACATGTCCAAGTCTCTTATGCCAAATCCAAGGGTTTTTATCAATTGCCGCAAGGCACTTCACATCTTGATTCACTAGTTCATTCATCTCAAAAATATATACATTAGCTTTGCGATTAGCAATAAAAATAATTTTTCTATTCATACTAATGATGCCTTTATTGGGTTGAAATGAAATATCAAAACCTTTATCACTTAATGACTAATACTAAGAAGATTGTGATTCAAACCATTTACCAAATAAACATCTTCAATAACGGGTGAGGGTTGCTTACCAATAGAACCAACACCAATGATTTTACCTTTCTCACCACCACCGAAGGAGACACTACCTCCTTCAATCCTTGATAGGGTTGCAAATAACTCTTTGTTTCCCGTCATGTGATGTGAGCAACCACTATCAAGGTACCACATCTCCTTACGTCGTTGCCGTGATGTTCCCTACAAGAGATGAAGATGAAGATGTAGTAGCTTTAGGTACCCAAGTCGTGGGTCCTTGGTGGTTAGTAGTCTTGGTACCTTTGGGTACCCATGTCAATCCATAAGATTCAAAATTATCTTTAATTCTACAATGAGTAGAAATATGACCATGTTTCATGCAATATGTGCACACAAAATTTCTTTTGTATGTATGAGCACGAGAACCATGAAACCTATTTCTACCATGGTGATGATGGTTAGCATAAGCATGAGTGGGTCTAATCCTACCACTCTCAATTTTAAGTCTCTCAATCTTAGATCTTAATTGCTTGTTTTCAAAATCAAGATCTCCAAGCAGTTCATCTTTTAATCCAAGAGAGGTTTGTAATTGTTCAAGCTTAATATCACAAGAGGCATGCAACTTTTTAAAAGAAGAAAATTCTTTTGACATTCTTTTAAATTCAAAGTTCAATTCTTCTAGAGCGGTAGCTAGATCACATTGCATGTAAAATGATTCACTCTCGGTGTCGGATATTACCTCATGATCAAGAGCCATGAAGCAAACGTTGGGATCATGAAGAGCAAGTTTAGCTCCATCTTCATTGCTATCCGAGTCGCTTGGTTCGGATTCCTCCCATCCGGCATACATGGCCTTTTTCTTCTTGTATTTCATGTACTTCTCCTTGAGCCTCGGGCAATCCTTAGCGATATGGCCCGGTTCATTGCATTCAAAGCATTTTCCTACACGAGAAGGAAATTTGTTGTTAGATTGTGGGTTAAATTTCTTGTTCATTTTTATGAGTCTAGAAATTCTTCTAGAGAGATGAGCTACTTCTCTAAAAAAATCAACTTCACTATTCGATGACGGAGATGAGTAATCACTAGCTCCTTTGAGAGCTATGGTCTTCAATTTTGGTGATGGCTCCTCAACTTCTCGTGAGGGCACTTCCTCCTTCTCTTTTCCCTTGAGCTTCTTCTCATGGACCTTGAGCTTTCCGATGAGCCCATCAAGGGGTAAAGTGGTAAGGTCATGAGCTTTTTCTATTGCCGTTGCCTTGGGTTCCCACATCGGAGTCAATGAACGAAGAATCTTGTAGTTCGTCTCTTGAATAGTCAATTTCTTATCAAGACCATGCAATTCATTGATAATGTTAGTGAAGCGAGAAAACATAGCATCAATTGATTCATTTGGAAGCATTTGAAATAACTCATATTCATGCATAAGTCCACTAATCTTGGATTCTTTAACTTGTGGGGTTCCTTCATGTGTGATACACAATTTCACCCATATTTCGTATGCGGTTGCACACGTTGAAACTCTATTGTATTCATTTGGGGAAAGACCACAAATCAAGGCGTTCATAGCCTTAGCATTGAGATTAGCTTGGTGCCTCTCTCCATCGGTCATAGTCCCAACTTTTAACTTCTCTACGTATTTTTTCTCTATGAGTTCTAGGATGTCAAGGTCAATGCAACGAAGGTAAATTTTCATCCTAGCCTTCCAATAAGCAAAGTCACTACCGGTGAAGAGTGGTGGTCTAGTGGTGGATTGTCCCTCTAGCATATGCACATTCATTGAAGCCTCCATTAGATCTTTTTTCTAAGGTGATTAAACCAAAAACTAATATAGAGACCAAGCTCTGTACCAATTGTTGGACCCTAGAGGGTGGGTGATTAGGGTCAAGAGGCTATAATAGTGCAATAAAAATAAGATAAGCAAACCACAGATATTTGATGCAAACAAAATAGAGGAGAAAGGGTTAGGAATTGTTATCCTGTGACGCGCGATATGTTAACGAGGTTTGGTCTGCTGACCTACGTCCCCGCTCCCCACTCTCGAGGAGAAATCCACTACACAATCCGGTTTGGAAGCCGGAACTTCGTCTACACAGCGATCCCCTCACGATCTCACACTACACAGATAGATCTACACAAGATCACACTCCCACACAGTTGATCTACACAAGATCACTCTCTCAAGACAGTAGAAATGGTGTAAGACTCTCTCTTTACAACGTCCCTATGGCAAAGAGAAAGAACACACTGAAGCTGGGAAGTGAACACACAAAAAAACACAGCAGAAACAGGTTTGAAATTGAAACTCAGTAAAGCAGTGACTCTGGGTTTTTTGCAAAGGCTGGGACACTGAGGAAGAAGAAGAGATAGGGTTTAAATAGAGGAAACAGCTGTTTTAAACCCATCCCTTAATCCCCCAAAATCTGGAACAGAAACGTCGCTGAGATCTATACTGAGCAGCGCCACAAAAGGACACATTTTACCGTTTGAAAAAATACGACGGTCGACCGGCGAAAATATCAGTCGACCGACAGAAACGTTCGGTCGACCGACGAAAATTTCGGTCGACCGCTAACCAGCTCAAAAACGAGAAAAACAAACAGAGACTTATCTGGTCGACCGGTGCGGTCGACCGAAGGAAGATATCGGTCGACCGGTGCGGTCGACCGACAAACTCTCTACTGCCTAGTGAGGAATGAACATAGGTGCGGTCGACCGGTGCGGTCGACCGGATTCTGATACATCCCAAACACTGTTTTTGACTCAACTATAATATTTAGAAAATATTTATTTGACCTTTGAAAATTATGAAACTTTGTAAAACGTTTTTAATGCTAAAGACAAACTGTTTGGAAAAAGGAATTTTGCAGATAGGTCATCATACTTTTGAAAGATAGTATTTTGTGAAAAACATTTAAAAACATAAGTATGAAAACGTGTGTGTGATATCCCAATAGCTTCAAGTGACGTCAATAACTCTTTGCCTACATTCTAGCACTAAAGAGAAAAATAAAAGATAGCTAATATCCTCATATAGAATGCAATGCTTGAGTCTTGATATAGCTTGAATTTGATGAAGCTTCTATTTGAATTTGTTGTTCTTGAAATAACGTTGCTTCATCACTATGCCTCCACCTCCTTTGGATATCTTCGTTGTAGCGCATATTCCATCCAATCCTCCATAAATGGTACTAATAAGCTTGATAAATGAGTTCACTACATTTACACTCAAATAGCCATTAGTACCGATAATGGTGGTTGTAAAACATCATCAAAACAAAAGGGCTAACAAACTAGACAACTAATCTTAACATAATAGATAATTTTCTACCAAATTAATCATAACTTTATTTTCTTACTATTTAATAATACATAGGTTTGCACATGTGTGACATTAGCAACTATAAAGAGAATTCTGACAGATTATAATTGGTTTTAAAATGCCTGCCAAAAATGTCAAAGGAAGGTAAAGGCTGAAAATGGTAGATTTTGGTGTGAGAAGTGCAATGAAAACGCAAGATTTGTTATCCCAAGGTATGTGTTGAAGTATGTACGTTAGTTTCTTCACAAGTTATATTTCATCATATTTTTCATGAATGGATGTCTAGATCTTCAACGTACACTTTAGATCACAGTTCTTATTAGTTTATTTTTATTTATGAGTTTCATCAGGTACAGAGTTCAAGTTTTAGTCATTGACCATACATGTATTGCATCATTTGTACTATTTGATCGTAAAGCTAAACAAGTTATTCACAAATCTGCAGTCGAATTGAGGGAACGACTAACAAAAGTAATCACTATGATGGATTTCTATAAAAATTAAGTGCTTTAATTCAATAGCTTTACTTTGCTTATTTACATTGTTCACAGGAAGGTGATGATGATTCATTTCCAACCGAGTTAGATGTGTTGGTGAAAAAGAAATTTTTATTCAAAATACAAGTTTCAGAATTCAATCTCAATCAAAATTGGCCTGTATTTTCTGTCTCAAAAATGTCTGATGATGAAAATCTGATAGCAGCTTTTAGAGACAGCTTAGATTTGAACCAGGTACATTACATATTTCCTTCTTTTATAAAGTTGCATATATATTCATTTCATGTATCAATCTGCATATATAGATGACGTTGAGCAATGTATTAGTAATATTTTTTCATTTTAAATCATTAGGAGTCGACAGGTTAAGAATATTTCACTAATGAAGCTGAATCTTCCAAAAAAAAGTTGGATAATGTGAGTCAACACACATAGTATTACTTATCTTTTTCATTCCTCATGTTTGTATTTTTCTATTATTTTTAATTATTTTTTTGGGTGAAATGAAAGATAACTATTCATGTAATCTCATAAGCATTATATGTACAACCTCCATCTAGATTCAACTATGATCAAAACTAATACTTATACTAACACCTCAATACCTCTCTTCGTAATCAAGGGGACAACCGGACAAGTTAAAACTTTCGAAAACTCAATTTTTGGAGTTTATTTCACAATACTTATTTTTCAAATACACTTTTGATGTTGCTGCTTCTTACATCGTTACCACTTTGATTTTTGTTTTACTTTTGCTCTCTTGATTCTTCACAATAACAGTGCAAAAAAAATTTATATCTTATTAGTATGCTAACTAAATAGATAAAATAAACATGCCTTTATTTTCCCAGAATATGTAGAATATGTATTTAATGTTAGGTTTTTTAAAAGAATGCATTATATATGGTCAGATTCTTATCTAACATATGAGTAGAATGAATTTTAATAATACAAGGTTTTTTTACCATTTGAGTTATAGAAGTTTTCAAATCAAATGAAAGATTGAAGTTTAGTTAACATTATTTGTGGCTTATGTTCTATTTATTGACCCATTATTAATTTAGTGAAGCTTCTAATTAACTTTTGACACTTTGCATAAAAAACTTCTGTATTGCCTACTTCTTTTCACCTTACTATTGATTTCTTGATTCTTCACATTAATTGTACAACAATATATTCCTGCCACCTCATTAGTGTTAGACCCTAAGGTCGCTATGAAAGAACTCTAGAGGGGGGGGGGGTAAATAGGGTTTATGCTAATCTAATCCGATTTTATGCCAATTTAAAACTTATTGACAAATATGTTCTTACAAGATGATATACAATTACTTATGAGCAAGAATATGCAATATGAACAAAGGTGATATATCCTAACAATGAGATATACTATATGATGTATGCAAGGATATATAAACTATCACAAGGGTAAAACAAACAAGATGCAATAGGCTATAAGATGAACATTTATAAGTGCGCTAATGCAAACCAAACACGCTATATGTTCACAAGGTTCGGACCTTCCGTCCTACGTCTCCACTCCCCACTCTCGAGGAGAATCCACTACACAACCCGGTTTGGAAGCCGGAACTTCTCTACACACTCAGTTTTTTAGCTAACCGAAAACTCTACACACTCGGTTATCAAGTCAACCGACAACTCTCACAAATCCTCACAATGTACATACACAAGCAACAACCTCAAGTGTTGGTACTCACGTATCGACTCCCTCAAGTGCTCGGAATTATCACCTTTCAATAGGCCACCGACGCCCACACTCCTCTCGGTGTACAAGTGTAATACAATGTGATTTCACAATGAAGGCTCAATACAAATAAATCGTTCCCTACAATAGATGAGAACACAATGTAGGCTTACTCTCAATGTTACAACTCCCGACAATCCAAATTATACTAAGTATGAAAATACAATAAGCTCAATGGTTGTGTGTGTACAAAGAGATAAATAAAATTAACTAAACTCAATATAAACACTAGCTTAATAAAATGATAATCAAACGATAAAATGTAAAGCTAGATTGAGTTTAGAAAACTGTGGCGCCTCTGGGTTCACACAAGGCTGCAGTCCAAGGTGAAACTAAGAATGTCAAACCTACCATGCACCACACCGTGCAATAACATGTTTCACCATTACAATTACTATCTCTCTAGTAGAGTCAAATAACAGGTGTAGGTACAAAAGCAAGTAAAAGATAATACAATAGTCAACTGATGAAATAATAGAGATCGAATTAATATTCCATCCTTTACCATATTGAAATATAAACAATGTCTGGAATGAATAAACTGGAGTTCTTAACAAGCCTCAAATACAAAATGTCTGAAATAACAGAAATAAGGCACACAACCTTTACAACTTCTAGAATAAACTCTCACAATGTCTAAACAAAGTCTACTGTGGAGCTCAAAAGTAAAATATAACTATGATAGAATAGCTGAGGCTAGAGTGCCTCGCCATCAACCTGCGACTCTCCGGGCTCCTGGCTCGTTAACTGAAAAGGGGGAGGGACAACAAGCGTCAAAGCGCTAGCGAGCAACATCACAACCAACCCCAAGGGAAAAGGGCTCGTTGTATACAGAAAATACAGTTATAACATATGTATATAAAATCACAAATCCTATTTAGGTAATTACAATGTGAGCATAAGTACGTCGAGCGAAATAATCCAAACAAGGAAACCCTCATGTATATACCATGTAGCTCAGATTGTAAGTACCTATGTGTAAGAGGATTTTAGTATTTAGGAAGTTACAACACGAGCATAGGTACGTCGAGCGATATAATCCAAACAAGGAAACCCTCATGTATATACTATGTATCTCAAATTGTACATCCCTAAATGCCAAACCCAAAATCTAATACAAGAAACATTAATAAAAGAAAGCAAACTCATCTCAGACTTTATTACGGTGTCGTGTCACAACTCGTATAAATGTCGTGTCCAGCCTATGCAAGTATAATGTCAACTCAAGGTCTAAACTAGTATCCAACATATGGACTAATAGGTACATGTCCAACACAAGAACTGAAATAGATTATAGTCCAGCACGAGGGCTGAAATGGATTATAGTCCAACACGAGAACTGAACAAACTATGCTAATATCGAAGCGATATGCAAAAGGATAGACTTCACAAATTTCACACACTTCTAGGTGTGTAAACTAAACTACTGTCTGCATGACATCTCACATGTAATGATGCAGGTTAAGCATAAATTTCTAATACCCTCTATTCGAGGCGGCTCCTCATTCGTATTAAAGCATGAAACATCAGTGGATAAGCATAAACAGTTTTTGTTAAACTAAATTAACTCAAACTGATCCCAAAACAGAGGAAAGACTAAAAATCTCCCCATCAGTCGACTCATGAGTCGACTAGGGTTAGTCGACTCATTGGTCGACCAGACAAAACACAAAACTACAAATCTTACGGTCAGTCGACTCATTGGTTGACTCATCAGTCGACTCATAAGTCGACTCATGAGTCAACTCATTGGACGACTGAGCAGAAAATCCCCAGTTTTCTGCTTACGATGATCATCTGCAAACAAATTTAAATCTAACACTCTTCTTCATCATCTCCAGCCTCATAAATATGGTTATTACACATATGAAACAAACTGAAGCAAAAGATATGCATGTAATCACTTACATTAAAACCAAAACATTTTACACATGTTTAAAAAAATGTATTAAAACAGTAGATCATATTAAAACTCATGTTTAAACAACTTCCAGATCTGGATCTATATTACAAAACGTTGGTGAGTTTTTTAACAAATTTGAAATAACATATCTTCACATTATATGCTATAAAGGTCAATTCTTTGTACCCAAAGATATGTTTTTGGCTCATCAAAACTCATAAAAAATCATTTAAAAACGTTTAACAAATATGGGACAAGGTTGGGCGAGATGTTACTCGCCTTAGGTGCTCCGGGATCTCCAGAAACAAGAGAACGAATCCCCCTTCGCTGCAAAGCCCACAACTGCTGAAGAATCCTCCGAACTTCCCCAAAATCGCCCAAAATCCGAGCTAGGATTTGAGGGGAGAGAGGTGGCTAGGGTTCTCTAAGATCTGATAGGCTTGGGGTTGGTTTCGAGTATAAGAATATATATATATGATACGGTTAAAACTCGAAAGAAACTCACCCAAACCCGCAACTAAAAAGAAATCTGGAAATCTGCCCGTAAGTCGACTCATAGGTTGACTCATCAGTCGACTCATTAGTCGACTCATAAGTCGACTGAGAAGACACCAAAACCAGATTTCATGCATGTTTTGCTATTCAGCTAAAACCAATGCACAAAACTCTATATAAATATATCCATACATCTCTAATATGTTAGACCCTAGAGGGGGGTGATTAGGGTATTATGCTAACCTAATCCGATTTAAATGACAATTAAAATTAATTAACAAGTTATCCTAGCAAGTATGAAATACAACAAGATATATGAACTAGGATAAGCAATATGAACAATGAGATATATCCTATATGATAAAAATATATGCAAGGATATATAAACTAATACAAGGGTGAAATAAACATAGACAAGATAGTGGATGACATAAATAATGAGCAATGCACAATGGCGACAAGAAATATAAACATAAGATTAAGTGCGCCAAAGCAAACTCAAACACACGATATGATCACGAAGTTCGGACCTTTCGTCCTACGTCTCCGCTCCCCACTCCTGGGGAGAAATCCACTATCACGATCGGGTTTTCTACGTTCACCCGAATAACGTGTACACCTCACACTCGATTTTCTAGCTAACCGAAAACTTTACAATCACCACTCTTGCAATCCCACTCTACACCCTCTTAAGTGTTGGACCTAGTCGTGTCTCCCTCAAGTGCTTGATTACAACATCTCCCTACGTTCGTCAACTAACGCCACTCCTCTTGGGACGATCTCCGACTCTCACCACACACTCCTCTCGGTGTACAAGTGTATTACAAAGTGATCTCACAATTAAGCATAATACAAAGAATGATTGTTCTCTAATATGGATGAGAACACAATAGAAGCTCACACTCAATTGTTACAAACTCTCACAACCCCAAATATATTATGAATGCAAATACAATAAGCTCAAGTGGGTGTGTATAACAATAAGATAAAATCAAATCTAAACTCAATATAAACCTAGCTTTAATAGAAATGATAATTAACAAATAATTGATTAATAAAGGCTAGAGTAGAGTTTAGAAAACTTCTCAATAGATGACAAGATGGAGAGATGAAGATTGAAAGGAAGCTCAAACAATGTAGATGATCTCCTCCACTTGTGAACCAACCAAAACAGCTTTAAACCAAACTTAAACCAACCATAAACCCTTGTTAAAAAAAATTTTTAAACTTGTTTAAAACACTCTCATGGTTGCTGAGATAGAAGGGGGTTTGGGGGTTTATATAGGAAGAGGAAACAACAGCAAAAACCCTAAACAAAAGACCAAAAAACCCCAGCCAACGGTAACAGGAAATAGCCGTTGGAACAGAATTGACAGAGTGGCGGTCGACCGCGGCGGTCGACCGCGAGCAACAAAAAAACATAAAACACTCTGGACAAGAGGCGGTCGACCGCGAAAGTCTATGGACTACTTACGGTCGACCGCCACGGTCGACCGTGAGCCAATAAAAACTATTCTAAGTTCAGAACTCATGGCGGTCGACCGTGACGGTCGACCGCAAACTGACACTACAGAAAAACAGGTTTTAAAAACTATTTTTGGGACTTTGAAAATATGTTAAAAATAACAAATAAAGTCCAAAAATAATGAAACTTTGGGAATTGTTTATAAATATATAAATGAACATATTAAAAAAAGAATTTTCCAAATTACATTTCCCATTTGTGAAATATCATCATTTTGCAGAATAGTCCAAAACATAAAAATGTAAACATATGAATTTTGACATTTAGGCTAAACCATGTTTTAAAACTTTGCACAATGATTATATAGACTTAATAAAATATGTATATGATTATTGTTAAGTCCAAAAACTAAGAATACAATATTTTCATAAAATTGCATATTCTATGCAATATATACGCAAACACAATAGTAGATATGAAACATGTGATTTCATATTTATAAACATGAAAACTCAAAACTATATATATGTATAGAAACCAAAACTTATGTATATATATATAACTATATATATACGAAGAAACCAATAAATGTGTGTGTATAGATATTGAGCTTAACGTACTTAACACACATAATATAAAACTTAAACTAAATTACCCAAGCAATCTTGATCTTGGATCTTGAACTTGAATTACATAAGCTTCACCGACATTCTGCCAACCTCCTTTGGATATGATCATTGAAGCTCTATTCCATCCATCCTCCAACTCATTGTTTGCCTAGAATAAATACGAAAATACAAACACTAGACAAACAATATTAGAAGTAAATTGTTTGTTAAACATCATCAAAACAAGAAAGCCAACAATCTCCCCCTTTTTGATGATGACAAATAATTTATAAAAAAAATATATGCATGAAAGGAAATGAATATATAATTTATAATTCACATGCATATAAACAAGAAAGAATATACTTACAATATTTCTCCCCCTTTGACAACATCAAAAAGGGGAACCAAAGGAATGAAGAGAACGAAAGCTCCCCCTATCAATAAACATAGGTGAGTATAAAACAAGTATAGGGATTGCTCCCCTTATTAAAATGTCTTAATGAATATATGCAATGAATGTTAAGGCATACATATGTGAGCAAGCATAGATAAGTGCATGCTAAAAATTTACTCACATACATGAAGATAATGAGAACACATATAAAAATACTAATATGAAAATAGTTTCTCATATCAAAGAACATAAAAACATGTATAATAGTAGATTTATGAAATCAAAAGAAAAAGAGCATGAGAATCATGCAAAATGTTTTCAAATGAAAACAAATCAATCAAATAAAATCATAAATCAAAATTTAAATCCAAAAACATAAGACCAAATCATCATTGATTCAAAAAAATCAAGAAAACAAAAGAATTTGATCAAAGAAAATTTGTTTTCATAACCAAAAGATTTTAAGACATAATTTTCAAAACCAAGAAAAGGAAAAATAAGAATACTAAAATTATTGGTTTAAAAATTAAATTTGCTTTGGTACCCAAAAACTCTTGGTATCAAAAGATTTAGGGACATGACCCCTATTATTTAAGCTCAAAGCCCTTAGGTTATGAACATTCTTGGGCGTATGTAGTGCACTAACACGGTCAAAGCAATAATCGCTCAAATGACCCTTCCGATTATAATTTGTGCAATGAAAGAGATCCATTTGTTTTTGTGGACCATTAGCTCGTGCACGGAAAACATTTACAAACAAAGGTAAATTATTTGAAGCTCTTTGCAAATGTGACACATTATCAAAACAAAACTTCCCTAAGTGGCCATATCTACCATGAACATCACATTTAAACTTTTGTGGCTTAATAAAATCATTTGGCAAAGGTGAAGTCTTTTTTAAATCATAGCAAAATTTTGCCAAATGGCCAAAACGTCCACAAAGATCATATTTAAACACATTAGCATGTTTATGATGTGCATGATAAGCATATGCATGTGTATGTGATGAAGAAGCTACATGAGATGCACAAGAAGGATTAATATTCTTATGTTTTTGTGCATCATAGCAAAACTTAGCTAGATGGCCTTTACGGCCGTAAATAGAACACTTATAAGTTTTGCTATACATGTGTGCATAATGAGTGGATGATTTTGACTTAGTCTTGGCACACATATCCATAAGCTTCTTATGATTATTGATGCATGTTTTCAAAGTTGAATGTAATGATGAAATGTATTTTTTCATAAGATTCAAGTCTTTATTTTTAGGCACATATGCATTTTTAGAAGTAGAACATAAATAGTCATTTATAAGGAAGCAATATCATTTTGTATGTTCTCTACTTCTAACATGGTATTATCTTTTTCATGAGTTAACTTGGCAAAGTTTGAAAGCAAAGAATCATGATCCAATTTTAATTTGTCATTGTTTTCTTTAAGGATCGTATTTTCATTAGAAATAATATCAAACTTAGAAGTTAAAGACTCATGATCGGATTTCAAAATTACATGCTTGCTTTGTAAATCAATAAAATCATTTTGCAATTTCTTGTAGGCATGCAATAATTTTTCACTAGCACAAGCAAGTTCATCATTAGGTAAATCATTTATAGATTCGAACTCTCAAACCTCACTAGGGCTATCGCCTAGTGCTCGTGTGCATGAAGCTCCTTTAGAGCTTGAAGCGGGATCCTCCAAAGCTTGTCGGATCGCCTCCAAGTCTCCTTGATGCGCTTCTATGAATTTCCATAATGTATAAGCGCTATCAAAAGAATCAAGCTTGTTAGACATAAATAAATCAAATGCATTATGTAAGAATTCCAACAAGAGCTTGTTCATAATAAATAATATTTTATCATTCTTATTCCACTTGGATTTCTCCAATGTGGGCATAATATAAGTACAATCAATGACTTCTCATAAATTGATATTTTTAGATTGAACAAATATTTTAAATCTAAAACACCATTGAGCATAGGGGAAAGCATTGAATTTAGGAGCAACACTAGAATCATAGCCTAAACAAGATGCATCATTCATATCCATAATTTGTAAAAATATGCAAGCAAGATACAAATGCAATCAAAATAAGATTAGCACAAAAAGATAACTTGGATCTTTAACTCAAGGTGATTAGACATTAAATTAAAGAGCACCAAGTTCTGATACTAATTGTTAGACCCTAGAGGGGGGGTGATTAGGGTCTTATGCTAATCTAATCTGATTTAAATACTAATTAAAATTAATTAACAAGTTATCCTAGCAAGTATGAAATACAACAAGATATATGAACTAGGATAAGCAATATGAACAATGAGATATATCCTATATGATAAAAATATATGCAAGGATATATAAACTAATACAAGGGTGAAATAAACATAGACAAGATAGTGGATGATAGAAATAATGAGCAATGCACAATGGCGACAAGAAATATAAATATAAGATTAAGTGCGCCAAAGCAAACTCAAACACACGATATGATCATGGAGTTCGGACCTTCCGTCCTACGTCTTCGCTCCCTACTCCCAGGGAGAAATCCACTATCACGACCGGGTTTTTTACGTTCACCCGAATAACGTGTACACCTCACACTCTGTTTTCTAGCTAACCAAAAACTTTACAATCACCACTTTTGCAATCCCACTCTACACCCTCTCAAGTGTTAGATCTAGCCGTGTCTCCCTCCAAGTGATCGATTATAACCTCTCCCTAGATTCGTCAACCGACACCACTCCTCTTAGGACGATCCCCGACTCTCACCACGCACTCCTCTCGGTGTACAAGTATATTACAAAGTGATCTCACGATTAAGCATAATACAAAGAATGATTGTTCTCTAATATGGATGAGAACACAATAGAAGCTCACACTCAATTGTTACAAACTCTCACAATCCCAAATATATTATGAATGCAAATACAATAAGCTCAAGTGGGTGTGTGTAACAATGAGATAAAATCAAATCTAAACTCAATATAAAACTAGCTTTAATAGAAATGATAATTAACAAATAATTGATAAATAAAACCTAGAGTAGAGTTTAGAAAACTTCTCAATAGATGACAAGATGGAGAGATGGAGATTGAAAGGAAGCTCAAACAATGTAGATCATCCACTTGTGAACAAACCAAAACAGCTTTAAACCAAACTTAAACCAACCATAAACCCTTATTAAAAAACTTTCTTAAACTTGTTTAAAACACTCTCATGGTTGTTAAGATAGAAGGGGGTTTGGGGGTTTATATAGGAAGAGGGAACAACAGCAAAAACCCCAAACAAAAGACCAAAAAACCCCAACCAATGGTATTAGGAAATAGCCGTTGGAACAAAATTGACAAAGCGACGGTCGCCCGCGGCGGTCGACCGCGAGCAACAAAAAAACATAAAATAGCTCTGGACAAGGTACGATCGACCGCGGCGGTCGACCGCGAAAGTCTCTTCCCCAATTTATGGATGGATTGCGCCAACATAATATACTTCTAACAAAATACGGGGTTCTACCAAAACTTCTCCAATAAATGACAATAGTGAGAGAGAGATGATTTGAAGCTTAAACACCAAAGATTATCTCCTCAAGCCCTTGTGAAATTATCTTCACAAACAAAACTCTTAAACAAGGCTTAAACACCTTTAAACAAACTTTAAACCCTTGTTAAACTTTCTTAAAACATTCTCTTGGTTGTTTGAAAGATGAGAGCAAGAGGGTATTTATACCCACTCAAAACTTCAGTAAAAACCACAAGAAAAAGACCAAAAAGCCATAAACAAACAAAACAAAAAACTAGTTGTTACTGTGCAACGGCTCTCTGATAAGTCGACTTATATGAGTCGACTCAGCAAACGAAAAATCACAACTCCGCTGCACTTCGTGAGTCGACTTATTAGTCGACTCATGAGTCGACTAATGAGTCGACTAAACGTGCACAGATCTGAAATGCACAGAAAAACTCAACTTTAAACCATGTTTAAAAATATCAAATAAATTTAGAAAAATATAAAACTTTGGAAAATGATTGTAGACATGACAATAATCATGGTACAAAAACTGGTTTTCAAAAAGGACCTCCCAAATGAGAAATATCATCATTTTGTAAAATAGTCAAAAACATGAAAATGTGAACACATGAATTTTGACATTTTGGCTAAACCATATTTTGAAACTTTACAAAATAATTTTGTGGACTTAATGAATGATTGTTAAGTCCATAAACCATGAAAATAATATTTTCATAAAATTGCATATTCTATGCAATATATTCTTAAACAAAATAGAGTATGAAACATATGATTATATATATGAATGTAAATTTGTTTCATATCTATATAGCTAAACCAAAACAGAATAATAAATATGAAATATATAATCTCATATTTATAAACATGAAAACTCAAAACTATATATATATATATATATATATACATACAACGAAACCAATATAATGTGTGTGTATATATGACTGAGCTTAAAGTACTAACACACATAATATAAACCTAAACTAATGTTACCCTAGCTTGATCTTGATCTTCATTATAGCTCAACTTGGTAAACTTGGATGAAGCTTGAACTTGGATCTTAAACTTTGAATAGCAAGGCTTCAACCACTACTCCGCCAACCTTCATTTGATATGATCGTTATAGCGCAATCCATCCATCCTCCAACATGTTGTTTGTCTATAATAAATAAAATTATACAAACACTAGACAAACAACATTAGAAGTAAATTGTTTGTTAAACATCATCAAAACAAGAAGGCCAACAATTAGCATGCTAACTATTATTTTATACTGAAACACAGGTCTCTTTATCGGTCACTTATGACAATACAGAAGTTGAAATTTGTTCCTCGGATAACATTACACCTTACAAGAGAAATTTGTTGGAATCTGATGTCGAGCACTCTGTTTCTGTGGACTTGATTTCTCCGCAAATGTCAAGCAACAAAAAGGAAAAACAGATCACAATTGAAAAAGATAATTACTAGATTCTACAGAGAGTAGAAGCTACCTTTAAAAAAAACCTATCTGATTCATGATGTCTGAAACTTATATTTAGTATTATGGTATAAAACCTTATTTAGTAAGCTTTTGTAATCAGTGCATATTATTTTGGTGGTTTTGGGTTTATAAACCTAAATACTTGATATGATTATGATATGTTGGAATTTGGTTATCAATATATTAATAATTATTATTTTTACTCATATATATATATATATATATATATAATTGACATGTATCTCTATGTGCTTTAAATATTTTGTTTGGAACTAAACTTTATGCTTCATACTAATTACTTGGTATAGCAAAATATTATAACATTAATCATAAAGACATAAGGCATATTAAGCATTTTTGTTATGAGAATATGGAAATTATATTTTCATTCTTTTTTTACAGTTTAATATTAAGTCAAAAATATATGCAGCTTAGGTTGCATCATTATTAACTACATACATATTATTACCGTTTTATTTTGTATTCTTTTGTTACATTAATTTTTGTATATTAAACAAATCCGTGCATCGCACGGGCTTGAAACTAATAATAATAATAATAATAATAATAATAATAATAATAATAATAAGGCGTAATGAAGTTGTCGGACCCTAGGCACGAAGGGGCCGAAGGGCACATGTTTCTTGCCATTGGGCCTCTTTTACCTTGAAAAGCGCCATTTGTTAGCGACTGGGCTTCGAAATAGATACAGCCCCCAAGCATCCCTCCTCTCTGGCTCCCACAGGACGTCAGGCGGAGAGAGGGTAAGCCAGAGGCTCGGAGGGTTGAAGGAAAGATGAGCGCGTTCGGAGGAGATAGCTGGGCCCGAGAGGCCCAATACAGAAAGAGGAGAGTCGACGATCTCATGCTCTCTTCTCCCTCATCTTCTTCCTCGGATTGCAAGCAGCTCTCCAGTGGCAAGCTCGCCTGCGTCGCCTGCCCTCATAACCCAGTCCTCGACTCTCCTCTCGCCTTCTCTGTACGCAACTCTCTTCTTCTCCTTTACTCTTCAAAACCCTAACCCTAAAAAACGAATTATGGAAGTAGTTCATATTTTGTTTGTCTATATATAAACTTATCATTAGAACTGAAATGTGCTATTAGGTGTTGATGACTCTTCTGATGATTCTTCTGAGCTTGAGGTAAGCAAACCTCTGTTTGAAATTATGAGAGTAGAGTCCTAACTACTCGTTGGTTTGTCTTTTGCTGTGATGATTTCTGGGGCCAACCTGGCCTTTGAATCAACTTTTATTCTAGGAAATGGTTTCTTAACCGATCCACAGTACTATTCTTCTTAAAAAAAATGTTAAAAATAGAAATCATACGGTTTGGATGTGTTTTTACTCATGAATCAAGCGGGTTTACTTGTCATATTGTTGATATACAGTTTGTTTGTGACCGTTTGAGGCAAGGGTGAAGAGTTGATTTTTCACTAATAAATGCTTTAGGGATGAAGATCACCATGAGCGTCAATTTCGAGGTTATTGTCATGTAAATCTAAGCAATAATGCAAAAGATTTCCTATATGGGCTTCTTATGTCCCGTACCCTATTATTCCCTACACTTTCCACATTCACTTTTTTCCTGTGTAGGCTCCTTGTCTCCTGGATCCTCATTTTCCCTTTTTTATTTATCTTTTTTATTTATGTTCGAGGTTAGACTTGAACCAGGGTGGCTCTTTTACTGTCTCAAGTCATAGACGCTACGATAAAAATTTAACGATGTTCTGATGGTTGAGGGAAGGAATTTACATTCTCATAGCGGCTTTAAATTTGACCCAAGAGAACATGAAATGACTGAAAACAACTTTTTTTTTGGTTGAGAATAAGGATGGAGCTCCAGACTAGGAACTCCAGCCAGTACATTACCCCAAAAGAGCTGGCTACATAATTTTGACCACACCCCCAGCTAGTCCAGCTCTAAGGTGTGATCAGCTGTATGGTATCCTTTACATCATCACGGTCATAAACCCCCAACAGCTAACATCAATTACAAAAAGATATAAATACATAACGTCATAGTCTTGACAAATGGATGTTAGCAAATTCTGCAGCTTAATTCTACAATAATTAGGGAATCAACCCCGCCACCTGCTCCATCTTGCTGAAAGGAAGAATGAAACTTCAGCCACCATGTAAAGCTTTCCACCAGTTGTAGAAGCTTCAACACTCCTCTCTAAGCAATTTCCCCCCACGCCCCTAGAAATAGGCAAAATAAGAAATGACTGAATACAATGTTTACTTATTTTGGAAAGGCAAGATTTTTCTTAAGAAAAGACTTGAGCCTGATATTTATTAATAGTTCATAATAACTAGTCTCTTGAACATGTTAAATGTAAATTGTATTCATGTAATAGCTCAGTCAGATGGGCTTCACGAACGACACATTCTCTGCATGGTCTATGCTGGATTACGAGTTGGTCTATGAATAGATATTATAGGACATAGACTATGTTATCACAGAAATTTAAGCGATGAAGCTTGGGAAATTTTTCTGAAAGACGCAACAATACATTTGATGGTTGAATAAATCCAAAGTATAAGAAACTAACTTATTTCATGATATAAATGTGTAAAGAAACTATTGGAACTTGTGTGGGACAAGTATTCATCATTTCGTTAAAACTATTTGTTATCATGTACTCCCCTAGGATGCTCAAAACTAAGAGGGAGCAAGCCCCATTTTTCTGACTCCTAAGATTTTGTATAGATAAGAGGGACATCAAATGTTTAAGTAGATAGCTTCTTCATCTATGTCAATTTAGATTTGTTGAAGTTATTTAAAAAAATCCAAGTTATTTGTTTACTTTTTGTATGCTGGTGCTACATGAGAGCGAAGCCCAACTTTTCTTTCTTCTCAATGCCTTTGTTTATGTTAGCTTCTCTCTTAAAGTTTTACGCCCATTCATCCTTTGATTTAACTTAATCATCTCCAAAAAATTCCAGCCAAAATTCCAACATTTTGCATGTGTGATCTTGTGTCTGGCACCTTGCTCTTCCTTGAATAAATCTGAACTGAAATTCTGTATTACGAATTTGCTGACCATTCCTTCTCTCTGTAAACTTATAAATAAACTTATAAACATTTAATAGGGCTATACGACATGGTACTTGAAACGTTTTACCTAATTCCCGAAACTAAATATTGAAGGTGCAAAGTCAGCTGAGTGGATCCAACCTTGAACTTTTAGCATGGATGGAGCTGCCTTAGACATGTTAATGCTCAGCAATATATACGTTTGGAACTGTAGTCTTCTTCTTTTACACTTGATAACCATTGTCTTTTGCCTGCCATCTTATTTCTGATTAGTATAGTTTGGCAGATGCATGCCAAGGGAGCTCGACACATTGCTGCAGTTTACAGGCTAAAAGAAAGGGGATTATCAAGACAGGACGAGTTAAACAAGAGAATAGCCCTGTCTTCTGGTTCTGTCACTGCCTCTAGCAGTCCTTCAATCGAAGTAAAGGGAGCTAAGGTGCAGAATCAGCCACTTATTGAGCAGACACGGAAGGCCATTCTTGAGATACAATCCAATAGGTCATGGGATCAAGTAGGAAAACCTGATTCATCCTTTAAAAATCTAAATAAACATGTGTCTCCGTGTAACTCGAAACTATCTGCCCCAAATCATGTGCTAGAGACACCCATATGTGCAAGTTTTCAAGAGCCCCAGGGAAGTAGAGAAATGAAGAGCGTAGTTGTTACTGAAACTGCCGGTAAGATGCTTGCAGACTGGAATAATGAACAACATAAGCATCGAGAGAAAGAGCTCAAGTTTATTGCTGCTGGTTGGAAGCGTGATGGCTTTGGAAAGTGGTACAAGGATGAAAATGTGAGTATCATCTATTTGTCCTTCTAATGAATTTAGCCACATGATTTGCAGGTACATTTAAATAGTTTGTCATCTTGTCTATATATAGATTATTTGATCTATGATCATTATATTATAATTTTTTTATTTTCTCACCATTTTATTGTTTTATTTTTGGCTATAGTAACTCCAGTAGAGAAAACAAACTGATGATAGTCCAAGGTATTTCCTAACTGTAGAACATAGCATAGTAAATTGGAATTGCCGAAGGAGCTAATTGTTTACTGTAATGAGCATGATTAGGTCGCTAACTGATAGAACATATCTCGGTATCAGGTAATGAGTTCCTTGAATGAATACCAAGTACCCCATTTCTCTGCTCCAATAAACCTGACTCACTTAAGAGGGCACGTTTTAACCTTTTGCTTCAGGTAGGGAACCAAAGTCAATATGTAATTAAACCAAACTGTACAGTAGTGCTATCTTTTCCTTTATCATCTTCCCAAATTCTGTCTTGGATGGGGCAACACGAAAAGGATTCTTGTGAAAAAACAATGCTTACTTTCTTCATTGGGTCATTTTATGGAGTTGAGATGCTGCTGGAATTGCAAAATGCAAGATTTCACATGGCAGTAATCAGAGCTTTTGTTGTTGTTAATGTTCATCATCAAGGAAAGGAACCTCAGGTTTCTAATATATTTGAGAGAGAATCAAAGTCAAAACTTGAAACTATGAGGACCCACAAAGGTGAGTCTTAGGATGTGAAGGTGAACAAACGGCGAAAACATGTGATTTTGGTAAATTCTGATTGGTGAATTTTAAAATAAATTTCACAAAACTACCATGAACTTTGAGGGGTTTCATGCAAAATTACAGTAAACTATTTTTATTATGGAAAATACCATATAATTTTAAATTTGCAGAAAAATATCATGAACTATTGGAAATTGATCCTAAATGTGTTAACCTCTGAGGTAAAAAGAGTCTAAATTTCCCATATTTATGAATCTTAACCCACAACTAAAACTAACACTCTCTTCAGAGGGACGAATTTGTCCAGATATTTCACGTGCTTTGCACATGACAATTTACGCTAAAGACAATCATGAGAATTTACTGAAAAAGGTCTATGATATTTTCTCTAATAAAACTAATTTATGGTATATTTGCGCAAAACCCCCAAAGGTCATGGTAGTTTTGTGAAACTTACCTTAAATAAGTAAAATCATGGATCTCAAATTTCTTATTGTGGGCTTGCAGGTGAGTTTACAGTATTTCTTCTTTTATATCCATTGTTTCTACACTTGTAGACTTGTAGTTATTGATCAAATCCCATGTCCAAAGATTCAATGATTTAAGCCCACAGTATCTACAATTTGTGCTAAAAAATATCTGTATATGTAGTGGAATGTTGTACCATTGCTAAGATTGATGACTAATTTGAATATTTATATCCAACAATTTCTCTCTTTTTTCTATGAGGAAGTTTGTATTCATAAATTTGAGGATAAAGATTGGTGGGAATCAAGAAACATGAATAGGGAAGCATCCAGTTCGATTTTGTTTCCATAAAGTTTTTAACTCTTTTCAACTATAATTTACACCCTCCACCCTCAAATAATCCTCCACCCCCACGCCAAGGGATAAAAAAGAAAAAAACGCCTTCACACCCATCCACACACCAATACCTGCATGATCCAAAGAAAGGGGAAAAAGAAAAAAAAAAAAAAAAAAAAAAATAGAAAGAATAGCCACCATAACGAACCCCTCTACCTACATTCACACATTCTTGGCTACTCCCAAATCCCAATAAAGATTTTGTGGCAACTTCTACTCCATTCAAGTATGATTGTAAAGTATCCAAGTTAAAAATGAACTCTGTTCGTTTTGATCAAACCTTAGAGAGTCTAAAGTACAAAATGATCATGAATTGTCTTCATATTCATCAATTGGCATATGATGAATGTCGTCTAGCAAGTTGCTTAAAGTTTAGAGTGCTCCATATCCAAGAAACTTTGTTCTGTGGTTTTGAAATATCTAGATTGTGATCTGTGGTTTAGTGGTCAATTTATATGTTACAAACCATACATCTAAGAAGTGACATACTTTCATTTGGTGCCACTTGATGTATTAGAAACGAAGATCATAAAAGTTCATTTCTTCTAGGCATTCTAGATGATCCGCAACAAGATGAACAAAGATGAACAAATGAACAAAGTAAATTTCAGATTTATAGGGAAATGTTTCGATCAAATTACTTTATGAAGTAGCCAAAAAGTCCTCACTAGTTTTTTGCATTATTTGTTGGAACCTGATCTCTCTATCGGACTAATTATTACATTTTCAGTTGAAATTTGACATTGTCTAATATATCTGATTGCAGGTTGAATTTGACTCCGATGAGGAAGACCCAAATGAGTCACTAAAATAGAAGCAATGTCAGCTTAATAATTGATCATAGTACTACTGGAAGCACTTAGATTAATGGTGGAAAGGCGAATGGAAAGGACTCAATTGAACCTTTTATGGATTTTTCTGATGTTTATCTGAGCTGGTAAGTGAAGTTTTTTGAAGTTGGGTTATGAATGATTTTTGTTCGTTCTCCAAATGGAGAAAGCTTTTGCTTCTATGAATCGTCAGCCGGTATCTCACCTTTTTTTATTTTGGGAAAAAGTGTATCACTTTTACTTAAACAAATACAAATGCAGTTCTGTTCAAATGTGGACTGTGTTGTACTGAACTGAGTTCACTAATTGACCCTTTGAAGCATTTTCTTTTATGTTTCAGAGAAGTAAATCCCTTTTTGTTTCCTTTTCTGTTATGTCTTTAATATTTCATGAGTGGATGACTTGTAATCATGACAATCCTTGTTAGTCTGAAGAGACTTGCACATCTTAGTTCATCTTACGATTAACAAAGGCCATGACATTAGAAACCACATTGTTTATCAAGTTTCTCACTCAAAAGTACAACATAACGAATCCTTCAGCCCAAATTTTATTGTGTGGCCTACATCCATCTTGCGTTCAGTTTTGTTTAGGCATATCTTCCTTGTTAAGTTAACCAAGGACATATCCTTCTTAATTGCTTCCAATTAAGTTCTCTTAGGACTATCTCTGGTCTTTTAGCCATTAGTTATAATGATATCACCTCTCCTAGCTGGTGCACTTCGTGACCCTTCTTGCGCGTGATGAAACCATCTGGGTTGATTCTCTCATTTTATTCCGGATAAGTGCAACCTCCAACCTCCATTGAATGCATTCATTTCTTCCTATCTCTTAGTATATATGTTGTGATGTTGTCATTTCTGCCATTCTCTCTTATAAGATTGTTCACTCAAAATTGCCTTTTTTTTGCAGTCAATGAAACTATACCAGACACCTTGCGCGCACCCATCTGATGAAACTATTACCAGACACCTGAAGAGCACATTTCTGAGGAAAAACTCACTTTTCTCGATATGTGACTATCAACAGATACAATAGAGGTGGATATTTGAATTTCTATGTGAATTACAACAGTTCATTATTATCCTGGTTTGTGTATAAGTTACATACTGAATTTGCAGAATCTGGAACTACGTTAGTTCTATGTTTAGGTTGTGTTTGGGAATTGGGATTTGGGCCCTGGATTTAAAATTTAGGGTGTTTGAAATTCAAATATCTAGTTTGGGCTCTAATTTGGGTCAAGATTTCAAATCAATTCATTAACAGAGAGGAATTTGAAAGCCCAAAACAACGGATTTCAAATTCCACCCTACCCCTTGTTATTTATCAAATCCCGACCCGACTATCATTTCCTCTCTCTCTCGTTTCAAGTCCCGTTTCTCTCCAGATTGTTCTTCTCTCTGGATCGCTCGCAGGTAAAATCTCTCTCTCTCTCTCCCTCCCTCCCTCGCTCCCCCCTCTCCCCCTCTCCCCCTATCCCTCCTCTTCCCCTACAGTTGAAACCCTAGATATGATCTAGGGTTTAGATTACGATCTTCGCGGCAAAACCCTAGATCAGAGCTAGTACTCTCGATGTGATCACCACTGATGGTGGTTCATGTAATCTGAACATTATTTTAACCAATTGTTTCTGATTTTTTGATGATTTTATTATGAACATGCATTAGGGTTTGATGATTTTGATGGAGGGAATTGTTTCTGATTTTTTGATGATTTTATTATGAACACGCATTAGCTAATTTGAGTAGGGGGGGGGGGGGGGGAGGAATTGTTGGGGGGGTGTATCGAAAAAAAACTATACATAGGGGAGCCGCACTTGGTGCTAGCTCAGGTTTGTCTGGGGATGGGTAGGTTTGAGGAGGGGTTGAGGCTGATGTTGGAGTGGGGGTGCATGTGGGATAAGCGGGTGGATTGAGAGGGGTGGGTGGCTTGGGGGAGGGTGTTGTGGATAAAGGTCAAGGAGAGGGACTGGCCCAAGACTGCTTGGGGGATTCTTAATCTTGGCTTTGTCAAGTGAAGGATTACGATTATAATTATGATTATCATAGTATTTTGATGATATGATTATGGTATTTTTGAATAAATTATTGAAGTCAATAAATATGAGTTAGAGGTTTGTGTAAATTTGAGATTGCTAATGTTTCGGTTCTTAGTGTTGATTATGAGGATGCTAGCTATTACATTTTCATGGTTTGGGTGTATATATATATATATATATATATATATGTGCGCGCGCGCGCGTGCGCGTGTGTGTTTTCCCCATTGTTTTCTTTATATTTGGGTGTCAACTTAGAGATGATTTAGCTATGCAAATGTGGGATGAATACCGACTTTGAAACACTTTAGCTAAAAGATGGAAATGAGGGTGACGAGTATGAAGATGTCGACGACTGGTTGTGTTCTACTTGTCTATTTGTAAGTTGTCTGCATGTTACAAATGTGAGAAAAATACATACGATGTGAAATGTTTAAAATTTTATTTCGTGTCAGTTTGTACTATATTGATTTTTCCAGTCAAAAGTAGTATTTGTCTATGACTTATCAATATCCAATATTTATTCTTGTTAGAAGAGAGTATTAGTTTAGCATTGGTTTAGTCCCACATTGCTTGTGATATTTACTTGTAACTAATCCATCTTTATAAATAATAAAGTATAGAGTGAGGGGAGAATATTCTAAGAAAATTTTTTCGCTCCAAATCTTAACATGGTATTAGAGCCTATCCCTAACCCTAACCCTAACACTAATCCAAATTCCTAAGCCTAACCCTAACCCTAATTCCCGCGCATTCGCTTCGCCCGTCGTCGCTTTGTCCAGATCCTAGTGCTCGTCTAGACCCGAGCGCCTTTGCTTCATCTAGACCCAAGGTTTTAAATGTCGGATGTCGGGTTCATGTCGGACGGTTAAAATCCATGTCTGGTAGCAAAAAGCGGGGATATATCTGGGGACATGGATTAAATATTGGATTGACATATCGGGTGGTGCACATATGTATAATATCATATCCTAAATGTAATCTAAGCATTCCTAAATTCAATATAAACATACTTTATAAATTCTAGAGGCGGCGCCAGTGATGGGTGGATTTTGACGTCACAGGGAGGCAGTGCCGGTGACGGGACATCCCAGTGAGGCAGTGTCGGGGCTCTTCTTATTCTTCTTCGTCTGCTCAGGGTCCTTCGAATGAGTCGCCGACCACCATTTTCCCTTTATCCCGACGATAGGATACCCTGCCGCCCTCGGGTTCGGTTGGGGTTAGGATTTCGGGGCGCAATGGGAGATGGATGACGAGGGGTCGAGATAGAGGTGGGGGAAGGGCGATGTCATTTACGAAAAGAGTAATCAGTTTCCCAAGTCCGCTGTAACCCTAATTTTCTCTTTTCTTTCTATCAGGTTCATAAGAAACCCTTAAACATGAGAATGAGTCAAACGGGTTTGGGTTTTTATCACTAAACCCAAACCCAATAATAAAAAACAGATCTAAAAAAGGGCCATATCGACCAATTTTTTAAGGTTGAAAATCGGTCGATATGCCTGATATGACCATGATATTTCCGACTTGGCCCTGAAAACCGGCATACGAGTTGAAAATACCCATGTCGTGTCACTCAAGCCCTCAAACCGACATGTCGGTCGTGTCGGCCGACATTTAAAACCTTATCTAGACCTTCCTCGTCCTCGCTCCTCTTGATCTTCACCGGCCTCGCATCCTTCCTCCTTGATGTGAGAAGGAAATCCTTGATCTCGTGAATATGCTTTGGCATCTCCGTTCGCCGTTGATGATCGCCGCCACCATGGGGCCTTCGCTCGCCACCATGACCGTCGCCGCCATGCCCCTTTTTTGTTTTCGGATATGAATCAGATATGCGAGTTGTTCTCTAAAAAAATAATTATATTTATATACATATATTTATTTAACCTTTGGGTTAAATAATAAACCTTTGAGTTCCATGTTAACCTCGGGTTCTTGCACTTTAACCTTCGGGTTCAAAATTAAACTTTTGGGTTCTTGGACTTGTTCAGCCTACTGGCTAATTCAAGAGTTATTATCTTGAACTTGGACATGCTTTGATTATTTCCATTTTGGAGTAAAACTTGTGGAGGGTATCGTCTTGAACTCTACTCGTCTGTTGCATAATGGCTGGATCTGAGGAACTTAAGAATTCTGAGTTGACGGTCTAGACGTAGTTTCAGAAATATTTTATGGTAGAATCACTGACCGAAAGCTTGATGAAATTAATTATTTCTAGTGGAAGCGTGTTATTGAAATCTACGTGGCAGGCTGAGGCAAAACTGATCATTTGTTGACGGACCCTGCTACTCCGACACCCGAATCTTGGACATTGGATGATAGTATCCTCTTACATCAAATTCTTAATACTATGGAGCCTATAATTCAGGATTTAGTTTTTCATTGTATGACAGTGAAGGAACTTTGATGTTTTCTGCAAGATCTCTATGGGGTAGTAGCAATATTAATCGAGCATATGAAGTAATGGAAGAGCTATTTCATAAGAAACAGGATGATAAACCCATGGATGATCATTATGGTGAGTTCAATCGTCTGGCTGAGGAACTTCGTCAGATTTTTCCTATTACTGGGGATGTAAAATAAATGCAGAACCAATGGAACAAATTTATGGTACTCACCTACTTAGGTACCCTAGATTTCATTTACTCCTCTGCTCGACCACAAATCATGGGGAGCTTCGCCATTAATTCTCTGGCTAAGACTTATTATTTTCTGAAGAACAATGTCCCTGCACAGCCACTTACATTCACTGCGGATCGCTTTGCGCTTGCCACTCAGAGTTAGCAGTCTTATGGATGAGGGGGTCATACTGGTGGTCTTGGAAGAGGTAGAGGAAACTTTGAAGGGAGAGGAGGTTACTAAACTGGTCTTTCTGGGGCCCGTAGTGGTCAACGAGGTAGCCGTGGAGGTCCTTCTCAAGGTTGACATGCTCATGGCGATGACTGAGTGAAGATTTGTAACTACTGCCACCAGCCAGGACATCTCAAATATAATTGTCCTGATTTAGAAAAGAAGAAGGCCAAGGTTCTTACATGACCGCTTAGGACAACTTCACCTCATCTGATAGTGAAAATCAACCACAGTCACTCTTCCATGATGCGAAGCTGCAACGTTAATTTCAGCAATTTCAATTATTCCAGCAGTACTAGAGTTTAAAAACATCATCTTCCTCCTTATCCGCTACTCTCAAAAGTGCAGGTACCCCTTTATCTTTACTTACATCGTCTTTGTCTCATACTTGGATTATAGATACATGTGCCACTGATCATATGACTGCGAATCAAGATATCTTGTCATTTTTTCCTCTACATCTAATTCGGTTATATTAGCTGATGGTTCATGTACACTTGTTCATGGTGTCGGCAACACCAATCCTACCCCTAGTCTTCTTCTTTCCTCCGTATTCTACCTTTCTAGTTTTTTATATAACATTTTATCTGTTAGTAAGATCACTAAATCTCTAAACTGTACAGTGACATTCTTCCCCACATATTGTCTTTTAGGAGCTGATCACAAGGAAAACGATTGGGATGGGACATGAGCAGAACGACGTTTATAAACTGGAATTGGGCACTTAACATTTGGCTTGTATTGAAAACTTATCAGCCCTACAATACCACTGTCAACTAGGACATCCCTCTCTCTCTGTTCTCAACCTTCTTAATCCCCTGTCAAATCTCTTTCCTCCTTAGAGTGTGAGTCGTGTTAACTTGGCAAACCCCATCGTGTGTCTTATCCTAATCGAGTCAATAAGAGGGCTGCTAAGCTATTTGATTTTGTTCATTCTGATGTTCGGGGGCCATGCCCAATAACTTCTAAGTTGGGATTCCGGTACTTTGTTAGTTTTGTGGACGATCACTCGTGTTACCTAGATTTATCTTCTCAAGTCTAGGTCTGAAATCTTTTTCACATTTAAACTCTTTTTATTCTGAAATAGTCAATCAATTCAAGTTTTCGACAAAAAATTTTCGATTTGATAATGTAAAAGAATATTTGGATGACAACTTCACTAGTTTCCTTGAACCACATGGAATCCTCCATTAGTCTTGTGTTTACACTCTTCAGCAAAATGGAGTTACTGAATGAAAGAATAGACATCTCCTTTATATTGCTCGGACGTTGCTATTTCATCGCCACGTTCCCAAAGAATTTTGGGGGGAAGCTATCTTAACGACATGTTACTTGATTAATCGAATGTCATCTTCTATTCTACAAGATAATATTTCTTTTAAAGTTCTATACCCCAATGATGATCTCTTTCCGTTTCCTCCAAAGATTTTTCTCTCTATGCTTTGTTCATAATCACAGTCTAAATAAACAAAAGTGAGACTCTCGGGCTAAAGACATTTTTCTTAGCTATTCCCGAAAATATAAAGGTTACACGTGTTTCTGTCCGTCACTCAATTGTCTTGTGTTATTTGCTGATGTATCCTTCTTTAAAGATAAACCTGGTCATTCTAGTTCTGATACGGGTGTATCTTCTTCTCCGCTTCGGGAGCTTAGCGATCCTCATGGGAGGTTAATGATAGACGATTCTCATGGTATCTTGAGAATAGATGTGTGGATGAAGCCGTTGGTGGTGGCGAAAGAAGCCAAAAGCAAGAAGACAACAAAATCAGGGAACTGACGCTCAGGCTCTGGCTGGTCGACCGGACCAAGCTGGTCGGTTGACCGGATTTGTGCACATTACAAGGTGAGGAATGAGTCCTCTGGCCGGTCGATCGTGACACACTGGTCGGTCGACCAGACGGGGTTCTGCTTGCAGGATTTAAAACCAACCCTCTTGATGGTCGACTGCGGCATGTGTGCCGGTCGACCAGATCGGATTTTCTGGGTTTTTCTGGGCTGATTAGGACTCTGTTTTGAGACGAATCCTGATTGTATTTTGCTTGGTTATTTTCAAGTTTTCCATCCACATGTACTCTATAAATAGAGATTGTTTGGGGTTTCTAAACATCAGTTGTTGATCAGAGAAGATTAGTTTTGATCAGATTGATAGAAGAGAGATTCTAATCAAGAGATTAGGGTTTAGAGAGAATAAAAAGATTGTTCTTTATTCTAGAGAAATTGTGAGAGAGAGATTTTATAATCTTTTATTCTTCATAATCTAGAGAAGGTATTTTCCTTCGCCACTTTAATTTTTGTGTGTTCTCTATTGTCTTCTTCTCAAGCCACCTTTAATAATTTCGCGATCAAAGGTACTCGTACGGCGACTCGTACCAAGTTGGTATCAGAACGATCAGATCCAGTGAAGGGGGAATCCTGTGTATGGTCCTTACTCGATTGTAGTACAAGAAGCTAGGCGAGATTCTTATTTCCTTGGAAGAAATATAGAAATTAAGGAAGAAGAAGATGACAGAAAGTGACAATTCAACAAGGCTTTATACGTTGGAGAAACAGATCGAAACAACCGGGTCGGCTCTCACACAACTCGTCGATCTCATTCATGGGGGGAATAAAAAGGGCGAATCTTCTTCGAAGTCCAAGAAGAAACCTGTAGAGTCCGATGGAGAGAGTGAAGATTCAGATTTTGACGAGGAAGTCGAGACCGTTAAGACTACTCCACATCAAATGGGTAAGGGTTCTTACCAGAATTTGAAGATAGATTTCAGAGTGGAGATTCCTGTTTATGATGAGAGTGTAGACGTCGAGAGGCTTAACGATTGGATCGAGCATATGGAGGCGTATTTTACTCTTTATGGCTATTCGTTAAAGGAGAAGATTGTGTTTGCGACTTTGAAGCTTTCAGGGCATGCGTTGACGTGGTGGAAATATTATTGCAAATAGGAGAAGAAGGCGGTGTCGTGGAACATGTTCAAAGAGCTACTGAGGAAGCGATTCTACCCGGTGGGATTCCTTAAAGAGCGTTGGTACAAGTGGTACGGATTGCGCCAAAGAGTCAATTAAACCGTTCAAGAATACACGATTGAGTTTCAGCAACAAACGATGGTCCTCAACATTGCGACGAAGGAGTACTCGATCTTTATGAAGTATATGGCAGGATTAAACGATTACATCCGAAAGGAGATAAAGTTATTCACGGTCGAACCCATTGCAAAAGCGAGCGTTAAGGTTATTGCCATTGAGAGAAAGCAAAAGAAGAGCAACGAGTCCAAAGGAGAGGCTAAACAAGCTGGAGGCGAGTCTGGTGCTTCTCAATCTAAGGAGGAGGAGAAGAAGGGTGATCCAGGGAAAGCATGACTGATTTGTAGTCATTGTGAGAAGAAAGGGCATGTAGCTGATCGGTGCTGGGAGAAGTATCCTCATCTCAAGCCAATGGGGTTGAAGAAGAAGGAGAAAAGGCATACGTGATAGCTCAAATTCTGAAAGAAGTCCCGAGGATGACAGAGCCCAAAAGCAGTCTCAACCTTATGACGGGGAAGCATGCCACGAAAACGACCCTAGAGAACAGCTCTCTGTTCTTAAGTTGCAGGTGAAGATCAGTTTGGTTGATGCCATAGTTGATCCGGACAACGAGAAGAATTTGATATCCGAGGCCTTGGTACAGAAGCTGGGTCTGAAAATGGTCAAACATTCGACGTCATATCAATTAGGGTGGATTCAGAAGGAGATGAGACTGAGTGTAGTTGATCAATGCACTTTTAGATTTACGCTCCATGAGTCGTATATTAATGAGGTCACATGCGACGTAGTTCCATTAGATGTTTGTCAGGTTATACTAGGTAATCCCTATTTGTGGAATAGATACGCGATCTACGAGAGGCGAACTTAAAAGTACACATTCACCAAAGATGGTGAAAAGTTTATATTTCGTTCGGCGTCTCTTTCGAAGGAGACAAACTTAGTGATGGTGAACCGAGCGAAGAGGCTAGTGAATGCAAGCAAGAAGTTTGTCTTGCTATGCATTAGTTCTTATGAGGAGCCACTGAAAGAAGATTGCAAATTGGAGCGGAAGGTGACTACGACGAGACGCGGGACGAATGAATCATTTCTGATCGGACGTCAAGACCAGGTTCCTAGCAAAGCCAGGTGGTTCAGAAAAGATGGAGGAGTTCGAGAGTTTCCTCAACTGAAGTTCTAACTTGAACGAGACTTCAAGTTCCTAAAGGGGAGCCATGATACGGGTGTATTTTTTTCTTTGCTTCGGGAGCTTAGTGATCCTCATGGGAGTTTGATGATAGACGATTTTCATGGTATCTTAAGAATAGAGGCGTGGATAAATCCGTTGGTGGCGGTGAAAGATGGCAAAAGCAAGAAAACAACAAAATCAGGGAACTGATGCTCAGGCTCTGACCGGTCGACCGGACCAAGCTGGTCGGTCAACTAGATTTGTGCACACTACAGGGTGAGGAATGAGTCCTCAGGCCGGTCGTCCGCAACACACTGATCGGTCCACCGGACGTGGTTTTTCCTGCAGGATTTGAAACCAACCCTCTGGCCAGTCGACCGCGATATGTGTGCCGATCGACCGGATCGGATTTTATGGGTTTTCCTGGACCGATTGGGATTCTGTTTTGAGACGAATCCTGGTTGTATTTGGCTTGGTTATTTATAAGTTTGCCATCCACGTTGTGTACTCTATAAATAGAGATTGTTTGGGGTTACTAAACATCAGTTGTTGATCAGAGAAGATCAGTTTTGATCAGATTGATAGAAGAGAGATTCTAATCAAAAGATTAGGGTTTAGAGAGAATAGAGAGATTATTTTTTATTCTAGAGAGATTGTGTGAGAGAGATTTTGTAATCCTTTATTCTTCATAATTTAGAGAAGATATTTTCCTTTGCCACTTTACTTTTTTTGTGTTCTCTATTGTCTTCTTCTCAACTCACCTTTGATAATTCCGCGATCAAAGGTGCTCGCACGACGACTTGTACCAAGTTCTCCATCTTCATTATCACGGGATGAGTATGACTATTTGATTCTGCAAGAGTCATTGGTTAACGGTGGTGGTTCATTCGCTGACAATACTATTTGCGTTATTGGCAAAGAATCAGTTCAGTTTAACGTCCCAATTCAAGTTTATCATCGTTGCTATGCTACTGCTCTTGTGCTAACGTCAGCCTCAGCACCATGTCCTTCGTCCGAAGAACCTGAATCAGTAAGTGCACATTTACCCCCTTCTGCGAAACATCTTCCTATTGCACTTCGAAAAGAGATACGAACTTGTACTCAATATCATATTTCTAACTTTGTCTCATATAATCGCCTCTCCTCTACCTTTCGATCGTTTGTTACTTCCTCGACTCATATTTGGTTTCCAAGCATGTGTTAGAAGCACTGTCTATTCCAGGTTAGAACCAAGCGATGCAGGATGAAATGAGGGCCTTGCGACAGAATGAGGCTTGGGATTTGGTCCCCCTTCCACCACGAAAGCGGCCCGTCGGCTGCAAGTGGGTGTACACTGTCAAGTTGAATCTTGATAGAACTTTGGCACACTTGAAAGCCCGACTGGATGCTAAATGCTATTCATAAGTGTATGGTTTGGATTACGTAGATACATTCTCTCCGGTGGCAAAAATGACATATGTTCGGATTTTTGTTTCGTTAGCAACGACAAATCACTATCCACTTCATCAGTTAGACATCAAGAATGCATTACTTAATGATATTTTAGATGAGGAAGTTTACATGGAGCAACCACCAGGTTTTGTCCCTCAGAGGGAGAATGCGAAAGTGTGTAGACTGAAGAAATCACTCATGGTTTGAAGCAGTCTCCAAGAGCCTGGTTTGGACGTTTTGCATCGGTTATTCAAGAATTTGGGCTTTGTCGTGCACAGAAAGATCACTCTGTCTTCTGGTGATTTCAAGAATGAGAAACGAATTCTGCTTGTTGTCTATATGGATGACATTGTAATTACAAGGGATGATGCTTCTGGTATTGACAGCCTGAAGAAGCATTTACAGACATATTTTCAAACCAAAAATCTCGGTTTCCTAAAATACTTTCTAGGCATTGAAGTCGCTAAGTCAACGAAGGGTATTCTTCTGTTACAAATGAAGCATGTCCTGGATATGCTCTTAGAAGCCGGGATGTTAGTATGTGTTTGCGGAAAAAGTTGCTGTATTCATTGCTGCATTCATTACAACTTCAATCGTTACAATGAAATAAAAGGATAGCCTTTTTATAAGGCCTTTACACAATGAAAACAAAAGAAAAGCAACTCCTTTCAAACAAACGCAAGATCTGTTTATCATCTCTTGCTTGCGTGGGTCTTTGGCCTGTGACGGGGATGTTGATATCCGTGGACCACCGGTCGATCTTGATCCTTTCCGGGAAATCCGGCAGAGTTTCGTCTATCCGCGTGGGATATAGAAACAGAACCTCGTCGATCCGCGCAAGATCTAGAGGTTATAAGCGTATATCTCGGCTAAAACGAGATAATAGCTCTTCTTAGTGTCACCGCTAAGGAGCAACACTAAGGAAAGGGAGGGGTGAATGACGGTGCAGACTCCTCGATCCGGCAGGGCTTCGCTGCTCTCTTGAAAACTCTGACTCCTTGCTCCGGCAGGGCTTCGCCGCTTCACACAAGAGGAATCCTTGGCTAAGATAATTCAGCCTTGGATTCGGAGCCAAGAGAATGGAGGCTAGGGGCCTCTATTTATAGGCAAATGAGAGAAGGGGGGGGGGAAAACCACCTTGGAGACACCCCTGGGGGGGTGTCTTGGCCATTGGCCGAGACAACCCCTTGGGGGTGTCTCGAGCCAGCCAAGACAGGTTTGGGTGTCCCCGGTTCAGCCCGGGGCCGTGCCGTTGTCCCGCTGTTGACTCGCCGTTGACTTTTCGTCCGAACTCGGATTTGAGTGATTTCGGATGCGTTGGAATCGTGACGGCGAGCTCTGTAGGCCCCGATGGTTGGATTATCTGTGGGGTGATCGAGGCCCAGCGGGCGTTGGTCCGATTGCAGTGATCACGGGGTTATCGGTCAGTCCGTATCCCCGTTGTTCTGAGATTCTGTCGGCTCACGTAGTCCGTCGGTTTGCTTCAGTCGCTCACCGGCGTCATTTGAGCTCTTGTGAACTGGGTGGTGACGTTCAATCGTCGCTCGTTAACACTGAGCTGTGTGCGGGGACCTATCGGCAATTTTTGATGCCTACAGTATGCATAAGCAATGATTCTCCAATGGATGTGAACTCTAAACTACTACCAGACCAGGGGAGCTTCTTGAGCATGTTGGGCAGTATAGGAGATTGGTGAGAAAACTGAATTATCTGATGGTGACCAGACCTGACATCACATTCACAGTCAGTGTTGTAAGTCAGTTCTTGTTCGCACCAAGAACTACTCATTTGGATGCAGTAATGAGAATTTTGAGGTACTTGAAGAAAGCTCCAGGATGAGGAATTCTCTACTCAGATCAAAGACATACCAGAGTTGCAGGCTTCTTTGATGCAGATTAGGTTGTATGTCCTTTTGATAGGAGATCGGCTATTGAATATTGTGCCTTTCTCGGAGGAAATCTGGTGTCATGGAAAAGTAAGAAGCAAAGTCTTGTGTTTCGATCCAGTGCAAAATCAAAATACAGAGCTATGACAAATATGACACTAGAGATGGTGTGGATCAGAGACCTATTGACAGAGATTGGTCTCCCTTCAGAATGTTCCATGAGTCTATATGACGACAATAAAGCAGCAATTCACATTGCTAAGAATCCATTATTTTATGAGAGAACCAAGCACATTGAAGTCGACTGTCATGTAGTCCGCAAGAAGCTCGAGGACAAAATCATCATGACAAAACATGTATCGACAGTACATCAGTTGGCAAGACATTCTTACAAAACCACTTGATCGAACACGGGTTGACTTTATTTGTGACAAGCTGGGCATGAATGATATATATGCTCCAGCTTGAGGGAGAGCGTAAGAAGAGAGTATTAGTTTAGCATTGGTTTAGTCCCACATTACCTGTGAGATTAACTTGTAACTAATTCATTCTATATAAATAATAAAGTATAGAGTGAGGGGAGAACACTCTAAGAAATTCTTTTCTCTCCAAATATTAACAATTCCATAATGCAACGTTATAATTTACAAGTACATTTTTGTAAATTTTGCAGCCACTCTGAAATTAAGCAATGAATCTCTTCGACGCTTGGTTGGGACTCTAGGTTCTCAAAGAAAACAGATTGAACAAGAACCAAGTTTGTACAAATCTTTTTTGGGAACATAATTTTGGTGTTGTAAATATATATTCATTTATTGGAAGTTGATTTTTTTTATTCATGCAGTTGCATGTTCTCGTTGTTACTCGGGTCGTGTATAGATCTTCTTGTTCATGGTTATCATGCTTGTTGCGTAGCTTACAATTATATTTCATAAGCTAACGTTAGTGTGTTACTCTTAGCTAATGATTGTTGTGTAGCTCAGTTTTCCACTCCCGAACAAGTAATGGCTTCGTAGACTTCATTTGATTCATGCTCATTTCCTTTTCCAACAATTTCATATATTCACAGTAGTTAGTAATTATTCGTTGTTCTGCATTCAAGCTTAGTATTCACATATCCAACGCAAAATGTTAGATTCAATGGTTGCTTATTTGACGAAATAGTTTGCGATTTGCAGTGATCTTTAGGTTTCCTTTTAGGTTTATGATGTGAAAGTTACAGTTTAACGGAGTGTTTTTTTTTTGATAAGATAGTTGTGTTGTAGATGAGTTGAGTTCCGTGTATGTCTCTCTATTTCACAATCTAACGTTTGACCACCCACTAGTAAAAAGATGGTCAGTCCCAACAGGTGTTAGTAACCGTTGATACAAGTTATTACAACCTTAACTGTTCCCACTGTTGGGGCATACCTGTTTTCAGCGACAAGAATTAGGGAGAATTTTCCCCCAATTTTTTTAACATAAAATAGAAAAAAATTCTGCAAAGCCTCAAAAATACCCACTTTCTCTCATGATTCCATTCTCCCCCTCGTTACAAAACCCCCAAATTAGAAGTCAGCCTCCTCTCTACCCTAAATCGAAGCTTGCCGCCGCCTCTCAGAGATGGCCACCACCTCTCGGAGATCGTCAATGCCTCTGGGAGATTGTCACCGCCTCTATGCGTCCTCTGTTGAGCTCCTTTTGTCGAGCACCTAGCGACCTAGCCTACTCCCCCGCTACCCAGCCTAGTACCCTCTGCCGCTTCTCTATCTCAAATCGAAACCCTAACCTTAGTCCCCCTGCCACCCAGCGATTCGAAGGGCACCATCGGCGACTCAGTCGAACTCCTCTGTTGAGCGACTCCGTCAAGCACCTGCAATGGATGGCAGAGTATCTAACCGCCATCGAGCACCTTTTGTTGCTGCCTCCTCTTCCCTAACCACTTGTAGGTCCTCTTCCTCAAAACCTAAACCCTAATTTGAATATTATCTGAAATGTGTATTTGTTAAAAAATTTTGGGCATTTTCTATTTAGGGTTATCTACACCCTCAAAAAGTCTTTGCTACTCGAGAAGCCTCCAACGAGACTATCGACTGTTACTTGCTACCTCCAGCGAGGCTGCCTTCTTCTATCTCTAGCTTGTAAGTTCTTTGAGATTTTGGTTGGGGAAATCATCGTTTGAGAACTATGCTTATATGAATGAAATTCTTTTGATTTATGGTATTTCTTTTATACTGTTCCTTTCATATTTAGATATTATCATCTTAAAATTTTCTAGAAGTACTCTATATGAAGAAGAATCTCTATATGAAGAAGCCAAAGAGGGAGGACAGTGATGAGAATCAGAAGAAGGTTCAGTTCCTTTGTTTTCTTTCATTTATGTTAATTTGGATGTTTTTGTACTATGAATTTTGATTTTTCCCCCTTTGTGTTAATTTAGTGTTTGAATGTAGGACTATATTAGGTGGCAGAAGGATAAAAAGACTACTGTACTTACACAAATTTAAGCTGAGTTGTAATTGTAATAAACAAAAGGTAATCACATCATTTGCTAATTCTAGGTTTACAGACATGTAGTTTTTTTGCACCATACTACGTGCCTTGGATATGCATGCTTATGTTTTGTTTTTGTGAACTTACAAACATATGTACGGAGAGAAATGGAGTTTGCATGGAGGAATCAAGAGTGTGCTTCTATCAGGAAGTACACGTGTTTGTACAAAGAATGGAACAAAATTCCAATTTGCAAGAGAGACTGAGACCATTGCAGGAGCCACTGCATTGGATTTGTTATCAATTCCCACTGAAACTGATGATGACAGATTATACAGTTAGGTTTAAGTTATGTATAATGTAAGTAAGGGTTAAGTTATGTCTAATAACTTATGATGGAAACTAATGATGACAACTTTATAGTTAGGCTTTTCTTTTTTTCTTCTTTTTGTTTATTTTGTTACTTGGTGCCATTAAATTCATATTAGTTATATGAACCATTTATCTAACTTTCTTTTGTGGTAATTTTGTTAAACCTGATTTTGTTATTCTAGAAATTTGCTATGTACGGGTTACACACGTTTGAGATTTCACAGTTGCAATCTTGTTTTGACATCAACTTCTTATGTTTGGTAAGCAATATGTGAGAATTTGAATTGGCATGACATGTAAAAAGGAGCAAAATATTCGTCCTCCTCAAATGTTATGTGGTGTTGATAATATGATGTAGTGTCTTACAATAACATTTTTATTTCCCACATATAGTGATGCGGGCTAACCACATAGCTTAGACAAGGATACAACCTCCTTGTCAGCAGCTCTCCAACAAATGGGTACCTTCATTCAAGGGATTAAACAAAGCATCATTCATGATATTGCAACATTGGCCTTATTTTAAGGCGGAGAGAACTTAGCAATTCAGACTGATGATAAGATGAATTGGTGTGTTTTTCCATCCTTTTACTAAACTTAAAGTTATCAGGATGCTGGCTTCAGATAGCAATGCTCCCAACCAAAAAAGGAACATGCGTGCTCAGCACAAACACCCCTCAAAAGAGAATAATTGGCAATCAAGATATATAGTGAGTTTTCTTTATCTAATAGTGTGCTGGGAAACAAACAATGGGGTCAGATTAGAAAATTCTGAAGTGATAGTGCCCCAGACAATGTTCTATCTGCCTCTTTTAGTCATATAAAATTGCAAGTTGAGAATAAATAGTTGTGTGGAATGGATACACGTTTGCTATTTGATGCATTCAGTGCATTTACCATGTATCCATTGCATAATCTCCCGACTGCCAAAATTTTCATAACCTGGATTTTTGGGGTATAACTTACGCTTGGGGCGTTACAACCAACTCCTAAGTCATCTATATCATTCTTTCACCTTTGCTATAACCTAGTCTTGGATCAATGCTTTTAGATTGCTCCCGCTTGCTTATTTAAGTTGCGACAAGATTCATCCCTCTCGCTTGCGAATATGGCCTGTAGGAAACTCTTATTTTGGCTTAAACGTGATACAAAAAGACAACTACCATTTGATGCAGGTTATGTACATGTTGCAGTGTCTATGAGATTTTAGCATCTGTTTTAGATATTTGTCATATGATTGCAGTCGGTGATGCCCTCAAGAACAAAAGATACGTGCATTTTGTGAGAATTTTAAAAATGTTATCGTGGTCGGCTGATGTTGCTATCAGTGCTGGCAAAATTTTCTAGGTACAGCTAAGGTTGATGCTGAATGTAAACAGACTGTGGTAAGGTTCATATCACTAAAATGAACGACTCGTCGTGCTTTGGTTTCTGTCACTCTTTAACTTAACAGAGTTTCAGGTACAAAAGCTTGAAAATGGTAACATCTATAGGATTCTGGATGTATCGTAGATACATTGCCCTTTAGAAGGTAAATTTGCAGGTTTAACAACTATTTGGTTCTCTTCAGATCACTTGGATCTCAAGATTGATCTTCTCTTCGATCTCAATGGCGAGGGCTAGCTCCGGCCTCGCTTACCCTGAGAGATTCTACACCACCACGACCTACGCTGGATTCGGTGATGGATCCAACAGCAGCGGAACGACCTCCAAGTTCCAGATGATGTCGCACTCCTGTTCTATGGATTGTATCAGCAAGTAAGGGATCTCGACCGATCTGTTGATTTTTTTTGTTGGATCTAGGTTTTGGATCCGAGGTTTGCTAAGGTTTTCTTTTGTTTGACCTATGAATTGGAGTGGAATGCATGTTTGATTTGTGTAACTGGGTTGAATTTATGGAATTGGGTTCTTTTGCCACCTATCTGCATTGTGTTTCTATGTTTTTGTCTCTATTGAGAGTGTGATTAATCTTGAACATCATTAATTTTTTTTTGTAAATTAACTACTTGCCCCAACGGTTGTAACCCTTGGGGCTGATTTATATCCTAACGATTACAACCATTAGGGCGAAAATCAGCCCCAACAAACCGTTGGGGCTGACTAAGGCCCCAACGGTTCCAACCGTTGGGACAATATTTTTTATTTTTTAAAATAAAAAAATGAAATTTTCTTTCTCCAACGGTTGTAAATTTTGGGGCAAGGTCAGCCCCAACGCGATTTGTCCTAGCGAGTGTTTTATTAGCCCCAACGGTTGTAACCGTTGGGGACACTCTTAGCCCCAACAGTTACAACCGTTGGGGCTGCTACAGTTTGTAGTAGTGATCATATAATTGCCATCTTGGTGTTATTGACGTATTGTCACTAAATGAGACACCATGGTATTTAACACCAACTGCATGTGTGCTTCATGTGATGTCATGTTACACGATAATCAAGTCAATTACTAAAGATAACAGATACATTAGTACAGTGATTCTGATACACTCTTGTAAGATTTCTAATGCTGTATAACTGTAACTTTATAACACGGACAAGCGAACATTTAATGTTGTTTAACTGTAATTTTATAGCATGAACAAGCGAACATTAGTTTGTTAAAAGGAACATCTAGTGGAACCAACACGCGGGTCAGTTAAATAATGTTCGAAGCGTTCATCATTGAAGAATTTTATTTCAAGCCTTCAATCTATCGATTGCCTAAACCTATATAATTTCTGTTAATACTAGTTAATCCTTCTACTACATTATGTAATTTTGCCATTATCAGTAAATTACTTCTTTATTCTTAAGGAGTAGTTTCTAGTTGCATGACAAGAACTCCCAAATCTTTGAACCCATTCGAGTAAGTTCTTTCTTGGAATTTTTTTTCTTTTTTAGGCATATTTAACTCCCATTATTTTGTCATTTATATTAGGATGCACACTTATAGTTGTGATTTGCCTTTGTAGTAGATATTATTTATGTTTTAGAGCGTATTTTGTTTCATGAACTAATTGATGCTAATTTTTTTTTAATGTAGGATCTAATAAGTTATCTGAGACATGAGTTGGAAGCATAGGAGAAAAAGGAGGAGGAGACTTTGAAGGATAAATAGATGATTCTTGTTATGGTTTCTTTTACTAGTTTATGTTGTGCTAATTTAGCTTGTTGTAGAAAATCATGGTTATCTACCACCTATAGTACATTGTGTTTTAAATGAAGACTTATTGTGTAGCCTTGATCTTCTTATGTGGATTGTTCTCTATACTCTTTTGTATCGTCAAGTCTTTTATCATGGCTAATTTTTGAAGTAGTACTCTTGTTATTTTGGAGATTGAAGGTCAATGTGGTAGTGGATAAAACCATGAAAAACATGCTATTATAATGAATATTTTGGACATTATTACTATTGTTTGTATTCTCTCGTATTGATTCATGAAGGATGAGATATTTGTATGAGTATTTATAATTGCTATGGAGGTAATCAATTTTGGTTTTGAATCACTTCTCAAAGTTTTATTTGTGCATGACAGATCTTTCTTTCTTTTTAAAAAGGCTTGGAATAAGTAGCATGGTACTCAGATATGTTAACTGTGTATATGTCATAAATTTTTCACAGAATGATCCTCCTAATTGTTACAGCAAAGGGTTTCACAGACACAAAAAATGTCTATACTCGAGTAGAGAATAACAACACTGAATAAACACAGTGAAGATAAAAAGAACAACACACAATGATTTAACGTGGTTCGGTTAGTATGACCTACATCTACGGGCGAGAACAACAGAGAACTTCACTAATCAAAAGAGAAGATTACAAAGAGGAGATTGCTCTCTAACCAAAGAATCACACAAAGAAAGAGAAATTTCTCTTTCTATCTCTCTCTCCTCTCTAACTCTCACTGTCCCGATGCTTGATCATCATTCACCCTCACCTCCCCCTTTTATAACTTTCAAAAATTAATAAAAAATTAAACATGATAGGTGAAACAGGAGCTGGAATTGTAAATATTGAAAAAATGCCACAAGATTAGGCAACCACAAGATTAGGCAGCCACCCTTGACTTTATTCAAGTCACTCTCACAAATCTCCACATTGACTTGAATATAAGTTCTTCTCTTTACTCTTGCTGTCTTGTTAGAAGCCCCTTACGAGCTTAACCTCCGCTTTGTCGAACTTCAAGAAATTCAGGCAATGCTCGAACTTATGCGAATGTACGGGTTTCGTCATCATATTTGCTGGATTATCTGCAGTACTGATTTTCTCAACCTTGATGACTTAATTTCACTGATAAAAGGATACCTGACATCTATATGTTTGTTTCATTCATGATACATCTGATGCTTCGTCAAATGTATAACACTTTGGCAGTCATAAAATACCATAGTAACACCTTGTTGTAAGCTGAGATCTTCAACCAAACCTTTCAACCAAATGACTTCTTTCACTGCTTCTGTCACTACCATATACTCTTCCTCTATGCAAAGCAGCTGTCGACTATAGAGTCGCCTTCCAACTAATGACATTACTTGAAAGATTGAATATATAACCTGTCAGGGATCGTCTCTTATCCAAATCGCCCACATAATCTGAATCAGAATAGCCAAGTATTCTGCAATCTGAGTTTTTGTTCCTGCCAAAATACAAACCAATATTAGCTGATCCTCTCAAATATATGAGTACCCATTTCACAGCCTGCCATGGACCTTTTTAGGCTTATCCATATACTGACTCACAACACTGACTGTATGTAAAATATCTGGACGGATGCAGACCATAGCATACATAATGCTTCCAACTATACTTGCATAAGGAACACACGACATGTACTGCCCCTCCTCTTCAATCTTAGGTGACAAATCTGCTGAAAGATGAAAATGAGCAGCAAGCGGAGTCTTCACAGGCTTGTCATCAAGGATGCCAAATCTTTCCAACACCTTCTTGATGTATTTCTCCTGAGATAGGAATAAACTTCTTTCTCACCTATTCCTGTGAATCTCCATCCCCAAAATCTTCTTTGCGGCTCCCAAGTCCTTCATCTCAAACTCATGTTTGAGTTGAGATTTCAACTCGTTGATTTCTAACGTATTTTTAGCTGCAATCAACATGTCATCAATATACAAAAGAAAATACACAAAAGAACCATCATTGAGATTTTTATGATAAACACAACTATCATATTTACTCCTAGAGTAACAAAGCTCAAACATGAAAGTATCAAATCTTAAATACCACTGTCTCGGAGATTGTTTCAACCCATAAAGAGGTGTCTTCAACCTGCACACATGATCTTCTTTTCTTTCAACAATAAATCCCTCTAGCTGATGCATAAAGATCTGATCCTCAAGCTCGCAATGTAGAAAAGCCGTATTCACATCAAGTTGCTCAAGCTCCAAGTTAAAATGAGCAACCATGGCAAGCAATACAGATTCTGTATCTGAAGCTCCTTTTTTTCTTCTTGAACACCCATTTACAGCCAACAATTTTCTGTCCTCTTGGTGGCTTCATTAACTCTCATGTCTGGTTTTTGTGAAGAGACTTCATCTCTTCACTCATTGCAACAGTCCAATTTGCAGCCTCATTGCCACTAATAGCCTCCTTATAGGTAGAAGACTCTGGAATATCAATTGATTTTACTATACTCGAAGTGTAAGCAAGCATGTCTGTATAACGTTGAGGAGGTCGGATCTGCCTTTTTGTTCTCCTGGTGGCAATATTATACTGTTGCTCTTGCGATGTATCGGCATATGAAGTTGAACCTTCTGCAGTATCAACTGGTTCAATATGAGCGCCCTCAAGCACTCTCTTTGAAGCCGAGCTCTCTAGCTCCACCTGCTTGTTAGACTCCTTTTCACCTGTGATACCAATAACAAAATCCTTTCTCGGGTGAAGCATGAATTTCTCATTAAAAGTAACATCCATACTAATAATAAACTTAGGCGATTTGGGATCGGAACATCACAATCTATATCCCTTCACCCTAGTAGCATATTCTAGAAAGATAGCTTTCTTTACTTAGGGTTCAAGCTTACCATCATTAACATGAAAATAAGCAGAGGAACCAAATACTCTTAAATGAGAGTAATTAGCAGGAGCACCAGACCATACCTCTTCTAGAGTCTTAAAATTAATTGCTGTAGAAGGATATCTATTTATCAAATAGCAAACTGTATTGACTACCTTGGCCCAAAAGTCTTTTGACAAACCGGCACTAGAGAGCATGCATCGATGATAATCACATTTTATTACAATTTTATACCCTCATTATCTATTTTATATGAATAAATATGCTATTAATAATTGTTTTTATCTTTAATTGTAGGTTAATGAAGAATAAAGCCCAAGATCTCTTCTCTCAATAAAAACCCATGAATTAAATGAAGAACACAATCAAGAGCCAAAAAGCCCAAGTCCAGAATCAAGCCGAGTAGCCTGTAGAAGCCAGAGAAAAAAAATCAAATATGAAAAAAAATATATTCAAGATAGTTGGCCGCAAAGAAACGACGATATCTCTCAATCCGAATGGTAAAATTTAACATATGATATATGAAACTATCTCGACGAGACGAAGCCATCTGTGAAGGTAGAAATTTGATAGGACATCGATACCAGCATCGATGCGGGCATCGATACCAGCATCGATGCTGGCATTGATACTGACAAATCAGTTACAGATCAATGGTTGATTTTTAATGGTTTTGGATAAGGATTCAATCCAAGGGCTCTCATTCACTGATGTTTACTATAAATAGGGGTAGAGAGTAAGGGGTTAGGGGTGTAAAAAATTTTGTATCTCTATTTGGAGATGAGGGTTACTCTTAATTGAGAAGACCTTCTAAACTTGTAATTTTTTGTTATAATTAATAAAAGAATTTTTTTACCACTTTAAATTTTTTTTCTTCTATTTGTTGGATGATGAAGATGAAGATGAATATGGAGATTAATTTGAAGGTTTGTTTTTCTCATTTTTTCTTTTATTGCTTATTATTTTAGACTTATTTCCATGTTTGTAGTTAGATTTTATTGTTTAAATAGCCAAGAGCCTAGAACCCTCTTGCCTTAGATTTATTTCACGCTTATAGATTAGATTTATTTTATGTTTTTATTTTCTCGTATTTAATTCTTACAATTTATTTTTTAGCTTAGTTTTTACAATTTATTTTGTAGTTTAGATTTTATTTTCTTGTACTATTTGTCTTGAGGCTAGAACTCTCTTGGGATTAGTTTTTGTTTTTGTTTATTTTTTATTTTCTCTGATTCGCCTTGAGGCTAGAACCCTCTAGAGAATTACCATTTTATTTTCTTGTACTATTCATCTTGAGGCTAGAACCCTCTCGGGTTAAGTTTTTCTTTTTGTTCATTTTTATTTTTTTTAATTTGCCTTTAGGCTAGAACCCTCTAGGGAATCACTCTTTTCTAAGAAGTGGATTCAATTCTAGATTACCCATATCTTTAATTGAATCCGCCATCTTTAATTCTTGAATTTTTTTTATTCTTAATTCTCCTTTTTGATTCTTAATTTTATTCATCTTTCTTTGTGAAAATCATTTATTCTTTGTCACATCCACTCTCACTTATATTTTGTGCCGATTTACATACTATCACTTTCACTCTCTCTATCTCTCCATAATCACATTCACTCACTACTCCTAATTTCCACGCACACAACATAAGAACCAACTTTAATTTTCTCATATAAAACACCTTCCTCGTGGGATCGATAACTTTTTATACTATAACTTGATTAGTTGTGTACTTGTAACTTTTTGGTATATGTTTATGTCGCATCAAGTTTTTAGCGCAGTTACCGGGGAAGGTGCTTAAGTAGGATTTTATTTATTTTGATTCTTTAACTTGTGTGTTTTCTTGTGAAGGAACCACTTGAAGTTAAAGATTAAGGATTGAAGATCGAGGATTTGAAGAATTACTTGAGGTTTGATTCATATTTAGGATTTGCTTGAGGTAACTCTTCTTTCCAGAATTTTTAATTTCACCCGTTAGTTACTTCTTCACAATTAGAGACAATTAGGACTTAAAAGAAATATTTTATTTTTGTCGACCGTAATAAAATCCACCCTCCACTTGGACATTTACTAACAAGATAATAAATTCAAACAATATTTCTCATTCTCACAATTGTTTGATTGTTAACCCTAATTAAAAAAAGATTTTTTTTTCCATCGTTTTTAGTTGCTTTTAATTCATAGGGTTGCATTGCATATAGTTAGTAGGAATTCACCAAAATGATTTGAGCATCTTGATTTGATACACACTTAAAAATATTTTTAAGGAAAAAACCCCATAATCAAGATAAGGTGAGGGATTTCATTACCCTTTCCTTAGCCCAAAATGATTAATTCCTCACTACTGAAACTCAAGCCTTCTTAAAACTCATTGGAGGTTAGCCCCTAAGGACTTGAGCTCAATAAGGAACAAAAAAATCCCTAAGTGAACCGGTTCAAGTTTTCTTGGATTAGTTGGTGTCTAAGGTAAGATTTAGGGGTTGCGTAAAGCGCTCCGTAAGGAACGAGGTACTTAATTGATCTCTGATCACCTTATAGTACTATCCTTACCTGGCTAACTACCCGGATAAAATTTTAATCTTTTTACTTTAAAAGTTTTTGGTTAGGAGCTGGTCTAGTTGAGTTAGACTTAACCCTAGAGTTAGAGTGATTGAAAAGTGATTGCTTTTGATTTGTTTTAGTTAGGATTTTTTTCTTTTTCTTCTCATAATAAAAAAATAAACTTTTATTTTTCTTTTAAAAAAAAGTATAAAAAAGAAATTATTTTGGTTGTATGCAAAAGTGGATTAGGGATAATACACATCGATTAATTCGCTTTAAACCAATCATAGAAATAACGTATCCTAATTCACTCGTTCTTCAAGATATGTGTTATCCCACTAGAAATGCAATCCCATCTTGCATTAGGCTCCCCGAGGCAAATGGAACTAACTTTGAGCTTTGACCGTACTATATCAACATGCTTCCAAAATTTCTAAGGAATGAAACCGAAGATGCATATATTTTTATCTTAGAATTTGAGGAAGTATGTATGATGATTAAAATGAGAGAATTAACTAAAGATGTAGTCAAACTCAGATTTATTCCTTTTTCCCAAAAAAACAAAGCAAAAAAAATGGCTATACAGTTTACCCATAAATTCCATCACAACTTAGGAGGAATTTATCATCGTGTTTCTCAAGAAAATTTTCCTAATTCATAAAACAATTAAGCTTAGAAATAGAATTCAAAAATTTAAAATTGTCCTGGGGAGCCATTCTGGAAGTATTTTGATAGGTTTAAAGATCTTCTCGTCCCATGTCCTCATCACGTCTAGAAAAATGGCGATTATGCTAATCATCTATGAAGGATTGGATTATTCTTCAAAGACTTCCTTAGAATCGATATGCTAAGAGGATTTCATGAAGAAAAATGCTGATGAAGCTTGGGAGTTTTTAGAGAGTCTATCTGAGAAAACCATGCAGTGAGAACATTATGATGACAAGGTTTCGTCAGTTTCCCAACCTAAGTCTTGTGGTCTTTCCTTAGAGTCGAACATTGCCTCCAAAGCAAAGATGGCAACAATTCTGCGAAGGGTAGAAATTAAGGAACGAGCTCCAGCTCAAATTAATCAAGTTTCTTCCCTAGGTTGTCATAACTGTCAGTCTCCTGCCTACGTTTTAGAGGAATGCCCTCTCCTAGGAAATACTCATTCATTAGAACAGATGAATGCTGCATTCTAACGTCCAATAAGTAATCAATTTTCTCTAACCTACAATCCAGGTTAGAGAAATCATCATAATTTCACATGGAATCAAGGAAGTCTCCAAGGGAATCAAAATTTCAATCCCACTTCAAACTAACACTTTCCTAGGGGAACACAGTTCCTTTCAATTCTCATCCATAACTTCAACAACCTACTCTGCCATATCAAAATCAGTCTCCTCATCATCAAGCTATAACTCACACACCTCACAATCCAGATCAGGATAAACGTCTCAATATCTTAGAAAATGGGTTGGAAACCATAATTAAGGCCTCTACTCAAACCACGAATATGTTGACTCAAACATCCAGCACTCTGAATTCCTTCATGTAATCAACAGGAAAAAATACTTAATTCCAACACTGAAGTCATAGCTAGATTAGAATCCTAACTTGGTCAACTATCTAGTGTCGTGAGTGAAAGAGAGAGAGGAAAATTTCTGAGTCAACCCATGGTCAACCCTAAGGACACAGGATGCAGTTCATCCTATGAAGCTCAAGTGAATGCAATCCATTCACTTCGGTTAGGTAGACAGGTCGATAATCAAGTGAGTTAAACTCTTGATCTAGTACAAATTCCTTCTCCTTCTACTTCTGATGAATCTATTCAACAATTACCCCTCTCAGATGACCAAGAACCTAAACCTGAACCTGAGTCTGTTTTTGATAGGTTTAGACCAGTTGCTCCCTTTCCAGATAGACTCAGGCCTAGAAAACACTCCCTTTAAGAGGAGAAGATCCTAGAAATATTCAAGCAGGTTAAGGTCAACATTCCTCTTTTAGATGTAATTGAACAAATTCCATCTTATGCTAAATTTTTAAAAGAATTGTGCACTAAGAAGAGGAGAATAAATGTTCTAAAGAAAGTCTTTTTGGCCGCCAATATTAGTGATATGCTCTCAAATCGCATACCTTTGAAACGTAAAGATCCATGTTCCCCTATCATTTGATGTGTCATTGGTAATACTCACATTGATAAGGCGCTTTTAGACTTAGGGGCCAGCGTTAATTTGCTTCCATATTCAGTCTACTAACAATTGGGTCTAGGAGTACTGAACCCAACCCGCTGCACCTTGCAGTTGGATGATAGATCTGTCAAGGTCCATATGGGTGAGTTAGAGGATGTTCTGATTAAGGTTGAAGATTTTATTTTTCCAGTAGATTTTGTAGTCTTGGAAACACAGTCTGTTTCCAATCCTAAAGGACATATACCTGTCATCTTAGGATGATCATTCTTAGCCACTTCTAATGCTCTCATCAACTGTAGAACTGGTCAAATGAAGCCGTCCTTTGGGAGTTTGACTGTTGATCTCAATATTATTAATCCAGGGGACCAACCAAATAATCAGCCTCTAGAAATAAATTACATTTAGGAAAGATCAGAAGAAGAAGAAGTAGAAGAAAAAGAAGATTCAGATTTGAGTTTTGAGGAAATTTTTGGTGAGGAGTTGGAGTTTTTAGAAAAAGCAGATCAGGTCCTTGAGAATAATGAAACTTTGTTAAACATTTGTTGTTTTGAATTAAATTGTGAAGAACTCTTTCTTGATGAACTTAGATTTTTGGAAAATAAACAACAACCAAATTTTCAGAACTCAACCATGAATCTTAGAGTTAAGGAAAATACTACAGGTGAATTGGTTGTTAGAAAACAAAACTTCACAGTACAAGAGTCTAAAAAATGCAAAATACATGACATCAATAATACCTACCTTATTTTGTTGGAAGAATTATTGAACACCCCGAAATGCTTAAAATTTCACATTATTGATTATAGCATTCTAAATTTGTTTAAAATCTTGGGGAGAATTTTCAGCAATAAAGTAGGATTCAATATAGAATACAAGCTCTTTAAATTGAACACTTCATTCTATATTGTTTGTTTTATTTTTTATAGAATAATAAAAAGAATTTATTCTTCTCTCATTTGAGAGTTTCTTGTTCAGTTGTAAAAAAAAAGAAAAAAAGAAAAAAAAAGAAGAAAGAAAAAGAATAAAACTTTGATTTCATCCTCCTCAGACCAAAGGTAATTGCACATTTTGTCAGCCGACCAAATGTAAGTACTTCACTTCTTATCTGCTTTACTTTATGCATCATAGAGTTTACATTGAGGACAATGCAAAATTTAGGTGTAGGGATGGAAATTAGTTATTTTTCTCTTTATTTTACTTTTTTAGTTGTATTTTTGTTATTTTTTTCCTTTTTCTTAAAAAATTATAAAAATATTGTCACTTGCCAAATTGATAGAGTTATGTAATAATTGATTATTTTTGATAAATTTTAAATTTTCTAATCCCTAGTTTGTTATTTACTCAAGTTTACCTTTTATGATAACTCTAAATAAATTTCTTAAAAAATAATTTTCAAAGTAGTATACTTTACTTAAGCCTTAACTTAAATATTTATTTAAAATAATAGAATTTATGCATGCTTAGCTTAGAGTTAAAAATAATTTTTTAAAGTGTCTTGATTTACATATTTTTTAGAATATATATATATACATACTAAAAAATAAAATAAAAATAATAACATTGCAAAAGAAGAGTGTGAAAAATGGGCACCAAAAGAAAAAAAAAGAAATCTTGAATTCAAGGTGATTCTATTTTATAAAGCCGAAGCTGACCGAGTAATTAAGCCTAAAGAGTATTTTCATACTTAATGACCTAAGCCTAATTGGGTTGGGATCCATTGGTCCAAAACTCGTTAAATGATCACTTAGAAAGCCCGTAAAGTAAAAAAAAATCACCAAGGAAGAAAGAGTTAATATATATATATATATAAAAATGAAAAAATAATAAAAATAAAAATACTAATAAATGTTTTATATATATAGTTATATTTGTATATATGGCCTTGGAAAATTTTTTAGATCAAGCAACTTAAAAATTATTTAAAACAAAGAATTAGCATGTTCTTTTCAAAACTTTTAAATTAAATTTCTAAGTTTGGCTTGGTTTTGTATTGCTATAATGAGAAGATTTTCTAGGAAATTTACCTTAGAGTTATTTATAAAAACGTTTTCTTGAGTAATAACTAGCTTCAATTAGATTGTCTAAAATTATCAAGTAAATTTAATTATTCACTAACTTCTTTAATTTAGCATGATGACCGAATTTTATGGGTATATTCACTGCAAACCATCAAGAGACTACAACTCGTCCACTAGGGTAACCTAGGGGTTTAAAGGCTTATTGTATGTGCTAAATACAATCGTGATTCCAGCGAAAGTGAGTTAGTTTTTCTTTTCTTTTTCTTTCTTTGCTAGAGGACTTGCAAAAGTTTAGGTGTAGGTGTATTTGATAATTATATTTTATTATAATTTTATACCCTTATTATCTATTTTAGATGAATAAATATACCATTAATAATTATTTTTATCTTTAATTGTAGGTTAATGAAGAATAAAGCCCAAGATCTCTTCTCTCAACAAAAACCCATGAATTAAATGAAGAACACAAGCAAGAGCCAAAAAGCCTAAACCTAGAATCAAGCCGAGTAGCCTCTAGAAGCCGGAGAAAATAAAAAAAATTCAAATATGAAAAAAATATATTCAAGATAGTTGGCCGTAAAGAAATGACGATATCTCTCAATCCGGAAGGCGAAATTTAACATATAATATATAAAAATCGCCTATCGCGACGAGACGAATCCATCCGTAAAGGCATAAATTTGATAGGATATCAATGCGAGAATCGATACGGTATCGATGCGGGCATCGATGCCAGCATCAATGCTGGCATCGATACTGACGAATCAGTTACAGATCAATAGCTGATTTTTTAGGGTTTTGGATAAGGATTCAATCCAAGGGCTCTCATTCATTGATGTTTACTATAAATAGGGGTAGATAGTGAGGGGTTAGGGGTGTAAAAAATTTTGTATATTCATTTGGAGAGGAGGATTACTCTTAATTGAGAAGACCTTCCAAACTTATAATTTTTTGTTACAATTAATAAAAAAAATTCACCACTTTTAAATTTTTCTTTTCTTCTCTTTGTTGGATGATGAAGATGAAGATGAAGATGCAGATTAATTTGAAGGTTTTTTTTCTTATTTTCTCTTTTATTGCTTATTAGTTTAGATTTATTTTCATGCTTGTAGTTAGATTTTATTGTTTAAATAGCCAAGAGGCTAGAACCCTCTTGTCTTAGATTTATTTCATGCTTATAGATTAGATTTATTTCATGTTTTTATTTTCTTGCATTTAATTCTTACAATTTATTTTGTAGTTTAGATTTTATTTTCTTGCATTATTCGTCTTGAGGCTAGAACCCTCTTGGGATTAGTTTTTTTTGTTTATTTTTTATTTTCTTTGATTTGTCTTGAGGCTAGAACTCTCTAGGGAATTACCATTTTATTTTCTTGCACTATTCACCTTGAGGCTAGAACCTTCTCGGGTTTAGTTTTTTTTGTTCATTTTCATTTTCTTTGATCCGCCTTTAGGCTAGAACACTCTAGGGAATCACCCTTTTTCTAAGAAGTAGATTCAATTCTAGATTACCCACATCTTTAATTGAATCTGCCATCTTTAATTTCTTGAATTTTCTTTTTATTCTTAATTCTCCTTTTTGATTCTTGATTTTATTCATCTTTCCTTGTGAAAATCATTCATTCTTTATCACATTCACTCTCACTTACATTTTGTGCCGATTTACACACTATCACTTTCACTCTCTCTATCTCTCCATAATCACATTCACTCATCACTCCTAATTGTCACGCACACAACATAAGAACTGACTTTAATTTTCTCCTACAAAACACCTTCTTCATGGGATCGATAACTTTTTATACTATAACTTGATTAGTTGTGCACTTACAACTTTTTGGTATATGTTTATGCCGCATCAATCGAGCTCTCTCTAAAAGTGTTATGTTTATCCTTTCTGCGATTCCATTTTGTTATGGTGTATGCCGAACTGCACGACGATGCGCAATATCTTCATTCTTGCAAAATTGGTCAAACTCTATGGAATAGAACTCCATCCTATTGTCGGTTTTGAGGCATTTTACTTTCTTTCATGTTTGCTTCTCAATCATAATCTTCTATTGCTTGAAGTTTGCAAACACATCACTCTTATACTTCAAAGGATACAACCAAACTTTTCTGGAGTAATCATTAATTAATGTTAGCAGAAAATGAGCTCCACCTTTCGATGGAACCTGAGAGGGACCCCAAACATCTGAATGAATATAATCTAAAGTATTCTTAGCTCGGTGGACACCAGTACTAAAGAAGACTCTATGGTGTTTGTCGAAAACACAATGCTCACAGAAGTCTAATTTACTGGTTTTCTGACCACAAAGCAGACCTTATTTTCCTAATACGTCCAGTCCTCTCTTACTCATATGCCCTAACTGCATATGCCACAAACGTGTAGTATCAGAATCTGAATCCTCTGAGGATAACACTGCTGCATCACCTGTCACTGTACTACCTTCAAGAATATAGAGGGTGTTTACCTTCTTCCCTTTCATCATAATAAAAGAGCTTTTGCTAACTCTCAAAACTCCACATTTAGCTGAAAACTTAAAACTATTTGAGTCAAGGGTCCCTAAAGAAATGAATTTCTTCTTTAACTCCGCTATATGTCGGACAATACTTAATGTTCTAACAATACCATCATGGATTTTAATCTTAATTGACCCGATACCAACAACCTTGCAAGGCATGTTATTTCCCAACAAGATATTCCCACCATCAATAGACTGATATGTGACCAATCCCTATGTGGACACATATGGTAGGAACAACCCGAATCAAGAACTCACTTATCTTGTGAATGAGTATTAACACTAACTGAAAGAACTTCATGTGTACTAGAAGACTCTTCAGTTATAGTGGCAACTGAAGGTTTCACCTCCCAGACTTTGATTGTGAATTATCCTTTGCTTTGAGCGCTGGACAATTTGGTTTTATATGCCCATACTTGTGATAGTAATAACATTTAACATTTTTTCTTGGTCTAGACTTTGATCTAAACATATTTCTAGATTTACGTCTATTACTAACACCCTTTTCAGGACGACCATGAGCGAATAAGCCTTCAGCTTGATCCTCTCCTCCTACGATAGATACTTTTTACCTTAACTCTTTTGAATGTAGGACTAATTTGACATCCTCCAAAGAAAGTGTATCTCTACCGTATAACATGCTATTAACAAAATTCTCATAGGAAGGAGGTAATGAACATAACAAGATAAGGGTTTGATCTTCTTTGTCGATTTTAACATCAATATTCTTTAAATCCATAAGAATAATGTTAAGTTTATCTTAGTGGTCTTTAATTCACATACCTTCCTTCATGCGAAGAGTGAAGAGGCGTTGCTTCAAGTAGAGCTTGTTTATTAGAGATTTCGTCATGCACAAGCTCTTCAACTTGAGTCACAAGCTGGCGACGATATCTTCATTGCCAACCTCCCGCAGGACCTCATCAGTCAAACAAGGCTGTATGGCACTATACATCTTCATCTCCAGTTCTTCTTTCTCATCATCAGGTATAGATTCCGACAACTTATCATTTTCGGACAAGACCTTGAACAGTCCTTGTTGTATTAGGAGAGCCTTCGTTTTTACTCTCCATAAATTAAAACTGTTTCTCCCATCGAATTTCTCCACTTTGTATTTTACACAAAAGATCTTGAATCCCACTAGAACAATAACTATACTTATGAACAGTAACTGTGCGTATGAATAGTAATATTACTTATGAATAGTACCGTGCTCGTGAATATTATTTAGTGCCTTTAAAGAGTAAATGATAATCTACTTATTTTTTGATGTGGAGGATCCACTTTTAGTGGCAACCACAGAGCATACGATAAGCAAATATACATACTCTAAGCCATGCTCTGATACCAAATTGTTGCAGCAGAGGGCTTCACAGACACAAAAAATGTCTATACACGAATGGAGAATAATAACACTGAATAAACACAGTGAAGACAAAGAGAACAACACACAATGATTTAACATGGTTCGGTCAGTATGACCTACGTCCACGGGCGAGAACAACAGAGAACTTCACTAATCAAAAGAGAATATTACAAAGAGGAGATCTCTCTAACCAAAGAATCACACAAAGAAAGAGATTTCTATTTCTATCTCTCTCTCTCTTTTCTCTCTAACTCTCACTGTCCCGATGCTTGATCTTCATTCACCCTCACCTCCCCATTTTATAGCTTTTAAAAATTAATAAAAAATTAAACATGGTAGGTGGAACATGAGCTGGAGTTGCAAAGATTGAAAAAAATGCCACAAGATTAGGCATCCACAAGATTAGGCAGCCACCCTCGACTTTATTTAATTAGTCACTCTCACACTTATCTTTGAAATTCAAGTTCATGTATAATAAATTGTATCCAAACACTATATTTCAAATATTTGATTTCAAATCCTTACATTTTGTAAAGACATCCAAACAAAAGGTTCTATCAAATTATTGATTTTAAATCCTAGATTTAATATCGTTTGAATTTAAATTAATATTTCAAATCCAAATTTTAGTTCTCAAACGCAGCCTTAACATATTTTAATTTCACTGTTTATTCTCTTATAGGCATTTTAATTATTTCTTTACATAACTCTATATTCCAGCAACCAAGGGAATAACTACAAATTCGTGTAATTATGTTCTTCACTCTTTCAAATTAGATTGGTACCTTGAAGCTGTTTGATCTGTTTGTTAAACATCCTTCTCTTATTTTTTTCGCTCCTAACTTTGTTGGAATTTGGGGTGTGAAGCCCAAACCTGTGTGCAAGCAAGGAGCCCGGCGAGCTTGAGATCCACGCAGGAGAGTGTGGGCGTCGACTCAGGCGAGGTCGACGGCAACCTTCAGGTGAGCTCGCGGAGGTCAACGAGCGTCAGGTGAGGTCGAGTCGATGGAGGTGAGCTCGAGTTGGCATCAGGCGAGGGCAAGCTCTTGTCGGTGAGCTCAAGTGTGTGCCAGGTGAGGACCGCGTGGGCGAGCTCGTGGTCGATCTTCAGCCGAGCTCGAGGTCCCGTTGCAGGCAAGCGAGGGCGAGAATGTTGCATACGAAATCGAGGCTCACTCGCAGGCGAGGTTGAGCACGCGCTTGGCTGGCGGTAGGCGAGGTTGAGCCCGCGCTTGGCTGACGACAGCCTGTCGCCAGCCTATCATTGAGTTCCCTTATAAAAGAGAACCCAAAATACTAGGGCTCCGGTGTGCTTTTTCCCCCTCTTTCTCCTAGCGATTATTGGCAGCGGCTTTCTCCCTCTCTCCTCTCCCGTGATCTCTCTCCCCCCCTCTCTCTCTCTCTCTCTCTCTCTCTCTCTCTCTCTCTCCTATGCTCACGGGATTGAAGGGGAGGAATTTATTGTGATAAATTAAAGAGAGAGAATTAAGAGGGGTATTAAATAGAAGAGAGAATTAAATAGGATATTGTTCACTATGGCTACAGTAACAATTATTACATTTATTAAGAGATCTAAAGTTTGAGATCTGCTCTTGCATTATAATTTATTGTTGATTAATAAGAAATTAATTGTGTGGCTCCCGAGGACGTAGGTAGTTACCGAACCTCGTTAAATCTTGATGTATTTTTCTCTATACTACGTTTCTGCTATTTTAGGGGTTTTGACAAAAATTCCCAACAACTGGTATCAGAGCGTAAAACGATCTAGAGGAAATCAGATTCAAGTGGGAGCTATGGCCGCAGATGAAGGAAAAATGAGACTTAAGAAGTTTGATGGAACATATTTCAAATTCTAGAAAATGCAGATAGAGGATTATCTGTATTAAAAAAAATATGTATCAACCACTATCGAGGAAGAAGCCGGAGTCGATGAGGAAGATGAGTGGATCCTTCTAGATAGACCAGCTCTCGGTATTATCAGATTGACGTTGAACCGTAATGTTACGTTCAACATAGCAAAGGAGAAAACCATGACGGATCTTATGAGAAGCCATCAGCCACGAATAAAGTTTATCTAATGCGGCGGTTATTCAATCTGAGAATGGCAGAAGGCGCGTCAGTAGCACAATGCCTCAATGAACTCAACACGGTCACAACCTAATTAAGTTCAGTTAAAATTGAGTTTGATGAGGAAGTTTGGGCTTTGATACTTTTGTCTTCCCTACCAGAGAGTTGGAACGCTATAGTCATGGTAGTGAGTAGCTCATCGGGAAGTAACAAGTTGAAGTTTGACGACGTTCGTGATCTGGTTCTCAATGAGGAGATCCGACGGAGAGAGTCGGGTGAAGCTACAACCTCTTCAATATTGCATACAGAGTCAAGAGGTAAAAATTCAACCAGAGGGAACGGACGAGACAAATCAAACTATAGAGGTAGATCAAAGGACAGGAGGTCCAAATCCAGGAATCCAAGCAACAGCTTGAAGGCTATCGAGTGTTGGAATTATGAAAAGACCGGGCATTACAAGAATCAGTACAAGAGTGCACGGAAGTAGAAGGAGGCAAAGGCAGAGGTGAATGTCACTTCCACCTCAGGAGGAGACGACGCATTGATATGCTCTTTGGAGAGCAATGAGGAATCTTAGGTGTTAGATTCAGGAGCGTCGTTCCATGCTACTTTTCAGAAAAAATTCTTCAAGAAACATATCCCCGGAAAACTTGGATACGTATACCTTGGTGATGATCAACCATGTGCTATTTATGGGCAAATGTGTAGTAAAAATTAAGTTGAACGGGTCAGTATGGAAGCTAAAGGATGTCAGGCATATTCCCAAACTGAGAAAGAACTTAATATCCGTAGGCCAGTTGGCTAGCGAAGGATACACTATGACCTTCTATGGAGATGATTGGAAGATCTCAAAGGGCGTAATGATAATTGCCCGAGACAAGAAGACTGGTACCCTGTATATGACAGCAGGTACACATTGTTTGATCTCAGTTGCAGCAGGCAATGAGACTTCAAAGCTGTGGTACCAGAGACTCGGTCATATGAGTGAGAAGGGAATGAAGATCATGCACACAAAGGAAAAACTCCCAGGTCTAGAATTAGTTCATTTAGATACATGTAAAGAATGCATACTTGGAAAGCAGAAGAGAGTCAGCTTTCAAACAAGTGGCAGGACCCCCAGGAAGGAGAAGCTAGAATTTATTCATTCAGATGTTTGGGGCCAACCACCACTGTGTCCATTGGTGGAAAACACTATTTCGTGACTTTATTGATGATTAGTCTCGGAAAGTATGGGTCTACTTTCTGAAGCATAAGTCAGAAGTATTTGAAGCTTTTAGGAGATGGAAAGCTATGGTTGAGAATGAGACCGGTCTGAGAATAAAGAAGCTTAGGACCGACAATGACGGTGAGTATGAAGTCACCGGATTCAAAAAGTTCTGCTATGAGCACGAGATCAGAATGAAGAGAACCGTGCCCGGCACGCCTCAGCAAAATGGTGTAGCTGAACGGATGAACTGAACGTTGACAGAAAGAGCCGGAAGCATTCAAGTACAATCAGGCCTACCGACGTAGTTCTGGGTAGAAGTAGTCAACACGGCAGCTTACTTGATCAACCGAGGTCCATCGGTTTCATTAGAGCACAGAATACCAGAGGAGGTATGGTGCAGAAAGGAGGTAAAACTCTCACATCTCAAAGTTTTCGGTTGTGTAGCTTATGTGTATATTAGTGATCAAGGCATGAATAAGTTTGTTCCCAAGTCAAAAAAATGCACTTTTATCAGCTATGGTGAAGATGAGTTCGGCTACCGTATTTAGGACAACGAAAACAAGAAAGTAATCTGCAGTAGAGATGTGATATTCAACGAGAAGGTGATGTACAAGTACATGCACAAGGATAGAAGACTCATAGAGCGAGTCAATATTTGTAGATACAGATGATGTCCCGTGTAACCTCTCAGAAGACCCAATCCAGAAGATCCTTAGCTAGAAGAGTCTGTTGGACAAAATGGTGCGCACGAGCCCGACGCACCAGCTTCGATTTTGAGGAGATCTTCATGGCCTCCTGTGCCCAACAGGAGATACATGAACTATCTGTTACTGACAGATAGAGGGGAGCCTAAAAGCTATGATGAAACCTGTCAGGGTAGAGATGCGAGCAAGTGGGAGCTTGCCATGAAAGATGAGATGAAGTCTCTCATCTCAAACTAGACGTGGGAACTATCTGAGTTGCCCACGGGTAAGAAGGCACTCCACAACAAATGAGAGTACCGAATGAAAGAGGAGCAGGATATATAGCTCCAGAAGATATAAGGCCCGACTAGTTGTCAAAGGATTCTAGCAGAAGGATGGAATTGACTACACCGATATTTTTGCTCCCATGGTGAAGCTAAATACTATAAGGACAGTGATGAGTATTATAGCTATTGAAGATCTCTATCTCGAGCAGTTAAACGTGAAGATGGTGTTTCTTCATAGAGATCTAGAAGAGGAGATATACATACACCAGCCAGAAGGTTTTTCAGAAGAAAAGAAGAAGAACTTAGTGTGCAGACTCAAGAAAAGCTTTTATGGCCTGATACAAGCCCCAAGACAGTGGTACAAAAGGTTTGACGGCTTTATGCATAAGAAAGGTTTCCAGAAGTGTAACGGTAACCACTGTTGCTATTTCAAAAGATATCAGTCTAGTTATATCATCCTACTATTGTATGTTGATGATATATTGGTTATAGGTGCAGATATGAAGGATATCAGGAGTTTAAAGCAGCAGTTGTCAAAGGAGTTTGACATGAAGGACTTGAGTCGAGCAAAGAAGATCCTTGGAATGCAAATCACGAGAGATAAGAAGAGAAGTCTCTTGTAGTTATCTCAGACGGAGTACATCAACCGTGTTTTGCAGAGATTCAACATGGGTAATGCCAAACTAGTGAGCACACCCTTGGCCAGCCATTTTTGTCTATCGAAGGATCAATCTTCCCAGTCAGAAGAAGAGAAAGAGAGTATAACTAAGGTCCCTTACACCTCAGCTATAAGAATTTTGATGTACGCAATGGTCTGTACGAGACCAGACATTAGCCATGTAGTAGGAGTGGTCAGCCGGTTTATGTCGAATCCAGGAAAAGCTCATTGGGAAGCGGTCAAGTAGATTTTGAGGTATCTATGAGGCACCACATAGAAGTGTTTGCACTTTGGTAAGGGAGAGGTGGAAGTACAAGGGTACGTAGATGCACACTTTGGAGGTGAAATCGATCACCGAAGAAGCACCACCGGCTATGTATTCACTGTCGGAACTACAATTGTTAGTTGGAAGTCACAGATACAGAAGATTGTCACTCTATCCACTATAGAAGCTGAGTATGTTACAGTGACTGAAGCCAGCTAAGAGATGACATGCCTTCAGGGTTTGTTAACTAAGCTGGGATTCAAACAGGAGAGGAATGTCTTGCACAGCGATAGTCAGAGTGCGATTCACTTAGCTAAGAATTCCGCATTTCATTCTAGAACGAAGCATATTGAGCTTCGGTACCACTTGATCTGATCCCTACTGGAAGATGATGTGTTGAAACTGGAGAAGATTCCAGAAAGTAAGAATCCAGCAGATATGTTAACAAAGACGGTGACCATTCAGAAACTGGAGTTGTGCGCAACTTTAATTGGCCTTCATGCATAGATGATGAGGGCGGAGCCACACAGGAGAATGTGCTTGTTAAGATAGCATGCTGACGATGGTTTGGTCCCCCCCCCCCCCCCCCCTCCCCCCTCCGGGGGGGGGGGGGTGAAGCCCAAACCTGTGTGCAGGCGAGGAGCTCCGGCGAGCTTGAGATCCACACAGGAGAGCGTGGACGTCGACTCAGGCGAGGTCGACGGCAACCTTCAGGAGAGCTCGTGCGAGCTCGACGAGCGTCAGGCGAGGTCAAGTCGATGGAGGGGAGCTCGAGTTAGCATCAGGCGAGGGCAAGCTCCTGTCGGCAAGTTTGATCATATGTGTAAAACCCCAAAAATTTCTATAGTATATATATGTATATATATGTGTGAATTATCAATAGTAAATAATTCCTTTGTGATGAATAACCATATAAATATAAGATATATATGTTTATCAGTATTTGGGAACCCAGCATGTGTTTACAAGTGAGAGAAATCGAGTGGTATATGGCCAGCAGGTGAAATGCCCATCAGAAGGCATTTTTGTGCTGATCGGTCGACCGACGTGATCGACCGGCGCGGTCGACTGACCAGCGATCAGAGAGCTTCCAGGTTTATTTTCATTGCGGTTTTGGTTTCGGGTCTTTTGGGTTTCGGGTCGGGTTGGGGAGTTGGCATATATACCAACTCAACCCAGGAGGGCCTCTCTCCACCTCAGGCTCTAAACCCTAGCCCCCATCTCTCAAATCTCAAACCCTAGCTGGTCCTGGTGCTTAGGAGAAAACCTGGAGGGTTCGTTCAGCAGGATCTTTGGATTTCGGCGTAGAGGATCAATCTCCTGCAGATCCAGGGCTTTCATCAGCACCCAAGGTGAGTAATTTCTCGCCCAACCCCCACCCCTTTCAATTTAACATCAAGAACTGAGTTTTATTGGATTTTATTGAGCCAAATTCGTATTTTTTTGAATAACTAATAGATTATTATGACATAGGAATATGGATTTGGGATTTTATCTGTTTTAAAAACTCACCAACGTTTTCTGTTAACAGATCTAGATCTGAGAATATTAAAAACCCTGTTTTTATTTGTTAACGGTGATTTAAATCATGTTTATTCATTTATGGGATCTTGGTGGCAAAGTTTTAAAGGTTATAATCGCGTTTTTACTGATCTATAACATTTCACAAAAATCTGGGTTTTGGTTTAGCAATTTTGTTCCAGGTTTCGAGCTGACAGAAACACAGACTTGGGTTTCTGTCCGCTCGGCGGTCGACCGGATCGGTCGACCGTTGAGCTCGTTTTGGGGCTCCGGTCGACCGCGGCGTTCTGCCGGTCGACCGCGACATTTTATCGGTCGACCGCGACGTTCTGTCGGTCGACCGATAAGTCACAGCGGGCGACCGCCAGGCCCGTATCAGAGATCGGTCGACCGGATCGGTCGACCGCCGACTCTTCTGTTGCACTTTTCCAGTTTTGGTGTATTTGAGTAATTTTACTCATATTCGGAGTTTTGTCTAGATTATCTGACCTGGTTACTAGTCCCACTATGTGTCCATGCATGATAGATGACTTGAGAGTATAAATTCGGGACATATGCACTGAATTGGTTATGAATTTGATAAGTAGACTTCACTACATGTATCGTAGCGATATTTTACTATTTCCACAGTCCTTGTGTTGGACTATATTCCACTTCAGTCCTCGTGTTGGACTATGATCCCTAAAGTCCTTGTGTTGGACTATAATCCCTAAAGTCCTCGCGTTGGACTAAAATCCCTAAAGTCCTCGTGTTGGACTATAATCCCTTAAAGTCCTCGTGTTGGACTATATTCCACTTCAGTCCTCGTGTTGGACATTGCCGCTTATTCCATGAGATTTAAAACTGAACTATATATATATGCGGTTTCGGATATAGTTCTTGACCCTGCACGTGACTATCATACAGCAGTCCACGACGTGATAATTATATAGGATTTTGGTTTTGACACTTATGTAGAAATAACATGATATTCATGTTGGCTATTTCACAGCTCTGTAATTATACTCTGGTGTTTGTTGTTTTTCTTCTATTTTGTTTCCTGTACTAGAACCTCGGGTTTGGTGTTTAGATATTTACAATTTGAGATACAAGGTATATACATGAGGGTTTCCTTGTTTGGATTATTTCGCTCGACGTACCTATGCTCGTGTTGTAAATTTCTAAATACTAAAACCCTCTTTAGTAAGATCAATGATTTTAGATCTCTTATATATATATATATATATTAACTGTATTTTCTTATATAACGAGCCCTGATCCCTTGGGGTTGGTTGTGATGTTACTCGCTAGCGCTTTGACGCTCGTTGTCCCTCCCCCTTTCAGGTAACGAGCTAGGAGCCCGGAGAGTCGCAGGTTGATGGGGATGCATTTTAGCCTCCGCCGTCTATTTAGTTATATATTTTCTTTTGGAGTTCCATAGTAGATTTTGTTTAGACATTTGAGAGTATTGTTCTAGAAGTTGTAAAGGCTGTGTGCCTTATTTCCTCTTGTCAGACATTTGTATTTGAGACTTGTTGAGTATTCCAGTTTATCTACTCAGATCTTGATTATGTACTTCCGTATGTTGGATGATGAGATATCTATGTGACTATTATTATTTCATCAGTATTTCTTATATTATCTTTTACCTGTTTTGTACCTACACCAGTTGTTGACTCTACTAGATAGATGTTAATTGTGATGGTGAAACATGTTATTGCACGGTCTGGTGCATGGCAGGTTTGACATTCTTGGTTTCACCTCGGACTGCAGCCTTGTGTGAACCCGGGAGCGTCACAGTTGGTATCAGAGCTCTAGTTCCCGTATCCTTAGGATCATCCTGTGTCGAGTCGTGGAGCTATTTTAGAGTTTCTTAGGATTCATGTGTAGAGTCCGATAAGAATTTCCTAGTATGAGTGAGGACGATGTATGCGTATATCTAAAAACTTGAGAGTTTTTTTTTGACAACTATTTTATGTTGATTGAAGGTATTTGCGTGAATACTATGTGTTATGAATTCGTATTGTGATACGTTATATACATATATATGTATTTTTGCTATCTCATTTACTATGATAATTAAGCTTTCCTTTTTGATATTATAAATATCAAAACGAGAATGTGGTCGAGGTAAAACTCGTACCTGGAGATCTGGGCATGCAGACCCGAGCCATAGCAGGCTCCACAGTATTTGATCGACATCATAGCACTGTTAGCAGCAAGATCTTACAATACTCGAGGAACAAGAGGTGTATCCATTTTCGTCAGCAATACCACTTTCAGGAGTTCATCACCGGTTGTACCCGTCGTGAAAATAAAGAAGCAATATTAATGAGGGCACCATCACCACAATCAGCTGTTTATAGAGCCATAGGGCAGAAAGTTTAGCTCTAAAAGAATAAGAAAAATATCAGATAATAAGAGCACCAAAGTTTTAAGTCACACCAATTTCATTTGCAACCTATAGGGGAATGTGTATGTGGAAATTTCTTGAACGTCGACTTAGTACCAAGCAGAAGTTAGATGTATTCAGCATTGAGGATATCGCTGGAGGATAGCACGACATCAAGATTTTTGACGGGGCAGCAATTAACCCCTATTTGGGAGAATTTTAGTCACTACTTCAACAAGTAGTTAAAAGCTAGTCTAAGTGAAGCAGGGAGATATACCCGCAGTAAAGGAAGAAAATCAAATCAGAATAGTGACAATGATAATGACAAGAGAACTATTACGGAATCTAGAGAATCCCAGCAGCGGGAGAATGATTTTAACCCAGTAACAAGGACAATATAAGAAAGGAGCTCAATATGATTCGAGAGCACCGAAGTAGCGCAGAGTCCGGAGTACATGTTACAATCAAAACAATATTGAACAAAGAACGAAAGACTTGTCGCAGTACACCAGCAGGAAGTCAGCATGATAAAGGTCACAGCCGATAGTCTCAGAGTCATAATTTTGGCCAGCAGCGGAAAAAATAGAGACACTACTTCTTAATCCGAGGATTTAGGAGCCAGCAGGCCAGATTTGCTTTATCCAAGAGATTCCTGAAGGACAGATTATCCCATAATTGCATTATCCAGCATAGTCTATTCGATAGTATCGCGTGATCAGGGTGCGAGTGGAGTTTTCTTCGTGATTTCCTTTTCAGCTAGGATCTAGTTGAGTTAGGAAATTTTCTTATCTCTTATCTTTCATACCTTCGTTGATAGGTTTCAGCTTGTAGCACATTCCTTGGATATTCTGTTGTCAGTCTTTACTCCTCTAGAGGGGGTGTCCCTTCCATTTGTAGGAGATGTGTCATCAAACTTGATGAGTTTGAGTTAGTCATCGAGTCGATCGTGTTGTTGATGTTAAATTTCTACATCAATCTTGGTACGGATTGGCTATCTTCCTACCATATTAGTATTGACTGCTTTGCGAAGATGGTCAAATTTGTGAGCATCCGATGGGTCCGAGATGATTATAGCAACCAACCAGGGCAACCGTTTTGCGGAGTTATTTCTGGTGTATATCGATGAGGTGATGCGACGGGATCAGGGTATTGATTTATTAGAGACTAGAGTTGTCTCAAAGTATCAGGATGTCTTTCAGGACATACCTGGATTACCTCCTGTGTGAGAGGTCGAGTTCTGTATTGAGTTGCAGCCAGGCATAGCCCCGATATCCCGCGCACCCTATCGCATGGCACCAGCTGAGATGAGGGAGCTTTAGACCCAGTTGGACGAGTTATTTGCTCAGGGTTTTATTCATCGGAGTCATTCTCCATGGAGAGCGCCAGTTCTCTTCATGAAGAAGAAGGACGGCAGTATGCATTTGTGTATTGATTATAGAGAGTTGAACAAGGTCACTATCCGGAATAGGTACCAATTACCTAGGATTTATGACTTGTTCGATCTGCTGCGCGAAGCGCATGTTTCCCGAAGATTGATATTCGTTTTGGGTTATTGTAGTTGCGAGTTCGGGAGATGGATTTTCCCAAAGCCGTGTTTTTCTGATTCGATATGAATCTTTCGAGTTTCTGGTCACACCATTTGGGTTGACCAATGCACCCGCTGTATTCATGGATTTTATGAACCAGGTTTTCCGTCCCTTTTTGGATCAGTTCGTGATAGTTTTTATCAATGATATTCTCATTTATTCGAGATCGGATGGCAGAACACGAGCAGCATCTACGGTTAGCTTTGAAGACTCTACAGGAGCGTCAGTTATATGCCAAGCTCAGCAAGTGTAAATTTTGGCTTTCAGAAGTTAGATTTCTAGACCACGTCATCAGTAGAGAGGGCATAGCAGTGGATCCGACTAAGGTTGTAGCAGTTCTTGATTAGGAGCCGCCAAAGACGAAGACAGAGATTCATAGCTTTTCGGGTTTAGCCGACTATTATTGAAAGTTTATCCAAGATAATTGTGGTCTACACAAATACATCATTGGCAGAGTTACGAGACATTTTGATGCAGACTCAGAGAGTAGTAACATATGTCTCACAACAATTGAGAGTACATGAGCAGATCTATTTCCACTTATGATTTGGAGTTAGCAACAGTGATATTTGCAATGAAGTCATGGAGACTTTACTTATATGAAGTACAGTATGAATCATTCACGGACCATCAGAGTCTGAAGTATCTTTTCTCTCAGAAGGAACTAAACCAGAGACAAAGGAAGTGGATTAAGTTTACCAAGAACTACGAGTTCGCGATTCAGTATCATCCAGGAAAGGAAAATGTTGTAGCAGATGCCTTGAATAGGAAGCATCGACATCGAGTTTCAGCTTAGAAGTACTTGTTGTATCGAGATATTCTCACCCTTAGTCAGTGTGATTTTAGACATGAGATTGGTGGAACCAGTGCATTATAGGGAGCTGTGTCATTGCAACCAGCTTGGAGAGACAGAGTTGTCAGAACTCAGTTGGAAAACTATTGAATTCAAATCCAGAAGGAGGAAATTTCCAAAGCGCCTAAGACTGATTGGGCCGTTGGAGCAGATGGAAGTCTACGGATGAAGGATAGACTGGTTATGCCAACCAGTGCAGAGCTTAAGAGGGAATTGCTAAATGAAGCACATCGTACTCAGTTCATAGTATATTCAGGGACCCCTAAGATGTACAAGGACCTAAAGAGACACCTTTGGATGGAGTGTTATACGTAGGAAGATTTCAAAGTATGTAGCTAAGTACCTTACCTGTCAATGAGTAAAGGCGGAACATCAGAGACCAGTAGGATCACGTCAGCTTTTAACCATTTTAGAGTAGAAGTGGGCAGACATTTCTATGGACCTTATTGTAGAGTTGTCGAAATCGAAGAAAGAGAATGATTCGATTTGGGTGGTAATGGATGGACTGATGAAGTCAATACATTTTTATTCCAGCAAGGACTAACTATACAGCTGAGATGTATGCGAGGATACCTATTCAAGAGACTATTCGACTTCATGGAGTTCCAGATGCGATAGCATCTGATTGAGATTTCAGTGTTCATTCCACATTTTTGGAAGGGTTTACAGGATTCTTTTGGGTAACAGATTTATCGTACTGTAGTGCATTTCATCCATAGATGGATGGTCAGACGGAAAGAGTAAATTAGATGTTGGAAAACAGATGCCGGGCTTGTGTCATTGACTTTCAAGGTAGTAATTCGGAAGATGGAAAAAGGTTACGACGAGATACATTGGACCGTATTAGATTTTGGAGAGCATTGGAGCTGTGTTATACAGACTAGATCTTCTAGCATCGATATCTAGTATACACAATGTATATCATGTTTCTATGCTTAAGAAACAATTACGTGATGAAGAACAGTAGTGAGTGTTGAACGCATCAGAAATTTAGCTCCAGGATGGTTTGACTACGATTGAAATCCCAGTTTGTATACTTGCTAAAGAAGACGAGAAATTTAGAAACAAGATATTTTTTTTTCTTGGTGAAAACTCAGTGGAACCAGGAAGGAGTTGAGATGATTTTTTTAGGAGCGCGAAGATATTATGCCGCGCGATTTCCTGCACCTATTGAGGAAGTGTATTGATTTATGTGTGCGATTATGTGTGTGGTTATATTTTGATTTAACACTAGAATGAGGATATTTTCACTTAATTCTTAATCTTTTGGAACACATGGTATATGTATGGGGGGTTCCTTGTTTGGATTTTTCACCCGATGTACTAGTTCCACTAGATTAGGATTTGAACGAGAATATTATCATTTTTAGATCGTTAAGGTTATATAAGAGTCGCAGGTTGATGGGGATGTATTTTAGCCTCCGCCGTCTATTTAGTTATATATTTTCTTTTGGAGTTCCACAGTAGATTTTTTTTAGACATTTGAGAGTATTGTTCTAGAAGTTGTAAAGGCTGTGTGC
>BQKN01065851.1:268657-283912 GCA_022839385.1 Asparagus kiusianus | reverse complement strand
TTTCATACTGAAAAAGATGGAGAAACTTCCAACCCAATTGTATGATAAACAAATCTATAAGCTTGTCCCTCGTCTATTCATCATGTTTTTGAAGAATTACAGAAAATCAGCAAAGGAGAAAGCAGAACGTCTGGCGGTCGACCGGCGCGGTCGACCGCGAACGTGCACGAGTCAGAGCAGGATTCGGAGTTGCTGTCGGTTGACCGCCGCGGTCGACCGCGGATGACTGTAAGGATTTAACTCTCGGGTTTGGTGGTTCGGTCGACCGGCGCGGTCGACCGTGAGACCTGTGCGGTCGACTGCCGTGGTCGAATGATGATGTTCTGGGCTGGGCCTTTCGGTTTTTGACCCGTTTCGTTTCTGAGTTATATATAACTCAAATCCTGATTGTTTAGGGTTAAGGCAAGGACGAATTTGAGCAGTCCTTTTGAGAGAGTTGTTGCATCCAATTGTGGGAGAGCTTTGAGAGATCAAGAGCTTTGTTTTAGGGTTTGGTCTGAGAGAATTAATTCTATTTGTATTCCCTTGATTTCTAGTAGTAAAACTCCCCCCTCCTTGCCCCGTGGACGTAGGCAACTTGCCGAACCACGTAATTCTCTTGTTATTGGTGATTGTGCTTATTGATTTTAGTTGTGATCTCTCTTGTTTGGATTGTGTGTGATTCGAACGCTTTCGCGCCGCGCACAATAATTGGTATCAGAGCTTCGGGTTTGACTTGAGGCTGGTTTGAAGGATTCGCTGAAGTAGTCCTATTTAAAGAGTTAGATCGACAACATGGGTGAAGAAAGCACATCGGGATCGTCCCTTACGAAGACGATACATAGTTTGAGCATCAATAACATGAAGATCGATGTTCCGAAGTATAATGATAACATCAATTTTGGTTTGTGGAGGTGCCAGGTGATGGATGCGTTGGACGCTCAGAATTTGGAGGAGACTCTTGAGTCAAAAGAGAAACCTGCCGAGATGGAAGCTAAGGTTTGGAAGAAGATAAATAGTAGGACGTGTGGAGTTATTCGGTCATGCTTGACGCCGGATCTTATTTATGATGTGATGAACAAGACTTTGGCGAAGAAGATGTGGGAAACACTCAATGAGAAGTATCTTATTAAGAGCATTGAGAATCGGTTTCACTTGAAGAAGATGTTTTATCAGTTTAAGATGAAGAGGGGAGTTTCCATTAGAGAGCATGTTAACAACTTCACAAAGCTACTTTCAGACATGGCTAATGTGGATATCATTGTTGAGGATGAAGACAAGACGATGCTACTTTTGTGTTCGTTGCCCGATGATGATTATGGTATGTTTGTCCTAACTATGATTAATGGAAGAACTACTGTTAGTTACAAGGAGGTGGCCTCAGCGTTGGTAAATTATGAGTTGAGGAAGAGTGTTGATGAGTCCTCCGAGAAGGCATCGGGAGATGCATTAGTAGTTCATGGCCATGGTTCAAACCGAAGCAGGAGGTCGCAGTCTAGAGGTGCACATCGTGGGATTCGTAGGAATCAGTGTGCCTTTTGTAAAGAGGATGGACATTGAAAAGCCGAATGCCCAAAGTTAGATCAAGCCGAGAAGAATAAGGGGAAAGCTGTACAAGTTCCAGAGGTGAATGTTGTCAAGACTAGTGGTAACAATTCAGATTCGGATTCTTCGGGCTATTCATTATCTGTACTACCATCAGTTTGTGTTGCCAACTCTACAGAGTGGATGTTGGATTCGGGTGCTTCATACCACGTTTGTCCTAGGAGGGATTGGTTCTCCAGCTTTCAGAAGTTGGAAAGAGAGGATGTTGTGCTCATGGGTAATGGACATGCATGTTCTATTGGTGGTATTGGTACAGTTCATATTCGGATGTATGGCAGAGTGGTTCAGGAGTTGGAAGGAGTGAGGTTCGTTCCACAGTTGTCGAAGAACATCATTTCACTAGGAGCTTTGGAGGCAGTAGGCTATAAAGTGACCTTGGTGGATACACGTTTGAAGGTCACATCGGGGTCCATGATTGTGATGAAGGGCGTCAGAAGGAGCAATTTATATTATTTGCTTGGAAGCACGGCTATTGATAGGGAGATGACGATTTCATCAGATTCGGCTAGACTATGGTGTTGTTTGATGTTGGGTTATTTGATCGGTAATTCCGTGCATAGGTTATTGAGGAGTGCTTTGACCTGCAGTTTGAAGTCCTGTGAACCCATTGGTATGAGCGAGAAGACCGAGGTGGAGTTTGGCACTTTTATCCATCATTCGAGGGGTCTTATGAGGGGTGTTCATTCAGGCATTCAGGGGCCTTCCGATGGAGTATTTTTGGGAGGTAATAGGTATGTGGTTTCCGCAGTTAGGGATTGCTCTAGGCATTGGTGGGTTGCAACCAAGTCCTGTTGGTGTGAAGTCCTAGAAGCCTGCAACAGATGGAGGAAGTATGTTGGTAGAAAGGTAACCCGACGTTCTGACTATGGTAGGGGTTCTTTCTTACATTTGTGCCGAACTCACGGCAATAGGAGACACTTTATTGGTGTGGAAACTTTGAGGCGACGAGGCGAGATGGTAGATTTAGGGAGCTGTTCCTTTCTGGAGGAGGATCGGCGTTTGATGTCGAGTATTGGCATTGGTGTGCAGGCTACGACATGTTTGGGCCATCTTATATATAGGTTGCCGACTGCTGCATGTAGAGATTTTGGATCTGGTGAAGCTGCTTCAGATTTTGGGTTGCGTCGGATGTTTGGCTACCCAACACTTGGTCACATCATGGATGTAAGATTTGATCCGATAGCACGTTTGGGATTCGGAGGCTTGTTTGATTATCGTTTAGGAGATTCTGACTTTGTTCTGAGCAGATATGTCATGTTTGACTCTTAGCAGGTGGAAAGTGGTGATCAGATCTTTAGGACATCGCAGCGGGTGGAGAGTGATGCTACTCCACGTTAGGTGGAAACTCTAGATCATACTATATTATTTGGGATTCCAGCTGATGTGACACAGATTGGGAATCGTGTTGATTTGGATGCAGATGATAGGTTGATTGATTCGAGTACAGCTGATAGATGTAGTCTGGATATGGTCATTAGTTCATCTCAGGTGGAGATGTTTGGATTGTTTCAGTTTGGGGCCATTGGAGGTGCTATCAGCCGTAGACTTGATCGTGATGTTGGAGAAGGGTTGCGAACTCTTCAAGTGGATTGAGGCCTTTGGAGGCCATTTGGGTGAACTACGTTTGGCTTGATTCCTTAGGCAAGAGGATACGTAGGCAGTCTTTCAGATGCAGCCGGTTTGATCAGTTGATGCAGATGGGGGAGATCACGTTTCAGCTCTAGATTGGTTCCCTGACTTGTTGAGGGACTATTGAATGATTTGGTGTCGGCTCAGTTTTGGTGGAAACGTTCGCCGAGGTGGAGAATTAAAGAATTATAGAAAATCAGCAAAGGAGAAAGCAGAAAGTCTGGCGGTCGACCGGCGCGGTCGACCGCGAACGTGCACGAGTCAGAGCAGGATTCGGAGTTGCTGTCGGTTGACCGCCGCGGTCGACCGCGGATGACTGTAAGGATTTAACTCTCGGGTTTGGTGCTTCGGTCGACCAGCGCGGTCGACCGTGAGACCTGTGCGGTCGACCGTCGCGGTCGACCGACGATGTTCTGGGCTGGGCCTTTCGGTTTTTGACCCGTTTCGTTTCTGAGTTATATATAACTCAAATCCTAATTGTTTAGGGTTAAGGCAATGACGAATTTGAGCAGTCCTTTTGAGAGAGTTGTTACATCCAATTGTGGAAGAGCTTTGAGAGATCAAGAGCTTTGTTTTAGGGTTTGGTCTGAGAGATTTGTAACTCTATTTATATTCCCTTGATTTCTAGTAGTAAAACTCCCCCCTCATTGCCCTGTGGACGTAGGCAACTTGCCGAACCACGTAAATCTCTTGTTATTGGTGATTGTGCTTGTTGATTTTAGTTGTGATCTCTCTTGTTTGGATTGTGTGTGATTCGAACGCTTCCGCGCCGCGCATAACAGTCTTTAAATACATTCTTACATCAAAGTTAATAACCAACTGCCCATCTCTGCCCAAACTCTCATTGCGCAAAGCTTGGGTATACAACTATAGCTCACGCTTATCCCAATATCACCACTTTAAGAATAGGTGTTGGATGATTCTTTTGTATTGGTGGAAAGAATTCTCATTGTTGTATATATAATTATAACTCTCTACTTCTCATCAAAACTTTAAACTTGTGATGAAAATTGTGCACTACAATTATACTCTTAACATTACTTCACAGATTGAGCGCTTTTTTCATGAATGAAAATTTATATCCACGCGATGTTGACAATAACCTTTTAAATCAGCTTCGATTTGAGCGTTTGGTCAATGGAATTTGAGAGCTTAGATTACTCCAATACTATTTAAGCATAGTATATATCATCTTAAATTCTCTTTCAATGCACCAAAAATTCAAAGCTGAAATGAGAAATAAAGATCACAAGTTTAAACTAAAACTTATAGCAGTATATCATATGTATGCATTCTCAAACGTTTCACTTTTATACTGAAAGAAAGAGAACCTCCGAACCACCAATTACTCAATAAATAAATAAATAAATAAAAAGAAAAAAAATCCACGAGTTAGCTCCTCATCCCCTCATCCTTTGCCTTTAAATACATGCATTCATCAACAATTGAACAACCCATCTCAAGCAAAACTCTCATTTTAAAACAAGGGTCTGAGCAAAAATGAGCAGCAACGTTAACGGCGAGATAGTATCAAACCCTCCTCCATCTCAAGGAAAGCTCGTCACTGTCCTTTGCATCGATGGTGGCGGAGTCCGAGGCATCATCCCAGGGACCATCCTCGCCTTCCTCGAATCCAAACTCCAAGTAACCCAACATCTAACTCGCAGTTTCATTCAACAATTACTTACATTTTCTAAGATAAACTATTGCTAAAGTCTTTTTCGTTACCTGAAAATCCTAAAGATGTGATGGTTGAACGTGATAATTTGTACTGTGACATGGGCATGCTGAAATATATACTATTTAGACAGAAAAAGAAAAAAATCACTATAGAAGACTGGAAAAGAAAAAAAAAATCCTATAGATCGAAAAAATCATGCAAGGAGAAAGGATATTTCGATGTGTTTTAAACACCAAATTAATGTGGTGATTACACTGATACAATAATCTGGTTGTATTGATATTGGTGATTGTACTCATAGCAACATTATGACTGCGCTAATAATGAATACTCAATTGCATTGCTTTAGAATATTGAATTTTGGACACATTACTAGTAAAAAACAAAGCATCCTAGACAGAGTATCCTAGACGGAATATAATCCGTCTAGAATGACCATAATCTCGACGGAAATTGTTCATCTATGATATTCCGTCTAGGATGTATGACTGCAATCTTGACGGAAATTTTTCATCTACGATATTCTGTCTAGGATGTAACATCCTAGACGGAAAAACCGTCTAAATACGTATTTCTAGATGAAATTTTTTAATATGTTTTTAAAATGTGGGTCCCACATTTCTCAATGGAATATTCTGTCTAGAATATCTAAAAATGCCCTAGCTTTCAAAAACCTTCCCCAAATTTTGATTTTTTTTAATGAAATCCTACCTGATTCCTCCACCGACCCACTGCTCCACCACCGACCCTCTCCACCCTCCTCCGCCACTCCACCCATGCCACTTCACCACCGATATTTTTATTTATAGGGGGAATAAAAATTTTAAAAATAAAAAAAGAATATAAATGTCCTAGACAGAAATTCCGTCTTGAATACATCTTAGATGAAAATTCCGTCGGGATGTAATAAAACATCCTAGATGAAAAATTGCGTACCCTAGGTAGAAAATTCCATACCTTAGACAGAAAATTCTATCTGGGAAGTATCACAGACAGAATTTATTATTATCTAGAAATATCCTAGGCGATTATTTTATCCGTCTAGGTTGTGATTCTGTTTAGGATGGTTTTTCTAGACGGAATTTCATCTAGAATGTCTCATCCTAGACGAAAACTTACTAGACCAACATCCTAGATGGAATTCCGTCTAAGAGTCAACTTAGAAAGAAATCTGACTATTTTAGAGGGAATATTTCGTCTTGAATGTCATGTCTTTTACCAGTGCATGTTGCTATGTCCTCTCTTGCGATAAGATTTTCGATAGATAGAGGTTTCTTAGTAGGATTTAAAAGAATCCCTTCTAGACATGAGCACATTTTTAAATCCACTCAATGCATTTTCATCTGGCGTCGAACGGAAATTACTCTAATACGATGTTTAAGTCCCATCCACTACATTAGAACCTTGAAGTGGTTGTAAGAGTTGAGGTTTATAATTTTATGCTTATGCAATCCATAACTTAGGAGCTTGATGGAGAGGATGCAAGGATTGCAGACTACTTTGATGTGATTGCGGGGACAAGCACGGGCGGCCTGGTTACTGCAATGCTCACAGCTCCGGACAAGAACAATCGCCCTCTCTTCGCTGCAAAAGAGATCAATGATTTCTATTTGGAGAACTCTTCCAAGATTTTTCCTCAGAAAAAGTAAGTATAATATATATGCTTAAAGTTTTTATCTGGAGAAGATGGTTAAATGTGTATGCTTTTTTGTTTTTTATGTTGCAGTTGGATGTTGAGTATTCCTAAGATACTCACAGGGCCTAAGTATGATGGCAAGTATTTGCATTCTAAGATACAAGCTTTGGTCGGTGAAACAAGGATACATCAAACTGTGACTAACGTGGTTATCCCCACTTTTGATGTCAAGCTTCTCCAACCCACCATCTTCTCAACTTTTGAGGTATATATGAGAGTTTTTTTCCATAATTTTACTCGTCTTTTCTTTTGCGCGCAGATTGAATGTCCAGATTGCTGATAAATCCATACTATTCCAGACATCTTAAGAAACAGCTCTAAATTCATTTGTCAAATTTACATACACATTCACATGGAAATATACACTATTAAATTATCTCTTTCCCTTACTAGAGTATTTTCGTCCGGGTTTCAATGATGAGCCATGTGAGATTGATTTCTTTTTTGTTTTGTTCTATTTTTATAATCTCAAGTTGTCCCACTTGACTATCTTCATTCATTAATCCACATGATTTCGAAAATAGAAACTGGATAGGTATTAGTTGTCATCTCATTTAGAAAGCTATATCATGGGATAGATGTAGTGAGATACATTTGTCTGATGTGACTAACTATAGACATGTTGTGCGCACATTAGGTGTTCTTAGGATTCACAAATTTGCCGAGAGAGAAGGCATACAAGTCAACTAATAACAGCACAAACTCAAACATCAAAGTTTAACATGGTTCGGCAAATTGCTTACGTCGACGGGACAAGAGGGGATGAGTTTTCACTATAGAGAAAGAGAATACAAAGTAGAGATTACAAGATCACTCAAAAGCTTACAAATAATCTGTCAAACTAAACTCTCAAATCTCTCACAAAACCCTCAAACTAATTGCTCAGAAAGAACTCTCTTTTCTGTGCTCAAAACTCTCCTTCAAGCTTCCCCAAAACTCAATCAATATGATTGATCAACCCTAAATAAATCGTGTTTCTATTTATATTAAATAGAAAACCCAAACAGTGCCGGAAACCGAAGTAGGCCCAGACCCGACTCGCGGTTGACTACAGAGACACGTACGATCGACCGAAAACTAACGACATAAACCAATACTCACTATAGGGTTTGTCCGGTCGACCAAAAACCAACGACAGAAACCAATAATCACTACAGGTTTATCCGGTCGACCGGACTTGACACTGCGGTCGACCATAAAAAGTCCAAAGATCTTCCCCTGTTCTGTGCACGTTCGCGATCGACCGCCGCGCCACGCGGACGATCACAAAACACCCAAAATCTGTCCTTCGCCTTTTTACGTGAACTTCTTTGCCGTTGTTCCCAATTCTACAATTATTTTGTTTGCACAGCGCTTGTTCTGAGGATTCACAAATTTGCAGAGAGAGAAGGCACACAAATCAACTAATAATAGCACAAACTCAAACACCAAAATTTAATATGGTTCGGCAAATTGTCTACGTCCACGGGGCAAGAAAGAGATGGGTTTTCACTATAGAGAAAAAGAATACAAAGTAGAGATTATAAGATCACTCAAAAGCTTACAAATAATCTCTCAAACTAAACTCTCAAATCTCTCACAATACCCTCAAACAAATTGCTCAGAAAGAACTCTCTTTTCTATGCTCCAAACTCTCCTTCAAGCTACCCCAAAACTTAATCAATATGATTGATCAACCCTAAACAAATCGTTTTTCTATTTATATTAAATAGAAAACCCAAACAGTGCAGGAAACCAAAATAGGCCCAGACCCGACTCGCGGTCGAACGCAGAGACACATGCGGTCGACCAAAAACCAACGACAGAAACCAATAATCACTACAGGGTTTGTCCGGTCGACCGGACCTGACACTGTGGTCGACCGTAAAAAGTCAAGAGACTATCCCCTGTGCTGTGCATGTTCGCGGTCGACCGCAAGACACCCAAAATTTGTCCTTCGCCTTTTTGCCTGAACTTCTTCGCCGTTGTTCCCAATTCTACAAGACAAGCATCTCCACTAATGCATCTCTTGATATCTCATTCGGAAAAATAAGTTGCGAATTAAAACTTACTAATTTTTCCTTTCGAAATATTACTGATAATTAACGAGGTTTTAATGTTCAGGCAAAGATTGATCCGCTAAAGGATGCTCTTCTGTCCGATATATGCATCGGCACATCAGCAGCACCCACATATCTCCCGGCACATCATTTCGAAACAAAAGACACTCAAGGAACCACCAGGAGCTTCCATCTTGTTGATGGAGGATTGGCTGCAAATAATCCGGTACGCTGCCATATCAACACGCAGATCTTCTTTTCAACCTGTTAATATCGTTAGTAATTATAAGTTTCAATAGTTCGTGGTATTTTCTTACAAGTTGGACGCTCTGCTAGTTTTCTTTAATTAAAAAAATGTTTGGTAACCGTGTGGAAAACCCTCCACAGTTCATGATATTTTTGTTAAATTAATTTACTCTAAACTAGCGAGGTATCTCAAAATTTTAGTACTAGTTACTCCAGCGTCTGAACCTTGTTAAATCTGTATGTCTATCTGCAATTTTCGTCTATCTGTAATTACCTTGTGATTTATACCAAACTAATTTGTTTTCTACTTGTATTGTCTCCTTAAAAATCAAGCAGACTATGACAGCTATGAGCTGCATAACAAAAGAGATCATTATGCGTAAAAGTGATTTCTTTCCAATCAAACCCACAGACTACGGGAAGTTCCTGGTGATATCTATAGGGACTGGAACAACCAAGGATGAAACTTACTGTGCACCAGAGGCGTCAGGTTGGGGAGTTTTAGGATGGCTTTACAACAAAGGGGCCGTGCCGCTGGTGGACATGTTTACTCAAGCGAGCGGAGACATGGTCGACATCCATGCCTCCATTCTCTTTCAGGCTCTCCATTGCGAGAAAAACTATCTTCGGATCCAGGTACAAACTAGTTTGTGGATCACTAAGGAGGCGTTATTCATTTGGGATTGTTGATTATGACTAGGACTATGAGAATTTGTTCGGAAATAATTATATGATAATAGTTATCGGAGTAATGTTATAGTCATTAACAGAACTAAATGGAGAAATTGCATGTAGACCTCTAGTGTCATTGTTTTGAACTTACTACCCTGTAGTTATCGAGAAAGTTTTTTTATTGACCTTTCAGATGAGAGGTTTATTGAAAAACATGTTATGTAGATTTAAGATTTATTATAATTACCTTTTCATTTAAACCTCCGTCGGTAATGGTATATAATAACAGTTGATTGTTGCCAAACAGGAAGATACATTGACTGGTGACTTGATATCAGTGGACATCTCATCAAAGAAGAACTTGTTGGGTCTTGTTGAAGTCGGTAACGCCCTCTTAAAGAAGCAAGTGTCAAGGGTGAACATAGAAACAGGCGTATTTGAGGTAGTTGAAGGAGAGAAAACTAATGAGGAAGAGCTCACACGCTTTGCGAAGTTACTTTCTAATGAACGAAAGCTTCGGCAGTCCAACGTTGCTAAATGATCCATATATTTTTCACGCAACTTTATGGTTTCAATATGTGCTACAATCGAGTTCTGTTGTTGTTTTTAATGATATATGTTGGAAAATAAGTATAAATACATGTTTGTGGTGCACAAGTTCCTAACTAAATTGTTAGGATCATTTCACATCCATTCAGTTTCCACATGAAAAATGCATGGTCTAGTCCAGGAAGTAACATCATTTCCTCTCTATGTCATTTAGAATTTACTGAACTTCTGTCAATCTATTTTTGATATATGCCAAATCAAACACAAGTTTGATTAGCACTCGTCTTCATTTCCCTGATCTATAAATTCAAAAGAATGATTAAGAAAATAAAATAAAACAAACAAAGAAAGGACGTGTTAAATTAATCACTTAATATGGAGATAAGGAGAGGAAAAGTTGCCCTTGGCCCAGACTAAGGAAACACTTGATATTCCTGAAGCCAACCTAACCAAACAAATATTTCTAAAAGTACAATATCCATTTCTCTAACAGAAGTAATATTTATATTCCCCCTTTTGATTGTTATTGTAATGTATATTGTTCCTCAAAATAAATTTCAAAATTGGGGTAACTAGTTGACACAACACAGAAGTGATATCCTCGGAATCCACCAATGATGTTCTCTGAATCCACAAAGAACGACCTTCGAATCCACGAAGAACTTCGAATCCACGAAGAAAATATTAAAAAGAAAAATTTTATTGATGAAAAGTTATTCTCCTTTGGGGTTACATAACTCTTCTTAAGTAGAAAAACAAATAAGACTTCTAGTAAGACTAGAATTACAAAAATAGAAAGTATCAAATAAGACTCTTAGTAAGACTAGAATTAAAAAAAAAGTGTCAAATTCTATCCTAAAAAGACTCCTTATAATAGAGGAAACAAATTATGCATCAAAATTGATTTTGTTTCCTAATCTAAATAAACTACTCCCACTCAGATTAAGTGTCCTACATCAGTCTCCCCTTGTTGAAAGAAGCTCGACCCCGAGCTTATATTTGCTAGAATAGTAGCTTTATTGATAAATAATTTTCATCTCTTGTAATGATCAACATCCGCCTTGTATTTAGTATTGATTTTTTCCATTTATTCTTTTACCTCCTCTGCTAGGACTTCTTTTGTATCAAACTTGTGTATGAATCTTTTCCATGACAAGTGTATGTAACTAACAGCATGTGGCTCTGTAGTTGACATGAAAAACTCCTCCAAATTTTTTCCTTGTTGCTTCCCATGTTCTAGTATCGACGGTATCATCTCACCATTGTTAAAATTATTGATGATTATTGCTTTAAAAAAATAAATTTCTTCCTCATACTCCATATACAATTCTTTCATCTCCTTTATCTCAAGCTCTCCACCAAGCAATGCACACATACTATCAATTGTCTTACTCTCTATTTTATCTTTCTCCTCCATCGGGACAATATCAATATGTGTAACATCACTCACAATATCATGTAGAATATTCATCTTCATTAACATATCATCATCAACATCAGGAACCTCAAGGATGGTGGCAAAATCTTCCTTTTCGGGGAGCGTCTTGTTGTTTGCCACTAGAGACACCTACCATTACTTATAGTTAGAAGGTAAGAAATGATCTCTCAATAATTTCTTCATCTTTGCCCATGTTCGAACCGGATCCTTTTCTTGATTGTATCGATTTATCAGTACTTTATCCCACCATGCAGATGTTTGGGGAGAAAGTTTATGTCTGTATTAATGCATTCATTACAACTTCAGTCGTTATAATAAAAATAAAAAAGATAGTTTTTTTTATAAGACTCTTACACAATAAAAATAAAAATTATAACTTTCCTTTCAATAAACACAACAGACGTTTATCCTTCGCTACTTGCATGGGATCTTGGCCTGTGACAGAGATGTTGATATCCGTGGACTACCAAACGATCAAATCAGATCTGGAGCTTCGTTGATTCGTGAAGAAATCAAGAAACCGAAGCAATTATCTCGATAATAACGAGATAATCACTCTTCTCGAGATCACCGTAACGGGCCAATCTCAAGGAAAGGAACCGGGAACTGTAGATCTGACGAGCTCCTCTTTTTTATGCTAACAAACTCGATCCGATCTCCTTCTCTCATCTAAAATTTGTGCTCCTTCAGTTTTCAATTCAGCAAGGCTTCACCGACGCTCGAGAATTCCAGATCTTAAAAAATAAAGGCACTAGGGCTGTATTTATAGGCTTTTGGATCTCTGTTTTTAGATAAAAACGATTGATTCACTCTTATCTTCAGTTGTAACAACTTAACCATGTTCTTAGATGATATTTTATCAATTAAAACAAATCTAGACAGTTAACGGTCGAAAAACAGCTCAAAACAGCTCAAAACAGCCAAAAATAGGTTTTCGGGGCTGCGGACGCCCGCGGTGTCTTAGCGTGGCCGAGACACTAAGGGGTATCTCGGCCAAGCCGAGACACCATTGGATATCTCGGCTTGTTTTACCTCTAACTTTCTCATATGACCTCCAAATAAAATGATTCAAGATGCATTGAAAAGCTGACGAAGAGATCTACAACTTTTATCTTTTGAGATTTTCATATTCGAAGTAAATCATGGCCAAAATCTCTATTATTCTCCGAGACACCAACACTGTCTTGGAATTCTGAGGCAGTTTATACTATCTTTGGTATTTTGGCTTTATCTCTATCATAGGATCTCAGAATGAGTTGATCCAAGATGGTTTAGAAATCTAACAAGGAGTACTACAATTTTCATCTTTTAAGCTTCTTCAGATTCAAAGCGAGACAATCTCTACCTAGGCCGAGACACTTGGAGTGTCTTCGCTAAGGCCCGAGGCATTGTTTCGTGCATCTCGTCCATTTCCGTCGTATCTTTGTCGTTCGAACTCGGAATTGTGTAATTCAAAGTACGAAGGAAAGCTAACGAGAAGATCTACAAGCTCCCATAGTTGAATCATATGTGGAGTAGATGGGACACGAGGGGCGCTTTGTCTTTTGTAAGCGAAGCGTAGCTCCCGATCAGTTATTCTGCAGTTTCGTTGCTTCACACGGTTCGTCGACTTACTTCATGCATTTATCGATATCAATTAAGCTTTTGTGACAGGGATTGTGATGTTCATCATCTTCTCTCTGTCCTAAGCTGTGTGCAGGAATTCATGGGTAATTTTTAACTCCTACAGATGCCCCCTCCAAAGTGTTTCAGTCTTGTTTCTTTTATAGAAGAGCCTGAAATACTTTGGATGTGATCGGTCAACATTCAGTCTGTATGAAAGGACCTATAGATAGCTTTGATTCTTGACTTCTTTGATTTTCAGTCTATTTTGATGAATACCTGAAGTTCTTCCGACTCTGCGTTTATCGTCTTGCCATCGTCGAAGTTTCGAATTGAACTTGGTAAGTTGGTTTTGGCTTGTGTCATTGAGTTGACTTTGAACTAATTATCACTATCACAACACGCTGACCGGTGTTGACTTAGAGCTACACATTGACTGGCGTTGACTTTTCTTGCAACATGTTAACTGGCGTTGACCAAGGCTACGCGTTGACCTTAGGGTTTAGCTTCAATTTGCGTTAACTTTTATCGTAACGCATTGACTGGCATTGACCGGGGTTGACCTTAGAGTTTCACATCGATCGGTGTTGACTTTCATCTCAACACATTGACTAGCATTGACCTAGGGCTACGCGTTAACCCGCGTTGACCTTAGAGTTTCGCATCGATCGCCGTTGACACAGTTTATACTCGTACGTTTGCTGGAGTACACATAGTTTAAGCTCTTAAGGTATTAGAGTATGAAGATCCCAAATAATGAGGCTGGAGGACCAACTGTTAAAACTGATTCATCTGTATGTATGGATCTTATCTTAAAATTATCGGATTCTTAAGTCACGAGACCAACTAATGGAGCTAGTGCATCAATGACTCTCACATTTATAGGATTTTTAGCAAACCCTCAGCCATCAACAGGTTTGATGAGCCTTTACCGACTACCATTTGAGCCGGGTTAGCATGCAGATTGTTTAAGTCCGTTATGTATGTAATATTGTGCTAAAATAGTTAACTCTTTTAATGCTATGGTATTGAATACGTAGACTTCATCTTTCTTACGGGACTAGACTACCCGGCGCTGTGTGTTAGACGTAGACTTAGGATTTTTGGCTAATCTTCAGTCATCAACGGATTTGACATAGCTTTACTGACTACCGTTTGAGTCGGGCTAGCATGTGAATTGTAAACCCGTTTCACATGTGACGTTGTGCTAAGAGAGCTAATTCTCTTAGACTTGGTGCTATGATTTTGAATACATAGACTTTGTCTTTGTCACGGGAATAGACTACCCGACAACGCATGTTAGGCGTTGACTTATCCTTACTTAGGATTCATGATAAAGGTCCCCCGACTTGTATTCTGGTGTCTTTTTCATTCAGTAAAAGACTAAATCGGCAACGTGTGTTAGGCTTTAACTTATCCTTTCTTAGGATTCAGGATAAAATTTCCCGTACGCATGAGGTGCGGATTTTAGCATTATTAATAACAGCCTATCACAATGTCGAATATGTGAGCTTTTGTTCTTTTTACGGTCAAGAACTAAACGGCAACGTGTTAAGTGCTGACTTATCCCTATTTAGGCTTCAGGATAAAACTCTCTAGACTTGGATTCTGGTGTCTTCTTCAATCGGTGAAAGACTAAACAAGCAACGCGTGTTAGGCGTAGGCTTATCTCTATTTAGGAGTGTAGACGTATAAAATTGCCTATAGGTCCCTTAGCACAGCTCGACACGGTGATTCGACAAAACAACGAACCATCGAGTGACGAGGCGACGAGGTCAACGAATTGCACACGAGCAACGAAATTCGCGTGCGGAATCAATCCAACGGTTCGGGAAGTCAACGAGTCGTCCAACCATAAAACGGATTCGAACTCAAACACCAAGGCGGATTTACTGCCAAATGAAGATCCAGACTATCAAATCGAGGTCCGGATAAATCAAATATAGAACCGAAAAACAGGAAACGACAGAAATCAACACCTCGAGGGGCTCGGCAAAAACCGAGCCACTCAAGGTGGCTCGGCCAAGGCCTAGCCACCCTGAGGTGGCTCGGCCAAGGCCTAGCCACCCCTACCGAGCCACCCTGGGGTGGCTCGGCAGTCGAGCCACCTCAGGGTGGC
>BQKN01065851.1:181476-228657 GCA_022839385.1 Asparagus kiusianus | reverse complement strand
TGTTAGCTTCTCATATTTAGTTTCCACGACGTTCCAAAGTTCGTAGCTAATTGATTGAAGGTAAATTTTCATTCGACACTTCCAATAGTTGTAGTTCAATCCATTGAACATTGGAGGACGATTTGTAAAGTGACCTTCTTTAAATTGTGATGTATTTGGAGATGCCATCTTTCACCTTGCTCTGATACCAAATGTAGGATCTGAAATAGATACACTTGAACACTAGAGGGAGGGTGACTAGTATTCTTTTAAAAGTTATGCAAAGTATATTATAAATTGCAATCAAAAATAGCAATCTCAGAAAATCACAATCACAAACACAGGGATTTTATACTGGTTCCACCAATCCGTTGTACATCCGGTCCCCAAGCAAATCCCGCTTGAGAGTTTTCACTATGATTTTGAATAAACTTACAAAATCAAACGCAAACCTGACCAATTTGCAAGTCCCTGCAAATTGCAACACCAATTGACAAACACCTTGTCAATTTGAACACCAATCTCTACACCAAGAGATCAACCCTCTCAAACCGAGAGAAATCCTTTTGAAGTAAGAACACAATTGATCCTATAAGCCTTGAATGTGTAATGAAGTGCAGCAGTGGCTTAGGATTCTTTTAACTTCTGTAAATTGCCTAAATGATAAGTATTTGATGAATGATAAAAGGTAATTTCAGAAACTCTTCTTTTTCTCAAAAATCTGAATGTTTTTCACTTGAAAAATTGCACAAAGATCAAAGCTTATGGGTATGTATGTCTCTACAATTTTTCTGATCAAATAACTTATTTATAGCCCTTGAAAAGACAAATTTTTAAACTTTAAAAACGTTTAAAAATGGCTATAAACAGTCACATATTCAAACTTTGAAAACTAGAAAAACTGTATCTGTAGTCGACTACTATTGACATTAGTCGACTACACTGAGTTCAAACAGACTCTGTGTTTTCGGAAAAATTTCTCAGTAGTCGACTATAATGCTCATTAGTCGACTACACTGTATTTTGACAGAAACTGATAAATTGAATTTTGAGTTCAGTAGTCGACTATAATGTTAATTGGTCGACTACATTGTAAAATATCATAAACTTATGCTTCTGTCAAACACCTGAGTAGTCGACTATAATCACTATTAGTCGACTATACTGTAAATTGATAGAAACATGTATTTGAGTTTTATACATGAGTAGTCGACTACTATTCTAATTAGTCGACTATTAAGAGTAAAAATTCTGCTTTAAAGAGTTTTTATAATTAATTTTTAACTATAATTCTAATGGTTAACATAGGGGATTTCTATAGTTAACCAACACACTAAGCCTGTGTTAGTGTGTTCTAAAATAGTGTGTGTGTGTGTGTGTATGTGTGTGATCAAGGCTTGTACAATAATTCTAAGTAAAGAAAATATAAAATACATTATCTCATTTGATCTTCATTTTCTTCACTTCAAAATACCTTGAAATCAACTTGCACTTTTCACATATTCTGATATTGAAATCTACATATAAAAGTTAGTACACACACATTGTATAAATTGTTATCATCAAAACATTATCATGGAGATATGATATTCAACAATGTATTCATCCATGTCTGAATTGCTAGCTACTTGGCTAATATTATTGCGATGACTGTATTCACCTAGCTGATTCGACAAAGCTCGGATTTGTTGGTCGTGTTTTTATCTCATCTCCTACATAGCCATTTCCATTTCGATTTTGAATGCTTCTTTCTTCTTGGCTAGAGTATCCTCAACCATTTTGGCTACTTCCTCTGTGTTAACCATAAGCACTTCGCGGGATTGTCCTGGATTAGATACGGTTTTGTTAGAAGCGATTACAGAGTTTCCATCTAATGTTTCATCATCTGAGGATAATCCTCTATTCATTTTCTGATAGTCCCTACGTCTAGTAGTTCCCGTGCGTGACCGAGTTATACGTTAGGATCTTGTCGGGTAGAGGTACTGTTTTGGCCTTCAGCACCCAAACCTGCTTAGATCTTGGTGATTTCTTAACCACCTCCTCCTGCTACAATTTCTGTGCTTCTTGTGCGAGAATTCGTGCATGGGCAAGTAGTACGCGATGTTTCTGGATACGCTCCTCGAGAGTAGAACAGGTTCATTTAACACGAACCCATTTGTTAGTTAATGGTTGGGAGGAGGACCCTGATGCTTGTTATGGCGATGGCTTAGCCACTTGGTGCTTTTTGAACTCTAGATCCGCTTGGTATTGGAGTCCATCCACTTGCTCAAAAGCTTTAGCCAATATGCGGGCGAGACGTTAGCGGCGCCTCTGACGAGCCCTCTTTGATAAGGTGTCCGGATCTGCGGCTTTGGCTTCATCGGACGCCGAGGGATCGTAGAGAGGTACAACTGCTGCAGCAATAGCGGGGAGATCACCTTCTTGGGTATTCAGATCTGAAGACCAGCAGATCTTCCGGGAGGAGGAGGCCTTCCTGCACTTGCGAAGAGAGGTGGATCTAGGGGAGGAGGAGGAGACGTACTCCTCAAACTTCTGCTGGTCGAATTCGTATTCGACCTCTTCATTCACTGGGATCTTGATTGTTGGCTGTGACACGACAGCCTTAGCAGTTAGGATGTTAGCTCCAACTATGGTCGCCAGCTTGTTTGGGGTGAAAGTTAATATCTTTATTGATGCATTCATTACAAATTTAGTCGTTATAATGAAAACAAAAAAAGATGATCTTGTTATAAGATTCTTACACAATAAAAAAAATTACAACTTTCCTTTCAACAAACGCAACAGATGTTTATCCTCCGCTGCTGGAGTAGGATCTTGGCCGGTGACGGGGATGTTGATATCCATGGACTACCAAATGATCAGATCAGATCAGGAGCTTCTTTGATTCATCAAGGAATCATGAAATCGAAGCAATTATCTCGACAACAGTGAGATAATCACTCTTCTCGAGATCACCGTAACGAGGCAATCTCAAGGGAAGGAACCGGGAACTGTAGATCTGATGAGCTCCTATTCTTTATTCTGACAAACTCAATCCGATCTCCTCCTATCTTTTGAAATTCGTGCTCCCTCAGTCTTTAATTCAGCAAGGCTTCGCCGACGCTCGAGAATTCCAGATCTCAAAAAATAAAGGTCCTGGGGCTATATTTTTAAGCTTTGGGACCTTTGTTTTTGGATAAGAATAATATTCACTCTTAGCTTCAGTTGTAATGACTTAACCATGTTATTGGATGATATTTTTTTAGTTGAAACAAATCTAGGTGGTTAACGGTAAAAAAACAGCTCAAAACAGCCAAAAACAGGTTTTCGGGGCTGCGGACGCCTGCGGTGTCTCGATAGTGGCCGAGACACCAAGAGGTGTCTCGGCCAAGCCGATACATCCTAAGGTGTCTCGGCTTGTTTTGCCTCTAACTTTCTCATATGACCTCTCAAATCAGGCAAAAATAGGTTTTTCAGGGCTGCGAATGCCCGTGGTGTCTCAGCGGTGGAGAAATAGGGGTTTCAACACTTGCCATCGGATCGGAGGAACAAGGCTCTGATACTAATTGACGCAGCGCAGAATTAATAACCTCGGAATCCATCAATGGTGTTCTCTAAATCCAGAAAGAACGATCTTCGAATCAACGAAGAACTTCGAATCCACGAAGAAAATATTGAAAAAAGAAATTTTATTGATGAAAAGTTATTCTCCTTTGGGGTTACATGACTCTTCTTAAATAGAAAAACAAATAAGACTCCTAGTAAGACTAGAATTACAAAAATAAAAAATATCATATAAGACTCCTAGTAAGACTAGAATTACAAAAAAAAAGAAAGTGTTAAATTCTATCCTAAAAAGACTCCTTATAATAGAGGAAACAAATCATGAATCAAAATTGATTTTATTTTCTAATCTAATTTGACTCTAAAATTGAATTTATTTCTTAATCTATATTTCCTAATCTAAATAGATTCTAACTCAGATTAAGCGTCCTACATCACTAGTGACATAATTCATGAAAACGTTTAATTACTATTTCATTTGTGCATTTGTAAAACATGCATAACTATGGCTTGTGAAATAGTTGATTTTGATTGTACTGCTTGAGAAGTACTTGCAAGAATATTCCATTTATTTCTAGATTTTTAATTAAAAATTTTACTTATTGTGAGTGGGAACATGGTGTGGGGGGAACACGAGACAGTGTCCCCCTTGCTCCCACGTTACCCATGCTCACCCCCCATGCTGCCCATGCTCTCAGCCCCTATGCCCCCGATGATCTCTTGGTTTAGCCCATACTCTCTCTTGCCTATAAATAGAGAGGAAGAGAGAAGAGAAGTTGCGTGGGGAAGAAAAGAAAAAGAGTGGAAATTCTTGAGAGATTTTGTAGAGAGAAAAACCAGAGAGAGAGAGAGAGAGAGAGAGAGAGAGCTTGTGAGTTGTACAAGTTTGGTATTCTCCTCATAGTGAAAACCCTCTCCCATGGATGTAGGCAAGTTTGCCAAACTACGTAAATCTCGTGTCTTAACTGTGAGTTAGTTTTGCTTGTATGTTCCCTCGATAAGTCAATCCTAGAACTGATAAGAGGTTGAGCTCGAACAAGAGTTGACTATTGCTTGTAGGTTCCCTCGACATTTAGTCCTAGAACTGCTGAGAGGAAGAGTGTATATCTCACTTTGTTGAGATATTTCACTTATGTTCTTGTTTTCTTTGTGAAACGGGAATAATAAAGGTTGACTTGAGCTTTTGTGAAAAAAAGCCAAGGTTTTCTCTCAGGTGATATCACTTCCGTGACGTGAGGGCGTGGCTCTACGCCCATCAATTGGTATCAGAGCCCTTTATTCAGATTGGAGGTGGTAAAATTTTTAATTTGAGGTGGTGCTTGATTATTGTGTGGTGAGCACATGGTATTTGTTGGAATTCCTGAGAGAAGTTGATTTATTTATACAAGCAGAGAATGACGTCAACAAGTAAAACAATTAAAGTTAGAAAGTATGAGATTGAAAAGTATAATGGAAAGAATAATTTCTCCTATTGGAGGATGCAGATGAAAAACTTGTTGATTTCGCAAAAATTACACAAGACTTTGGCTGGAAAAGAGAAGAAGCATATGGACATGTCTGATGAGGATTGGGAGGAGCTAGATCTAGAAGCACGGACGTCGATTATCCTTTACCTTAAAAGGGATGTAGATTTCTTGGTAGATGGAGAGAAAACGGCTGTGGGCGTGTGGTCGAAGTTAGAAAGCACCTTTATGATGAAGAGTCTAACTAATCGGATCTATTTGAAATCCAAATTGTATACGTGCAAGATGGAGGAGGGCTCATCGATCCGGGAATACATCAACAAGTTTGATAGTATCATATTAGACTTAAAGGACATAGACGTGATAATTGAAGATGAGGATCAGACACTTTTACTACTTCTATCTCTGTCGAAGTCTTATGAGAACGTGGTGCAAACACTGATGCTTATGGGAGGCAATTTGATGATGGATGAGACTAGAATGACACTTTTAGCGGATGATCTTCAGAAGATTGCAACCAGTGACATGACTATTGGTGGTAACAAAGAATAAGCACAAGGATTGTTTGCTAGAGGAAGGAGCAATGAGTGAGAAAAAGGTAAGGGAGGAAAGTCTAGATCTAAATCAAGACCTCTTACGGGAAAAGCGTGTTTCAAATACGGTGAAGTTTGGTGTTTTAAGATCGACTATCCTAATAAGAGAGTAGGTGAGAAAAAGAACAACAATAAAACCGAGAGGAGAGAAGGTAAGGAAGAGGCGAGTTAAGTCTCGAAGGAAGTGAGCGATAAAGAATGCTATGTTGTTACAGGTGGCGAAGATACCTCCGGTAAGTGAATTCTTTATTCGGGTTGCTCTTACCATATATTCCCAAATAGGAAGTGATTTACTACCTATAGAAGCATTGATGGTGGAACCGTATTGATGGTGAATAACCATGCTTGTTAAATAGTGGAGCATGGTGATATCAAAATTAAGATGCATGATGGAGTGGTCATAACCTTAACGGATGTGAGGTACGTTTCTAACTTGCGAAAGAATCTTATCACAGTTGGTGCTTTAGACTCCAGTGGTTGCAGAATAGTAACAGAGAACAAAGTAAAGAAAGTTGTTCGGGGTTCCTTAGTAGTGATGAAGGGTATTTGTCATGGTAATCTATATACTCTCTTGGGTACAACAGTGATAGGAGATGCAACGGTTGGAACTGATAGAAGTGGTAGAGACCCATGTGAGCACACACGATTATGGCATATGCAGCTTGGACACATGTCAGAGAAGGGCTAGATCTGCTTGGTAAGGAGGGTTTGCTGAAGAATCTGAACAAATCGTGCATGGATTTTTGTGAGGATTGTGTGTACAGGAAGACGCACAGAGTTTAGTTTCTGAGAAGCAATCACAAGAGCAGAGGTATACTAGATTATGTGCACATGGATGTTTGGGGTCCAGCTTAAAAAACATCCAAGGGTGGTTCCAGATACTTTTTCTCATTCATAGATGATTATTCTAGGTATGCTTGGATTTATTTTCTAAAACATAAGAATAAGGTGTTCGAGACATTTAAGAATTTGAAGATGATGGTTGAGAACAGGACATAGAAGAAGTTGAAGACACAAAGGTCTGATAACGGTACAAAGTATACAGATGATGCCTTCAAGGAATTCTGTGACTAAGAGAGCATTGCCAGACACTGAACAGTCAGATCTACACCACAGCAGCATGGGGTCACGGAGAGGCTGAACCGTACACTGCGGGAGAAGGTAGTGAGCATGCGATCATATGCTGGTTTGGGCAAAGAATGGTGGGCAGAGTCGATTGCTATAGCTTGCTACATAGTGAATTGGTCTCCACATTCTACATTGGATGGTGATACACCTTTTAGGGTGTGATCAGGAGAGCATACAGATTATGAGAGGCTCAGAACTTTTGGATGTACCGCTTATTATCACGTCAATAACAGAAAACTTGACGTGAGGGCCAAGAAGGCAATATTCTTAGGATATGCAAAAGGTATAAAATAGAAGATTCGAAGTTCGTGATCAGCAGGGATGTTACCTTTGATGAGAAATCCAGGATTGTTAGGGTGCCTAAGGTTAATAGTGTTAGGACTGTTAGGACATCAAAGTCCCAGGTGATTGAAATAGAACCTAAGAACCAACCAGGTTCTAGTCACGTTCAAGAGGAGGATCATGAAGATGATGAGCTTGAACAAGAGGAGGTTCAGTAAGAAAATACACAGGCACTACAACAACAACAACTCAAGGATAGTTTGGCTTCCACTAGGTCAAGGCGAGCATACAAGCAGATATTGAAGCTGGGATCTGATCAATCCTTGAAGCATTATGGGCAGGTTAATTTGGTAGAATAGTACTCTCAGTAGAGGATGATGAGCCAGTCACCTTCAAATAAGCTATTCGGGACAATGATGGTGAGAGTTGATTGGCTGCGATGGAAGAGGAGATGGAATCTCTTCAGAAAAACCAAACATAGGAGGTGGTCCTATTGCCCGTAGGAAGAAAAGCTATTGGTTATAAGTGAGTGTATAAGAGAAAGGAAGATCCTTTAGAGCTTGGTGGTACAAGGTACAAGGTAAGACTAGTGGCTAAAGGGTTTGCACAAAGAGAGGGTGTGAATTACAATGAGATATTTTCTCCGGTGGTGAAACATACTTCTATTCGGGTGCTATTGAGTATTGTTTCTCATGGTGATCTTGAGCTGGAACAACTCCATGTTAAAACGACCTTCTTGTACAGAGACTTGGATGAAGAGATCTACTTGCATCAACCTGAGGGCTACAAAGTTGAGGATAAGGAGCATCATGTATGTCGCTTGAGGAAGTCACTCTATAGACTGAAGCAATCTCCTCAGCAATGGTACAAGCGATTTGACTCCTTCATGCTAAAGCATGAGTTTTCTTGAAGCGACTATGCTTGTCATGTCTATATTCGAAAGCTTCGTAGAGGTGATTATATCTATCTTCTTTTGTATGTGGATGACATGCTTATTGCTTCGAGGAGCAAGGTGAAGATAGATAGGCTAAAATCTCAACTTGGTAAAGAGTTCAAGATGAAGGATATGGATGCTATAAGGAAAATACTGACTATGGAGATTAGAAGAGAGCAGACAAATTGGCGATTGTTCTCGAGTCAGAAGGGCTACATAGAGCAGGTGATCGCCAGGTTCGGGATGCAAAGTGCTAAGTCGGTGGGACTTCATTGGCTCTACACTTTAGGCTCTCAGGTAAACAATCTCCCACTACAACGGAAGAGAAGGCACATATGGAACGTGTCCCCTTTGCTAGTGTAGTTGACAGTTTGATGTACGTAATGATGTGTGCACGCACATATATTTCACAGGTGGTGAGTGTGGTCAGAAGGTTCATGGTGAATCCAAGAAAGGCGTACTGGGAAGCGGTGAAGTGGGTCCTGAGGTACTTAAAGGATACTGCTGATACGGGTTTGTACTTTGGTGGAGATATATGTCAGATTGATGGGTTTGTGGACTCGGATTACGCGAGTGATCTAGATAGCGATCTACTACTGGTTATGTATTCAGCGTACATGGGGCACCAGTTAGGTTGCGATCGATGTTGCAGGCTACAATGATACTTTCTACTACGGAGGACGAGTACATGGCCATAGCAGAGGGAGTGAAGGAAGCTTTGTGGTCGTGGGATCTTCTAGATGATTTAGGAATTTAGCAGCATACTTGGAACTTATGGTGCGATAGTCAGAGTGCAATTCATTTGGCTAAGAATTAGGTTCACCATGCTCGTACCAAGCATATCGACATCATGTATTATTTTATACAGGATGTCATAGAGGAAGGTGATATTTCTCTCATGAAGGTGCACATGAATGAGAACCCCACAGACATGTTGACCAAGGTGGTGACAGGCAGAAAGTTCCACCATTACTTGGATATGCTTCATATCAGCCCGTGTTGATCTGCCTAAGAGGGCATGGCCCTTCGGGGTGGTGATGAGGTAAGGTGGAGACTATGTTGGAGAATAATTACAGAACTATAGTTAGCTTGATCCCGGTCAGAGGGTACGTATGCAACCATAGTATAATGGTGCAGCTGGTTTGGCCTGGTTTTGACCTGGTTTGGTGTCTCTGATCTCTCTGGTGATATTCATGGGTGTAGGCGTCTAAAAATACCTATAGGTTCCTGTATGCAGCTCGAGACAGAGAGAAGACGATGAAAATTATTGTCCGAATCAAGGAAGATTATCCGACACCGATAAGCGCATGAAGCAAATCGACGAATCATTAATGACGTAGCAATAAGCTACCAGAATAGCCATTGGCTACTAAATCGGCAAAATGACTGACCTGTGCACTCACTGGCCACCTCTAATTAGCCTGCACACTCATCAGTCAGCTCCAAGTGCTCGCCGTACTTGTCGGTCAACTCCAACTGCCCACCGTACTTATCGGTCAACTCCTAGCGCTCGCCGCACTTGTCGGTCAACTCCAAGTGCCGTAGAGAAGCTAATGAATGCATGAAGTAAGTTAATGATGCGTGCAAGTCAACAAGACGATCAAATACGCAAAACGACAGAAAATACAAGTCTCGGAAAATCAAAAAACACCAAAAGTTCAGCCAAGGCCAGATCTCCCGCGCCAACGCAGGACAGCGGCAGCTGACCGGCGTTAGCGCGGGTCAGCATCAGTCGACCCGTGCCAGCGCGGGTTAGCATTGGCTGACCCGTGCTAGCACTGGTTAGCTGGCGCTGACCAGCACCCTCTGCGGGTCAACAGCGTGTGTTCGCGTAGTCCCGAGCTCCAAACATATTTTGATGCGTCTTTTGTTGTTTTCTCAATATTTGTTCGTTCCTTAGTATCTCAACTGATTGGATATTATCCACAAACATGGTTAGGCCGTTATTAACTAAAGATAGGGTCAAATCATTCATTCTTATCCAAATACTCCTATTCGGTGCCCTATAAATACAAGCACAGGGCCTCCATTCTGAGGGGGCAGAATTTTATCAAGAGGGTGAGGTACTGCTGGATTGAGGAGTCAAAGGACCACGAATTTACAGCGGAGGCAAGTCAGATTCCGGTGAACTTCAGCATAAAGAGGAAGGCTTTCAAAGGATCTGAACCCGTATTTCCCCTCGTCCGTTCCTTGAGATTAGGCTAGGTCTTAATCTCGAGAAGAGCTACTGATTTTTCTTGGTCGATTTCAGTGCTTCAAGCGAATACTTTATTGGTGAAGTAGGAGCTCTGTTAATTTTCCAGCAACCGGATCTGATCCGTGGTCGTCCACGGATATCAACATCCCCGACATAGGCGAAGACTCCACGCAAGTAAGAGTTGATAAACAGTTCTTGTGTTTATTTTCTAGAAAGTTATAATATTTATTTTTGTTATTTGAATTCATTATAAACGATCAAAGTTGTAATGAATTCGATAATGAAGACTACTTTCGATAAAAATAAACTGGTGACCACAGTGGGAGCTAACAGTCTTTCTGCAAAGGCTGATGTGTCTTAACCTCGGATCCTCATACCGATTAAAGAAGAGGGAAGGCCTCCTCCAAGAAAACTCGCTGGACTATGTGTTCGAAGATCCAAAAAGAAGATTTCCTTGTCGCTACTACACTTGAGCCTCACAACGCCCCTCCGGCCACCAACGAGGCTGTAGCCGCAGATCTGGACCCTTCCTCCATCAAGGAGTCGATCGCTGAAGGCGCGCTAACTCTATCAAAGAGGGCACGCCAAAGGCAACGCCAACGACTTACGTGCCAACTTGCTAAGGCTTTGGAGCCAGTTGATAGGATTCGCTACGAAGCATATCTAAAATCCAGAAGGAGCCAACCACCACAAAAGCGAGCGAACAACCCCTCCTCCTCCAAACCAGCAAAGAATGAATGGGTCTTCATCAAAAGGACCCACTCAACTCTTCAGGAGGGAATTCAAAAAAGCTACGTATTGCTTGTATATGCAAGAATTCTTGTGCAAGAACCCAAAAAATTGCAGGAGGAAGAAGTGGAAAAGAAGTCACCAAGACTGCACAAAGTATGGAGGCCAAAGTCCAAGACGGCGACCGAAAAGATCAAAAAATATGGGTCACTCAAGTCTGGCCCTTCAAGCCGTGGGTCACTCAAGTCTGACCCTCATAGCCGCGGGTCACTCAAGTCTAACCTCCCAACTACAGGTCACTCAAGTCTGACCCGCCCAACCGCGGGTCACCAAGGTCTGACCCATGCTAGGGCTAAGACAGGAGACATTATGCACCTATTTTTCTAGTTCCATCGAGTCCCGCCCCTACTTCAATTGATCCCGCGCCTCCAGTAGAGCTCCGTGACAGTATGGATTTGTCCCGATTTAAGATAAAGATCATAGATCGCCTTGGTCCTTCACACGATAATCGAGGTTAAGCTCCAGTCAAAGAACGTTTGGGCTCATTGAACGAATCTCGAGTAGTTTATCAGGCTGGGGGTCGTAATCATCCTCCTAAGCAGTAGAAGAGATCGCATGAGGGGAAAATCCCTGTAACAGACCGTGTTGGATTGTGTGTCCAAGTCCAAGAGCCTGTCAAGATCCTACGCTCATGAAAACGTAGCCTCAAACATGTGACTCCTGAAGATGCTAACAAAGTGTTGAATTCCTAGAGGAAAGCGTACTCGTCTGACGATGACGTTATACCTGGGGGGGTCGTGCTAACACACGATGGGTTCCTCCGATCATCAGATCGATGAGTTGTACTATAGGGCTGGGGGTACGAACAAGTCTCGAAAAAAGGAGTAACCAAGAAGCGGACTCTCATTATCCGTGTGTCAAAATTATCAAGGTAGTATTATCAGTGTGTAGCTGCCCCAAGACCACTCCGCAAAAGGTCTTGGTATTTGAGAGGATCTCCGACAGAACGGCTAAATCCAAGCCAAAGCATTTCTGTAAGAAACGGTCGGTCGTTCAAGGTGACGAACTTCTATACGTCACGGTTAATATGACTGACAAGGGAAAGTCGACTCGACCTTCTAGTTTTGACCCCCTCATATCACATCGTCTAACTCGGTTACGCGCAGGGACTATCAGAGGATGAATAGAGGGTTATCCTGGGTTGATGAAGCATCAGATGCTAACTCTGCAATCGTTTCTGATAATATGGTATCCAACCCAGTACAATCCCGCGAGGTGTTTATGATCAATACCAAGCAAATGACCAAAATCATCGAGGATGCCTTGGCTAAGAAAAAAGAGAACTTCAAGTTTAAAATAGAAATGGCTATGTTGTGGATGAGGGAAGAGCATGACCAACAGATTCGGGCCTTGTCTAATCAAATTGGTGAATCTAGTCATCATAATAATGCCTACTGGATAGGTAACAATTCAGACATGGACGAACACCTTAATGCAGATAACCCTCCTGTTGATCAAAACATTAGGGTGGCCCCACTAAAGATAATGACGCTGAGGGTGGTCCAACCAAAGATAACAATGCCAGGGGTGGCCACGTTGCTCCTCTTAGAAATCGTCCAAAGCATGATACAAACGAGGACGAGAAGATGAAAGATCTCAAGAGTAAAATCAACACTCTGATGTCTGCTCGAGAGGTGAAGAAGATCGGTATTCCATGTCCTTACCCAAGAGAGTGGGAGTCGATCCCATATCCGGCGATGTTCAACCTGATTAACTTTATGCCGTTTGATGGGAAGGGTTCGCCCACTCAATACCTGATCTACTTCAAGTCCTACTTGGGTATAATCTCCGGTAATGAAGCATTGATGGTTCAATCATTCGTTGGCACCCTTGCGGGCCCACCTTCGATTGGTACCACCATCTCAAGCCTGGAAGCATCAATAGCTAGGATGACCCGTAGAACTTGTTCCTTGCTCACTTCTTTGATGAAGACACCGAGGTGTCAATCAGGACACTCTTCAATGAGAAATAGGAATACGACGAGACAGTCGACCACTTCATCAAGCGCTTCTGGAATAAGGCGATGAACTACCGAGATCTGATCACAGAGGACTTCATCCTCCAAACCTGTCATAACAACCTCTCTTTGGATGTGTTGGAAGTTATGGGAGTAGCATCATCCAATACCTGGAAAGAGTTGAAGCTGCGTGAAGAGCAGGTCGAATGCTTCCTCAGAAGAAAGAAAGCTGAAAGAGCCAACCGACGGCTAACCCTCCAAACTCGAGCTTCGTCTCCCGTGGTAAAGGGAAGGCACATGTAGTAGTTATTGACGTTAATCAGACGTCACAACAGCAATCCTGGAGACAACAAAAGACTCTGGATCCGAGACTCCAAAAAGAGTACTCCTTCAAGGACGAAGACGTTCTAGCCATTTTCGAGTCTCTCCTTGAAAACAACAAGATCAAGCTACCACCTATCGCAGATTAGGAGGAAGCCGATAATACTTCAGATCCAAGTACTGTGCGTACCACAGGAGGGTCCTTCATCATACCAAGGCTTGCTTTGCTCTCAAAAATAGCATCCAAACCTTGGTTGAAGCTGGCGTTATAACGCTAAATTAAGCCGAATGACACTTCAAAGAGTATATGCGTATAAACTACTTCTCAATACTCCAACAGGTATATGAGTCTAAACTATTTCCTTTCTTTCATGGGAAGTCCCTGGAGAGTGTCATGCCTGGTATTCTTAAGGATAACTCGATCATCCAACTAAGTACAATATTAGACCCGGTTTCACAAAGGAAGCTGAGGGTGGATGATTCATGTAACGAGAAGTTCTCGGAAGAATAATATATGGTGTATTCTTAGGGATAACCTAGTCACTACAAAGAAGTGATAAATGAGAAACTCCCACTTGGACTCTGAATGTTCATGGGTGAAACATATCTCATTGTCGGGATTAATTCCACCAACTTCCAAGCACTCTTTTGCTAAGATGAGATTTAATCATTTTGTTAAATCAATCTTCCCTCACAAAAAAACTCCCACTACTGTTAACGATTTACAATCTTCTACTACAAAATCCCTTACTGATCAAATTAATTAACGGTGGGTCCACTAAAAAATCTTTTCTGGTTTAATCCACTCAAAATCCCGCTATGACTGTACACTTAACACTCCCATTATTAGAGCCTGGATATAGTACTCCGAATTTTAATCTCCTAATCATTAATAATTATCAAACCCCTTCGTCTTAAGTATTTGTCACTTAACACTAGGAACTCCCTTTGCGTGATTTGTACGAATCATCACTCCCATTGTAATTTATACTCCCACTCTCACTATTCATTTGGTCAAACCTTCCTATAGTTTGGACCACAACCACAGTCACAATCCCCTCTCAATTCCTTCAATGAACGAGAGGTCCACAAATTGAGTGACCAAACCTATAAAAGTTAGGGTCATCTCAAATTCCTCTTTCGGTCAAACCTTTCTATAGTTAGGACCACGACCAAAGCCAAATTCCCCTCTTGATTCCTTCAATGAACGAGAGGCCCGCTTTCAAATTGGATTTTTCTTACGATAAACGAAAGACCTCTACCCTAATTGAATGACCGAATCTGAAAAAGTTAGGGTCGTCTCAGTACCCCCTTTCGGTTAAAACCGTCGAACGGTTGTGGCCAAAGCCGGGATTCCTTTTCGATAAACGAAAAGCTCTTATCCTTTTTCCTTCAGTTAATCCTATAAAAGTTAGGGCTGAAGTCGGAAACTCGTCTTTAAGTTAGGTAACCAATCCTATAAAAGTTAGGGTTATCTGAATCTTTTTGATTCTCAAAGTGGAGATCCCACTCTTAGTTTCACCTCGCAGATTCTCAAAATAGAGATCCCAATTTGAGTTTCTTTTACAACCGGAGATAGAATATAAAATTTTTTCTCCTCGGTATCGAGTTCACTTCTGCCCCAAGAGAAGGCTCGGAGATAGAATATAAAGTTCTTCCTCTCCGACAGAGATAGAATATAAAATTCTTCCTCTCCGATGTCGGGTTCGTCTTTACCCCAAGAGAAGACACCACATTCCAACACCGAAAGTCAGTGCCTAACACGCGTTGCCGGTTAGTCTTTGATCGTAAAAGGACAAAAGCCCACATATTCGACATTGTGACAGGTTGTTATTAATAACACCATAATCCGTATATCACACGCGCGGGGATTTTATCCCGAATCCTAAGTAGAGATAGGTCAACGACTAACACACGTTACCAGTTTAGTCTTTCACTGATTGAAGAAGACACCAGAATCCGAGTCTGAGGACTTTTATCCCGAAGCCTAAGTAGGGATAAGTTAGCACCTAATACGCATTGCCGGTTAGTTTTTTATCGTAAAAAAGGATAAAAGCCCACATATTCAATATTATGGTAGGTTGTTATTAATAACACCATAATACGTGCCTCACAAGCACGAGAAATTTTATCTCGAATCCTAAGTAGGGATAAGTCAATGCCTAACATGTGTTGTCGGTTTAGTCTTTTACCGATTGAAGAAGATACCAGAATTCGAGTCTGGGGACTCCTATCCCGAAGCCTAAGCAGGGATAAGTCAGCATCTAACACGTGTTGTCGGTTAGTCTTTTGTTGTAAAAAAGGACAAAAACCTATATATTCAATATTGTTGTAGGTTGTTATTCATAACACCAAAATCCGCACCTTACACACGCGGGGAACTTTATCTCGACTCCTAAATAGAGATAAGCCTATGCCTAACACGCATTGCCGGTTTAGTCTTTCACCGATTAAAAGAAGACATCAAAATCTCAGTCTGGGGACTTTTATCCTGAATCCTAAGTAAGGATGAATCAACTCCTAACACACGTTGCCAGGTAGTCTATTCCCGTGAGAAAGATGAAGTTTATGTATTCAATATCGTAGCACTAAGGGAGTTAACTCTCTTTGCATAACGTTACATGCGAAACAAACTTAAATAATCAGCATGCTAGCCCGACTCAAACGGTAGTCGATAAAGGCTCATCAAACCCATTGATGGCTGGGGGTTTCCCAAAAATCCTATAAGTGTGAGAGTCATTGACGCACCGTCTTCATTAGTTGGTCTCGTGGCTTAAGGATTCAACAACTTTAGAATAAGATCCATATATGCAGATGAATTAGCTTTAATAGTTGGTCCTGCAATCCTAATATTTGGGATCGTCATGCTCCAATGCCTTAAGAGTTTAAACTATGTAAACTTTAGCAAACGTACGAGTATAAACTATGTTAACACCGGTCAACGTGTTATAGCAAAGGTTAACGTCGGTCAACGCGTTACAGTAAAAGTTGAGGCCGGTCAACGCATCGACGATTTCACCAAAATAAGACTAAGAAAAAATTTTGGATTAAAGGATGATTCCAATGAGTTCAATTGCGATTCAACTATGAATTCCCGATGAAGATAAGCAGTTTAAAGTCAACTCAATGACACGAGTCAAAACCAACTCACCAATTTTGATTCAAGATTTCGACAATGGTAAGACGATAAACAAAGCGTCGGAAGAACTTCATCTATTTAACAAAACACTGATGATACGAGTCACCGTGTGAGCACCCTTAATCGCAGAATTATCAAGAGTGAGTTGCGAAGAAAATAACAGAAGAACACACAAAAGAGTTGATTTGGACAAAGGAAAATACATTCTCTAGATTATGAGAATTAATAGATTACAAATCTCTCTCTCACAATCTCTCTAGATCAAAGAACAACCTCCCTGATCTCTTTTCTAATTACAATCTGGTTGCCAAACCCTAGGAAAATTGTGTTTCTATTTATATCAAATAGGAACCCTAAACAGTGCAGGAAACGAGGCCCAGGCCCAAAACTATGTTGCGGTCGACCGCGAAAGTATCACGGTCGACCGTGGCTGATTCGTGATTGACTGAACCAAAACCCGAGAGCAGTTTTGATTACAGTCATGGCGCTGTCAACCGTGGCGGTCGACCGGGATCTTGCGGTCGATCGTGACGGTCGACTACCTTCAGATCCAGCTCCTCCTGAGCTTCGTGCACATTTGCGATTGACCGTGGCTGATTCGCGGTCGACCGCAGAAACACCAGCAGCCTTCTTCTGTTCTTTCCTGCAGTCTTCATTGTTGCCGCCCCCGACGACTTCTTCCATGTCTCTATTCTCAATATACCATGAGAATTATCTATCCTCACACTCCTGATGAGGATCGTTAAGTTCCCGAAGTAAGGAAGAAGATACACCCGTATCATGCACCCGTATCATGGCTTCCCCCTTTAGGAACTTGAAGTCCCGTTCAAGTTAGAACTGGAGTTAAGGGAACTCGCGAGCCCCTCCTTCTCTGTTGAACCACTTGGCTTTGCTAGGAACCTGACCTTGGCATCCGATCAAAAATGAATCTTTAGTTCCTCATCTCGTCGTAGTCACTTTTAGCTCCAAAACGTAATCTTCCTTGAGCGGTTCCTCTCTATCAAACCACAATTCATCCACATGCGGTAAGATCGTCTTGTCATCACCTTCATCATCCAACAATGGAGGTTCAAACAATTTCAAGTACTCGGCGTTGATCACCGAATACATGCCGAGGTAAGGTGGTAAATCTAGTTTGAAAGCATTGTCACCAATTGGATCAAGAATCCGAAACGGACCATATCGTATAGGCTTCAACTTTTTCCCTTCTCCTTTTAGCCATTCCTTACCCAACTTCAACCATACCATATCACCTTTACCAAAATTACAAGGAACTCGATGTTGATCATGTTTCGTCTTGTATTTAGCTTGTGATTTCTTCAATTATGCTTCAACCGAGGCATGAATATGCGCGATCTTCTCCAGAAATCACTGAGCACGTTGCCGTTCATTCCCCTCTTTGCCGTCTGTCGTGGCTTCACTGAAAACACAATATCAAACGGACTCGACGGTAAGAATCCATAACAAGTCTCAAACGGTGATTTTCCCGAAGATCCATGAATAGCCCGATTAAACGCAAACTGAAGATATGGTAAACTCTCATCCCAAGTCTTGGGATGCCTAGAATTGTATCCTCTCAACATGTGCATCATAGTCCGATTAACCACTTCTGTTTGTCCGTCCATTTGTAGATGGAATGTCGTGCTCTTCTTCAACCTAGTATCCATCAAGTTCCACAAAGAATCCTAAAAATGCCCGAGAAACCGGCTATCTCGATCCGAAATAATCGAACTCGACAACCCAAAGTGACTCCACACAAGCTCAAAGAACAATTGCACTGCACCTGCTCCCGTCACGGTCTTCTTGCATGGAATCAAAAACACCATCATACTGAATCGGTCCACCATAATGAAGAAATAATCATTCCCACTCTTGGTCATTGGCAATCCTCCTAAGAAATCCATAGAAATACTCTCCCACGGTCTCGAAGGTACCGGCAAGGTAAATACAATCCCCGTTTCCTGTTAGAAGGCTTTGATATGCAACATAGCTTACATCCCCCAACATACTTAGTGGCATCCTCCAACATCTTCGGCCAAAAGACATGGCGCCATAGATTGAGAAGCGTCTTCTGAATACGAAAATGACCTTAACGTGATGTATGTGCTTTTCTAATCCACTGCAATCGGTCGCCATCCTCCAGAATGCAAAGCGACGTCCCACGATACAACAAACCATCCTCACCAATCGTATACTCCCCCTTTCAACCCGCTTTTGCTTGCTCGAACACACTGCTGAAGTCTTTGCTGGATGTGTACATCTACACATACTCCAAAGGAACCAAGGGCTAAATGCGCGTCGCCACCAAAAGAGCTCTCACGGGTGGGCGAGATAACATATCGGCTAACTTGTTTGTCATCCCCTTTTTGTACCTAATAATGATATTGCACGCCATCAAATAGGACATCCACTTCATGTGCCGAGCCTGCTATAGCTTCGTCTGGGCATGTAGAAATTCCAATGGTTTGTGATCTGAGTACACAACCACCTCCTTACCTAACAAGTACACCCTCTAATGCTTAATCGCCTAATAAAGGGCATAGAACTCCTTGTCATAGGTTGGGTAGTTCTGAATAGCACCCGTAAACATCTCAGAATAGTATTCTACCAGCTTCCCATCTTGTATAAACACTGTGCCTATAACATTACTAGACGCGTCGGTCTCTACCTCAAAGGTCCGCTGTAGATTCGACAAAGCTAACACTGGTGCCTCTAAGATCTTTCTCTTCAGCAACTGAAAAGCCTCCTCATGCATCTTCCTCCACTCAAACTGAACCTTCACCTTTGTAAGGCTATGCAAAGGTGCTGCATAAGTCGAAAAATATCGAATGAACTTGCGCAAATATTGGCAAGCTCCCATGAAGCTTCTCACCTCTGTCACTGTCCTAGGTGTCGGCCACTTCGTGATCATCGCCACCTTGCTTGAATCTATCCTCCTCTAGCCTTTCCCCACGATGAACCCGAGATACACCAACTCATCCTTCCCAAATTCGTTCTTCTTCCCATTGAGCTTCAGTTGTCCGTTCTGCAATACTTCAAACACCTTCTCAACATGAACGAGATGCTCCTCCCAGGTCCTACTGTACACCAAGATATCATCAAGGTAAACTATCACGAAATCCTCTATGAAAGGTCGCAAAAAATCATTCATAAGTCTCATAAAGATAGCCGGAGCGTTGCATAATCCAAACGGCATCACCAACCACTCGAACAGGCCCTGTTTGGTCTTGAACGCAGTCTTCCAAGTGTCATCCTTCCGAATCCTCACCTGATAGTAATCAGACTTCAAATCCAACTTCATGAAAAACCTCGCTCCCTACAACTGGTCCATCAGATCGTCAATCTGAGGTAATGTGTAGCAATTTTTGATGGTTATCTTGTTGAGTGCCCGGTAATCCACGCACATACGCCAGCCTCCATCCTTTTTGGGTTCCAACAAAACTGGCGACCTGTAAGGCGAGCAACTCGGCATAATCACTCCTGTCTCCAAAAGCTCCTGAACCTGCCTCTTGATCTCCTCGGACTCCTCTATCGATGTGCGGTATAGACCTATATTCGGTAAAGAACTCTTGCCAGTCAACATAATCTCATGCTCCACACTCCACTATGGTGGCAGTCCCGTGATCTTTGAAAACAAGTCCACGTACTTGGCCTTCAACCTGTCAAGATCTCCCTCCTGAAGCTTGCTCAAGGTGGTCAAGCACACCTTACTCAGCTGCTCCTCATAAGGCCTAATGAATAAGAGTACGAACTTCTTGCTCGCGTTCACCAGCCTCTTTGCCTGAGTCACCGTCACCAAGATGGTCTCCTATGGAAGAATCACCAAATGAAAAATAAACTGCCCACCTTCCTTGGTGAACGTATACTTCTGGGCTCACCTATCATAGATCGCAAATCTATCCCACAAATAAGGATTGCCCAGTATCACTTGGCAAACATCCAACGGAATGACGTCGCATGTGACCTCATCGATATATGGCTCATGGAGTGCAAATCTGAAAGTACATTGGTTGATCACACTCAATCCCGCCTCCTTCCGAATCCATCCTAAAGGATAGGGTTTCGGATGTTTGATCATCTTCAATCCCAGCTTCTGAACCAAGGCCTCGGATATCAAATTCTTCTGGCTTCCTGGATCCACTATAGCATCAACCAAGCTGGTCTTGACCTGTAACTTCAAAACAAAGAGCTGCTCCCTCGGGTCTTCGTCCTCTGTTGTGGCATGCTTCCCTGCCATAAGGTTGAGGCTGCCGTTGGGTTCTATTGCCCTGGGGATTTCCTTCGGACCCTACGCTACCACGTATGCCTTCTTCTCCTCCTTCTTCTTCAATCCCTTCGACTTCAGATAAGGATACTTCTCCCAGCAACGATCAGCTATGTGTCCTGTCTATTTGTAGTGATTGCATGTCAACCCTATCTTCCCTAAATTACCCTTCTTCTTCTCTTCTCTAGGCTGAGAGCCACTTGACTTGCTACCCGTTTGTTTGGAATCTCCCTTCGTTTCGTTTCCCTTCTTTTGCCTGCCCTCAATGACAATGGCCTTCACACTCGTTTCAGCAATGGACTCGACTGTGAATAACTTCATCTTCTTCCGGATGTAATCGTTCAGACCCGCCATGTACTTCATGAAGACTAAGTATGCATCCGTCGCGACATTTAGAACCATCGCCTGCAGCTGGAACTTCGTTGTATACTCTTGAACGGTCTGATTGAATCTTTGGCGTAAGCCATACCACTTGTACCAACGCTCTTTAAGAAACCCTACTAGATAGAATTGCTTCCTCAGTAGCTCTTTAAACTTGTTCCATGATACCGCCTTCTTTTCCTGCTTACAGTAGGATTTCCACCACGTTAATGTGTTCCCCGAAAGCTTCAAAGTCGCAAACACAATCTTCTCTTTGGATGAATACCCATAGAGAGTGAAATACATCTCCATACGCTCAATCCAATCATCGAGCTTCTCCATATTGATACTCCCATCATAAACAGGAATCTCCATCTTGAAATAAATTTTTAGGTTCTTGTAGTAGTTTTTACCCCCTTGATGTGGAGCAGTCTTAACAAAATTAGCTTCCTCCTTAGAATCAGTTTTCTCGCCCTCTCCATCGGACTCTTCGAGCTTCTTCTTACCCTTCGACGAAGATTCTCCCTTTTTGTCCTTTTCATTGATGAGACCTACAAGCTGACTGAGTGTAGCACCGATCGTCTCAATCTATTTCTCCATTGCATCAAGCCTTGCTGAATTATTCCCTTCAGTCATCCTCTTCTTCCTTGATTTCTGGAGTCCTTCCAATGAAATAAGGATCTCACCTAGCTTCTTGTATTGCGATCGAGTCAGGACCATACACAGGATGTCCCCTTCGTAGGATCTGATCGCTCTAATACCAACTTGATACGAGTCGCCGTACGAGCACCCTTGATCGCAGAATTATCAAGAGTGGGTTGCGAAGAAATTAACAGAAGAACACACAAAGGAGTTGATTTGGACGAAGGAAAATACCTTCTCTAGATTATGAAAATTAATAGATTACAAATCCCTCTCTCACAATCTCTCTAAATCAAAGAACAACCTCCCTGATCTCTTTTCTGATTACAATCTGGTTGGCAAACTCTAGGAAAATCGTGTTTCTATTTATATCAAATAGAAATCCTAAACAGTGTAGGAAACGAGGCTCAGGCCCAAAACTGCGTCGCGGTCGACCACGACGGTCGACCACGAAAGTATCACGGTCGACCGTGGCTAATTCGCGGTCGACCGAACCAAAACCCAAGAGCAGTTTTGATTGTAGTCATGGCACGGTCGACCGTGGTGATCGATCGGGATCTTATGGTCGACCGCGACGGTCGACCGCGTTCAGATCCAACTCCTCCTGAGCTTCGTGCACGTTCGCGGTCGACCGTGGCTGATTGGCGGTCGACCGTAGAAACACCAGCAGCCTTTTTCTGTTCTTTCCTGCAGTCTTCGATGTTACCATCCCCGCCGACTTCTTCCACATCTCTACTCTCAAGATACCATGAGAATCATCTATCCTCATACTTCTGATGAGGATTGCTAAGTTCCCGAAGTAAGGAAGAAGATACACCTGTATCAACTGAATAGGCTGAAGACTGAAGGAGTTAAGAATTGAAGCCAGCTACAGGTCCTTTGACACCGACTGAAGGTGGGGCCTATCACATCCAAAGTATTTCAGACTCCTCTATAAATGAATGAGCCTGAAACACTTTGGAGGGAGTATCTGTAGGCGTCTAAAAATACCTATAGGTTCCCGTATGTAGCTCGAGACAAAGAGAAGATGATGAATGTTAATGTCCGAAACAAGGAAGATTATCCGACGTTGATAAACGCATGAAGCAAATCGACGAACCATTAATGACTTAGCAATAAGCTACCGGAATAGCCATTGGCCACTAAATCGGCAAAACGACTGACCCGTGCTGTAAGGACCAAGAATTTTAATACTAGTTAAAATTATTTTTTGATATTTTAAAATATTTAATTATTATTTTTAAAAGAGTATTTGTAATTTTTTTCTGGATTTTTATACAATTTTTTATGAATTAAAGTCTAAGTTTTATATTTTTTTAAATGATTTAAATATTTAAAAATTTAGTTAGTTCAATAAATATTTTTAAAATTTATCCGTTGAGTTACCAATACTATTACGTATCATTTTGAATAATATGTGGTATTATTATTATTATTACGTATATTTTTGTATAATATATTGTATTATTAATTACGTATTATTTGTACAATTAGTTTTATTATTTCTACTTTTACATATTATCTATTGTATTAGTATAACTGGTACTTTTTATTGTGTATATAATTATCCCATAATTATTTGATTTTAAATGTAAGTAAATATATTTTTATTATTAATTATTCTCGTTTTAATTGTACAATATGTGTATATTTTGACTATTTTGTATCAACTGTTGTAATAGCATAACATGTACGTTTTTGTTTGTAGATAATTATTCTGTAATTATTTTAATTTTTAAATACCTGTAATTATTTTATTTTAAATATTTTTGGTTAATTCCCTAAACCCTAAACCTAATATAATATATATATTACATTATATATCTCTCTCCTCTCTCTTCCCTGTGTTTCCACGCCGCCGCCAACATAATGTACTTCTCTCTCTTCTCTCTCCGACCAAAACACCACCATCGTTGTCCCCTACACCCCTGTCGGCCTGCCCCCGCCATCCCCCTGTCCTCCGCCATTGACAGCACCCCGACGACGTCGACCCACCTCATCACCACCGCTCATCTGACCGACCCAAGCCCCGCCAGCTCCCCTTCTTCCGTCCTTTGTCGAACCCAACCAGCCTTCGCCTGCTCATCTCTCTCCCCCACTCATCCAAGCTCCGACCACACCCTCGTTCCGACGACACCGACCCACCTCATCACCGCCGCTCGTCTGACCGACCCAAGCCATGCCTGCTCCCCCTCCTCTGTCCTTTGTCAAACCCAACAAGCCTCTGCCTGTTCATCTCTCTCCCCCTCTCATCCAAGCTCCGACCACACCCTCGTTCGCCAGCCCCGCCTTCCCTACCCGCTACAGCCCCATGCCGAGCTTAGCCTCCTCCATGCTTCCAAACACCACCGATGACCACGCCCAGATCCACGCTCAACCTCCGCCCATCCGCCACCTACTTCGCCACCCGTCACCCCCGACCAGACCCAGCCATGCCCGCCACCTCCACGAACCCCAGCGCCGCCTCCGACCGCCTCTCAGCAGCCTAAGATCTCCACCCCAAGCCCAAGCTCGTCCTCCTTCTCCACCACCTTGCCGCTGTCCCCGCTCTACCCTCGCTGACGCCGACAGCCCCCAACAGCAACGACATCCCACCGTCGCGCCACCCCAACCCCATGTCCGCTGTGCCCTGATAATCCCTCTTCTGTCACCGCTTCTCCCCAGATCCAAGCACCCGACATCATCAGATCCACGTCACCTTGATCGTCACATGCCGCATCCGCATCGGTGCCGTTGCCACATCATCAGACCCCTTGGTCCCGAGGTAAGATCCCGAACCTTGATTACTTTATTTTAATTCTTAGTTTTATCATAAATTATTATATGACTCGTCATTCAATTTCTAGATATGTTATGAGTTAATTTATTAGATTAGCCTGTGATATATTATTTCTTGCGTAGTATTGCTTGACATGAATAGTTGTGTGGAAGCTTGTTGTTTTATCATTTAGTTATTACACAATAGGATAGACTGTACATGAACATGACTTCTGTTAAAAGTATGAATTATAAGCGTGCTTCAAATCATGGGTATACTCGCTCGACATCGATATCCCGATGTGAGGAGTCCCGAGTTCCCTCGATATCGATATCCCGGTATGAGGTTTCCTTGATTATTACTATTATAGAATTGACTAGACGATGCACTCTTGATCGGACGTGTTGTTGGTCATAGTTATTTTTATAGTTTTACAGAAGTTGTTCCACGGTAACTCCGTGGCTAGTGCATGATATTTTCATGTACAGTTACGTAATTAACATGACAAACATAGGGTTATAAAGGGAAATTGGATGGAGAATATAGCATGTATATAAACGGGCACTGTACTTTCCTGTTTTTGTGATATCGTGAGTGTTATATATATGGGCCAGAGGGCCAATACTTGACTTGAAGGCAGCCCATGGACAGGTTTACGGGGACCCGATTATATACATCAAAATAGTCTTCCCCAATTCAAATAACATGTAAAACGAGAATAATGTGCTTGCGTGCTTTATAGTGGACTTTGTTAGCTTTGTTAAGATGTAGACTAGTGTTGTTCTTTTCATACCTAGATCAGGATTAATATTTAATTATCTACAATTTGAGACATATGGTATATACCTGAGGGTTTCCTTATTTGGATTATTTCGTTCGACGTACTACGTCTCATGTTGTAGATTTTTAGGTATTAATTCTATCTATTGTATGCCCTGTTACTTGGATGATTAGACTGATCGCTAGCTACATGATCTCGTTACCTGATCGATTCTTGATGCTTTATGTTATCATGATTTAGTAGTGTTTTTATGTTGATTTGTGGATTTCAGTTGTAAGTTCTTTTGTTGTTTTTGTTATCGTATCGTTTTTCGCATTGGATTTTCGTTCGTTCTATTTTCTTTTTGGAGTCTTGCCGTGTGCCATGCACTCATGACTGAGCATGAGTCGAATCATCGAGGGTTTTCTGGTTTTTCTGGGTCGGGTTTGTTTGGGTTTCGGGTCGGGTTTTAACTGTTTATATATATGCTCCTCTACCCGAGAGCACCTCTTTTCATCAGTTCTCCTCAGGAACCCTAGTCCCCCTCTCTCCTCTCTCAAACCCTAGGTGTTCTTGGTGATTTTGGGACGTTTCAAAGGATTTTTCAGCAGTTTCTTTTGGATTTCAGCGAAGAGGATCGTTCTTCATCACATCTGAGGCGAGTAACATCTCGCCCAATCTCTCTCCCATGTTTTTATGAATTTATAAACGTTTTTCATGAGTTTTATTGAGCCTAAGACATATTTTCAAATATAAAATGATGTTCTTATTAGTGTAAATGCTAAAGATCATGTGTTTCAGATTTCTAAACTCCCACCAACAAGTTTTTGATGAAAACCCAGATCTGGGAATTTATTTAAAGAAATGAAAATATGAGTTTTATTTTGATTAAATGCTCTCTTTCATGTTTAGGGGTTAAATGTTAGGTTTAACATGCAAGTAATCGTTTCTTATGCAATGTATGAATTTTTTCACTGCCTCATAGTTTAGAATTGATAGTTAGGGAGCTGTAGATCAGTATAGTGGAAGTATGGATCGAGATGGGCGAGTTGTAGTTGTGATATATGCATTTTTTAGCTCGTGAGTCGACTCACGACTCATCATGAGTCAACTCATCAGGTTGAGTCGACCCATGACTGTCATGAGTCGACTCACGAAGTCATTTCCTGTTATCATATGTTTTCTGCAGAGTCGACTCGTAACAGATCATGAGTCGACCCATGAGACATGAGTTGACTCATAACTGAGCACGATCGACTCATCGAAGTCTTTCTTGTCTTATTTGTGTTTCCGTTAAGTCACCTGCTGTGTATATATATATATAGGCTGTTCATATGTTCGAGTGTACTGTTTATTGTTTTGAATATGAGAAGTTACCTTGTTTATCGGGTTTTAAATTACAGTGATCACGCATTACTGATTAGTCCTCGTGTTGGACATCCTTTTCATTTAGTCCTCGTGTTGGACATGCATTACTGATTAGTCCTCGTGTCGGATATTCTTCTCATTTAGTCCTCGGGTTGGACATGCATTACTGATTAGTCCTCGTGTTGGACATTCTTCTCATTTTGTCCTTGTGTTGGACATGCATTACTGATTTGTCCTCGTGTTGGACATTCTTTTCATTTAGTCCTCGTGTTGGACATTCACTTTACTTAGTCCTCGTGTTGGACATTCATTTCACCCAGTCCTTGTATCGGACATGCATTTCTGTTTAGTCCTCGTGTTGGACACTCTTTCTATTTAGTCCTTGTGCTGGACATTCATATAAAATATATAGTCTATGTGTCGGACACTTAATCGTTTTCAGACATGACACGTATTGTGGCCTTGACATGATTACACTTATCGGTAGAGATGGGTTTGTTTTTGTTTCCTTTATTGTTTCTTGCATTAGACCTCGGGTTTAGTATTTAGAGATTTACAATTTGAGATACAAGGTATATACATGAGGGTTTCCTTGTTTGGATTATTTCGCTCGACGTACCTATGCTCGTGTTGTAATTTCCTAAGTACCAAAACCCATTGTTGTTAGGATAAATTATTTATATTATTAGGTATTAACTCTATTTTCATATACAACGAGACCTATCCTTTGGGGTTGGTTGTGATATTGCTCGCTAGCGCTATGACGCTCGTTGTCCCTCCCCCTTTCAGGTAACGAGCCAGAAGCCCGGAGAGTCGAAGGTTGAGGGAGACCCTTACTAGTGTCTATTTATCCTCTTATTAGATGTATTTTATTTTGTACTCCACTAGAAACATTTTAGACTAGAGAGGTCTATGTTCTAGAGTTGTAAGAGCAGTGTGCCTTATTTCTTGTATCAGATTTTATGTATTTTGAGACATGTTGAGATCTCCAGATTGTTACTATTCATTTTAGACTTTGACTATGTATTCCAGTTTATTTGGTTGATGAGACGTATTAATTCGATGTTCTATCATTTCATCAAATATTTGTTGTAAAACCTTTTACTTGCTTTGTACCTACACCTGTTGTTGACTCCACCGAGGTGAAACATGTTATTGCACGGTATGGTGCATGGCAGGTTTGACATTTCTGGTTTCACCTCGGACTGCAACCTTGTATGAACCCAGGGGCGTCACACTGACGTACACCTATTTTCTCTAGTGTGCGTCAGACTTAGAGGAAGAACAGGTTCAGCAGGAGCCAGAGGATTTTTAGCAGGAGTGCCTAGCGGACGGAGCAGGAGAAGGAGTCAAAACCTATTCTTTGATAGTTCCAGTTTACTTTTATAGTTCTTTCTTTTTCCATTAATCGACGTATTTTTGTATCTCTTCAATATTCATTTGTTCAGATAGTTTTGTATAAGGGCATGTTGACCTGAATATTATGTCTCAGATATTATCCCATTTGTGATATGATATTTTTTATTCTGAGTTTGTCTATTATATTCTTGCTGATTATGATCGGGGACCTGTGACTTCGTATTATATTTATTTCCAAACGCTTAGCGTATTGGATTGAGAATAAAAGAAAAGGAAAAAAAAGATAGTGTATATTTCTTCTCAATCTAATACGTCGCGGGCTTGTTCATGTATCGATTCTTGGGTATTTTTGAAAGCGGGGTGTGATAGGTTTTTTTGGTGGCCCATGCTGGTCACGGTCCCTAGTCCTCACTAGTAAGAATATAGTAGACAATTTAGATACATATTATATTTCATCCGTAAGACTAATCTTGAGCCCTTATCCGATTCTCTTGATAGATTTTATTTCGTCCCTATCTTATCACTCTTTGACTCTTGAATTTCCATGGTTCTTGTCCCATCGTTTCGCGATTACCCTCTCTTTGTATAACTTTTCTTTCCTCGTACTGGTCGTTATTTTATATGTTATTATTTTACAACTATATTTTCTTTGATTTGACTTATATATCATTGATTGTATTGATTTTTGTATTATTTATTATATTATTTTATGTATCATACGTAGTGTTATATTGTTTGTCTTTCATTAAAAATATATACCATTACTTATATATGTCAATTGTTCAAACCATGTTATTAAGTGTTTTGCATTGCTCTAGACTCTGCATATACATTGCATAGCATATCTAATATTCAGATTATTTTCTTGTGTTTAAAATATACTTGCATATCTATATTGTGTATGTGTGTGCTAACCTGTCATGCCACTTATTATTTACTTATGTTTTAGATTATTGTATATAGTTCGTATTTTTAGTGATATAGAGTAATATGTTCATGATTTTAATATGTTGGACCCTAGAGGGGGTGATTAGGGTCTTAAGGCTATAATTGTACAATAAAAATAAGACAAGCAACACACTACTACAAGAACAACTAAAGTAAATGAGATAGAGTTAGAAATCGTTATCCAAGTGACGCGCGATGTGTTAACGAGGTTCGGCCCATTGACCTATGTCCCCGCTCCCCACTCTCGAGGAGAATCCACTACACAACCCGGTTTGAAAGCCGGAACTTCTTCTACACAACGATCTCCATAAAATCTCACAACTACATAGTTGATCACCACAAGATCTAACTCCCACACACTTAATCTCCATAAGATCAAGCTCACAACAGTAGTAATGGTGTAAAAACTCTCTCTTTACAATGTCCCTATGGCAAGGAGAAAGATTATACTGAAGCTGGGATGTAAACTTGAAAACAGAGAACATGTTTGAAAGTTTAGAGCTCTTTTTAAAACAGTAAAACAAGTTTGCAGGATATTTCAAATGGACAAGAGCACTTGAAAGAGGAGGGGTATGAGAGTTTAAATAGGAAAAATAACAGCTGCTAAAACCCATACCCAGATCCCCTAAAACCCGTAAGAAATCATTTGCAAATCTGTACTGAAAAACGTCTGTTGGATTAAGCGGCAGTCAACCGTGAAAATATCACGGTCGACCGCGAGCCACTTTTGAAACTCAGAATTTTCTAGAAACTTTTGCGGTCGACCGTAGAAATTTTTGAGCTGACGGTCAACTATGGCGGTCGATCGCGAAAGTTTCTGCTGCTCACTCAGAAAAAGAACACAGACGCGGTCGATCGTGGCGGTCGACCGCGAACTGATACATGCTGACACTGTTTTAAAAAATGTATTTGACTTTTAAAAATCTGTAAAAATATTTAAATGACTTCCAAAAATTGTGTAACTTTGTAAAATATTTTTAACACTAAAAATAAATTGTTTAGAAAGGGAATTTTGCGAATAGGTCCTCATACTTGTGAAAAATGATATTTTGTCAAAACGCTCAAAAAATATAAGTATGAAAACGTGTGTGTGATATCCCAATAGCTTCAATTAAAATCTATAACTACTTGCCTACATTCTAGCACTAGAGAGAAAAGAAAAACTAGCTAATATCCTCACATAGAATTATAATTCTTTAAGTCTTGATATAGCTTGAGTTGATGAAGCTTCTCATTGCATTTATTATTCTTGAATAAACATTGCTTCATCACTATGCCTCCTCCTCCTTTGGATATCATCGTTGTAGCTCATATTCCATCCAATCCTCCATACGTGGTACTAACAAGCTTGATATATATATTAACTACAATATCACTCAACAAGCAATTAATACCGATAATGGTGGTTGTAAAACATCATCAAAACATAAGGGCTAACATTCTCCCCTTTTTTAATGATGACAACCAACCATTATATAGGAGCAAAATAAATATAGCTTATAGATAGGTGCTCCCCCTATCTGTGAGCTCTCCCTAACTATGTGCAACAAATGAGGAGATTTCTCTCCCCCTTTGTCACCATCAAAATGGGGTAAAGGAAATGGAAAAAAATGCATATGAAATGCAACTAACCAAGCAAGCAAATAGAACTTTCACATAGTACATAAACCCAAACCATTTCTTATGTGAAAAAATCATCATCACTAAGAGGCTTGTTAAAGATGTCCGCTAATTGAGATTTTGTGTTAATATACACAAGGGATACGTCTTGCCTCTCTACATGATCGCGTAAGAAATGATAGTGCACATCAATATGCTTGATTCTAGAATGCAAAACCGAATTTTTTGAAATATTGATAGCACTAGTGTTATCATAAAAGATTTTTATATTTTGAAAATTTAAATCATAGTCAACTAAACTTTGTTTTATCCACAAAACTTGGGCACAACATAAGCCGGCGGTAATATATTTCGTTTCCATAGTGAACAAGGCAACACAATTTTGTTTCTTGGAAGCCCAAGAGACAAGAGAATTACCCAAGAATTGACATGTACCACTTGTACTCTTGCGATCTACCTTACATCCGACAAAGTCGGTATCACAAAAATCATAAAGATCAAAAGAGGTGCTTTTTGGATAAAACAAACCAAGATCAATTGTTCCATTAACATATTTAATAATCTTTTTAACCGCAATTAAATGAGATGTTTTAGGTGAAGCTTGAAAACGTGCACATGCACACGCACTAAACATGATATCGGGTCTACTAGCGGTGAGATAAAGAATATTATCTATCATACCTCGGTATAGTTTTTGGTCCACATCCTCACCACTATCATCCGCATCAAGCTTTACACTTGTACTCATGGGAGTTGGTGCATGCTTAGAATTCTCCAAAGTGAATTTCTTAACTAATTCTCTAGCATATTTGCTTTGAGAAATGAATATCCCATCCTTAGTTTGCTTAACTTGTAGCCCGAGAAAGAATATAAGCTCTCCCGTCATGCTCATCTCAAAATGATCTTGCATAACTTTAGAAAAATCCTTGCATAGAGATTCATTAGTAGCACCGAAAATGATATCATCAACATATATTTGAACTAAAATAAAATTATTTTTCCTTTTTCTCACAAAAAGAGTATTATCAATTTTCCCTTTAGAAAAACCATTTGCAAGAAGAAAACTAGAGAGGCGAGCATACCAAGCTCTAGGAGCTTGTTTTAACCCATATAAAGATTTTTGAACCCGGTAAACATGATTAGGAAATGCATGATCCATAAAACCGGGGGTTGCTCAACATATACTTCCTCTTCTATAAAACCATTTAGAAATGTACTTTTAACATCCATTTGAAATAATTTAAAATCTTTAAAGCTTGAAAATGCCAAAAACATCCTAATTGATTCTAACCTTGCAACAGGTGCAAAGGTTTCATCATAGTCTATGTCCTCCTCTTGATTGTATCCTTGGGCAACCAAACAAGCTTTATTTCTTGTTACAATGCCATGTTCATCAAGTTTGTTTCTAAAAACCCATTTTGTTCCAATTACACTAGCATTGTTAGGTCTAGGAACTAGTTTCCAAACATCATTTCTTTGAAAATTGTTTAGTTTATCATGCATAGCTAAAACCCAAAATTCATCATTTAAAGCATCATTAATTTTTTTAGGTTCTATTTAAGATAAGAATGCAACATTACCATACTCACTCAAAGACTTTGAGCGAGTTAGAACCCCTTCTGAAGAATTCACAATGATTTGCTCATTTGGATGATTTGTTGCATATTTCCATGCTATGAAGTGTTCTTCTTGCTCTTGTTCTTAAATGTTGTTACTTTCCCCATCCTTTTGAGCTTCTATTAAGGGTGATTAATTTATTTGCAAAAATTCCAATCCTCCCTCAACATCGTCATCATCTTTCCTAGGCAAACCAACTTGTAAACCAATATTAGTCTCATTAAAAGTAACGTTTATAGATTCTTCAACAACAAGAGTGCGTTTGTTAAAGACTCTATAAGCCTTACTTTGATGTGCATATCCTAGGAAGATGCCAACATTAATTTTAGAATCAAATTTATCATGGTGATCTTTTGTATTTAAGATAAAACATTTACAATCAAAGATACGAAAATAACCAATAAATAGAGTTTTGCCATAAAATAGTTCATAAGGAGTTTTCTTAAGCTTTGGTCTAATCAAAACACGATTCAAAACATGGCAAGCCGTATTGACGGTTTCCGTCCAAAAATACTTAGGCAAAACAAAAGAATTTAACATAGTTCGTGCCATCTCTTGTATGGTGTGATTCTTCTGTTCAACAACACCATTTTGTTGTGGTGTTCTTGGAGCGGAAAACACATGAGTTATACCATGATGTGCACAAAAATCATAGAAAAAATTATTTTGAAATTCACCACCATGATCACTTCTTATCTTAACAACTTTCAACTCTTTTTTATTTTCAATTCTTTTAACATGATTCGAAAATTCTTCAAAAAATTCATCTTTACTTGCAAGAAAGATTGTTTATGTAAAACGACAAAAATCATCAATGATAACAAAAACATAGTGTTTGCCTCCAAGAGAGGTAACACGCATAGGACCAAATAAATCAAGATGAAGTAATTGCAAGGGTTTAGAAGTTGATACCTCGTTAATGGATTTGAAGGTAGACTTAGTTTGTTTACCTTTAGCACAATCTTCACAAGTGGTATCTTTGATGAAATGCAAGTTTGGTAACCTTTTTACAAGATTCCTCTTGGACAACTTGGATATCAGTTCCATGTTCACATGTCCAAGCCTCTTATGCCAAATCCAAAGGTTTTCATCAACCGTCGTAAGGCATTTGACATCTTGATCTAATAGTTCATTCATCTCAAAAATGTATACATTAGATTTTCTATTAGCAACAAAAATAGTTTTTCCATTTGAGCTAATAATGCATTTGTCCGGTTTAAAAGAAATATCAAAATCTTTATCACTCAATTGGCTAATGCTAAGAAGATTATGATTCAAGCCACTAACCAAATAAACATCATCTATTACGGGAGAGGGTATCTTACCAATGCATCCAATACCAATGATTTTATCTTTCTCACCGCCACCGAAGGAGACACTACCTCCTTCAATCCTTGATAGGGTTGCAAATAGCTCTTTGTTGCCCGTCATATGATGTGAGCAACCACTATCAAGGTACCACATCTCTCTACGTCGTGTTTGTGATGTTCCCTACAAAAGATGAAGGTGTAGTAACTTTAGGTACCCAAATCTTTGGTCCTTGGTGGTTAGTAAGCTTGATACCTTTGGGTACCCATGTCATTCCTTAAAAATCATGATTGTCTTTAATCCTACAATGAGTAGAAATATGACCACGTTTCATGCAATATGTGCACACAAAATTTTTTTTGTGTGTAGAGGCATGAGATCTATGAAATTTATTTCTCTCATGATGATGATAATTATCATAAGCATGAGTGGGTCTAATCCTACCACTCTTAATTTCAAATCTTTCAATCTTGGATCTTAATTGTTTGTTTTTAAAATCAAGATCCCCCTAGCAATTCATCTTTTAAAGCAAGAGATGTTTGTAGTTGTTCAAGTTTTAAATCACAAGAAGCATTCAATTTTTTAAAGGAAGAAAATTCTTTTGACATCCTTTTAAACTCAATGTTTAATTCTTCTAATGCGGTAGCTAGATCACATTGTATATAAAAGGATTCACTTTCGGTGTCAGAAACTATCTCCTTTTCATAAGCCATAAAGCAAATGTTGGGATCATGAAGAGCAATCTTAGCTCCTTCTTCATTGCTATCCGAATCGCTTGGTTCGGATTCCTCCCATCCGGCATACATGGCTTTCTTCTTCTTGTACTTCAAGTATTTGTCCTTGAGCTTGGGGCAATCTTTAGCGATATGACCCGGTTTATTGAATTCAAAGCACTTTCCTACACGTCAAGAAAATTTGTTGTTAGATCGGGGATTAAACTTCTTATTCATTTTAATGAGTCTAAAAATTCTTCTAAAGAGGTGAGACACTTCTCTAAAAAAATCAACTTCACTATCCGATAATGATGAGGAGTTATCACTAGCTCCTTTGAGAGCTATGGTCTTCATTTTTGGTGATAACTCCTCAACTTCCCTTGGGGGCACTTCCTCCTTCTCCTTTCCCTTGAGATTCTTCTCATGAATCTTAAGCTTGCCGATGAGGCCATTGATGCGGCACAACCATGTACCAAAAATATTGTAAGTGCACAACCGTGTCAAGTTATAGTATAAAAAGTTATCGATCCCACGAGAAAGGTGTTTTGTAGGAGAAAATATAAAATCGGTTCTTATGTTGTGTGCGTGACAAAAAGGAGTGATGAGTGAATGTGATTGTGGACAGATGGAGAAAATGAAAATGTTTGTGTAAATGAATATATTTGAGAGTGGAAGTGATAATATAAATGTGATCAACAAAGTAAGAAGGAAAAAATAAAGAACAAATAAAAATCAAGAATATAAAGATAGCGGATTCAATTAAAGATATGGGTAATCTAGAATTGAATCCACTTCTTAAAAAAAGGTGATTCCCTAGAGAGTTCTAGCCTAAAGGCGAATCAAAGAAAATAAAAATGAACAAAAAGAAAAACTAAACCCAAGAGGGTTCTAGCCTCAAGGTGAATAGTATAAAAAATTAAAATCTAACTATAAAATAAATTATAAAATCTAAACTATAAAATAAATTATAAGAATTAAATACAGGAAAATAAATCTACTCTATAAGCATGAAATAAATCTAATTTATAAGTTTGAAATAAATCTAAGGCAAGAGGGTTCTAGCCTCTTGGCTATTTAAACAAGAAAATAAAATCTAATTTCAAGCATGAAAGTAAATCTAAACTAATAAGCAATAAAAGAGAAATAAGAAAAATAAACCTTCAAATTAATCTCCATCTTCGTCTTCATCTTTATCATCTAACAAAGAGAAGAAGAGAAAATTTTAAAGTGGTGAAAAAAATTATTTTATTAATTGTAACGAAAGTTATAAATTTAGAAGGCCTTCTCAATTAAGAGTAGCCCTCCTCTCCAAAATGAGTTCTAAAAATTTTTACACCCTTAATCCCTCACTCTCTACCCCTATTTATAGTAAACAACAATGAATGAGAGCCCTTGGATGAAGTCTTAAGCCCTAACGAATCATTTTTAGTCTTTGAACTTTTGGGCTTGGATTCTTGGGCTTTTGCTTGTTGATTTTCCATTGGGCTTCTTGATTTTCCTTTGGGCTTTGCCTCATTTCTTCATGATTCATGCTTCATTGTTTTGGTTCTGGGCTTTTGCTTCATGGGCTTATGGCTTGATTTTAGATTGTTCATAATGCATACAAGAGGTAAAGTTTTGCTTCATGAGCTTTGGCGTTTTGGGCTTCATTAATTCATGTGGCTTGATTCTTTTGCTTTGGGCTTTTGGACAAATTAGCAATTTGATTTTCCAATGGGCTTCTTGATTTCTCTTTTGCTTCATTTCTTCATTAAATCAATGACTTTTGATGAGAGATGAGATTTTTTGGAATTTATTCTTTATTAACCTGCAATTAAAGATAAAAATAATTATTAGTGGTATATTTATTTTTTAAAAATAGATAATAAGGGTATAAAATTATAATAAAATGTGATTATCAAATACCCCCACACCTAAACTTTTGCTAGTCCTCTAGCAAAGAAAGAAAGAGAAAACCCTAACTCACTTTCGCAGGAATCGCGGTTGTATTTAGCGCATACAACAAGCCTTTAAACCCCTAGATTACCCTAGTGGACGAGTTGTAGTCTCGTGAGGGTTTGCAGTGAATATACCCACAAAATTCGGTCTACTTGCCAAATTAAAGAAGTCAGTAAATAACTAAATTTACTTGATAACTTTAGACAATCTAATTGAAGCTAGTTATCACTCAAGAATACGTTTTTATAAATATTAAGGTAAATTTCCTAGAAAATCTTCTCATTATAGTAATACAAAACCAAGCCAAACTTAGAAATTTAATTTAAAAGTTTTGAAAAGAACATGCTAACTCTTTGTTTAAAATAATATTCAAGTTGCTTGATCTAAAATATTTTTCAAGACCATATATACAAATATAACTATATATATAAAACATTTATTAGTATTTTTATTTTTTATTTTATTATTATTTTTATTTTATTATTATTATTATTTTAACTCTTTCTTCTTTGGTGATTTTTTTTCTATTTTAACGGGCATTCTAAGCGACCATTTAACCAGTTTTGGGCCAATGGATCCCAACCCAATTGGGCTTAGGTTATTAAGTATGGAAATACTTCTTGGGCTTAATTACTCGGTCAACTTAGGCTTTATAAGATAGAACCACCTTGAATTTAAGAGTTTTTTTTCTTTTGGTGCCCATTTTTCGCACCCTTCTTTTGTAAATTTTTCTATATGTATATGTATATATATTCTGAAAAATATGTAAGTCAAGATACTTTGAAAAATTAATTTTAACTCTCAGCTAAGCATGCATAAATTCCATTATTTTAAATAAAAATCTAAGTTAAGGTTTAAGTGAAGTATATTACTTTAAAAATCATTTCTTAAAAAATTTCTTAAAAAACTTGAGTAAATAACAAACTAGAGATTAAAAAATTTAAAATTAATCAAATAAATCAATTATTACATAACTCTATCAATTTGCTAAGTGACGATATTTTTATTTTTATTTTTTTGAGGAAAAGGAAAAATGACAAAAATGCGACTAAAAATGTAAAATAAAAAGAGAGAAAAAATAACTAATTCCTACCCCCACACCTAAATTTTACGTTGTCCTTAATGCAAACTCTATGATGTATAAAGTAAAGCAGATAAGAAATAAAGCACTTACATTTGGTCGGCTGATAAAAATCTACAATTACCTTTAATCTGAGGAGGATAGAATCAGAAATTTATTCTTCTTTCTTTTCTTTTTTTCTTCTTCTTTTCTTTTTTTTCTTTTTTTTCGAGTGAACAAGAAACTCTCAAATGAGAGAAGAATAAATTCTTTTTATTATTATGAAATAAACAAAACAAACAATGTAGCATGAAGTGTTCAACATGAAGAGCTCGTATTCTACATTGAATCCTATCTTATTGTTGAAAATTCTTCCCTGGATTTTAAATAAATTCAGAATGATATAATCAATAATGTGAAATTCTAAGTATTTTGGGGTGTTCAATAATTCTTGCAACAAAGTAAGGTAGGTATTATTGGTGTCATGCATTTTTCATTTCTTAATGAACTTCGGCTCTTGTACTGTGAAGTTTTGTTTTCTAACAACCAATTCTTCTGTAGAGTTCTGAAAATTTTGTTGTTGATTATTCTCCAAGAATCTAAGTTTATTAGGAAAGAGTTCTTCAAAATTTAATTCAAAGCAGCAAATGTTTAACATAGTTTCATTATTCTCAAGGACCTGATCTGCTTCTTCTAAAAACTCAAACTCTTCATCAAAAATTTCCTCAAAACTCAAATCAGACTCTTCTTCTTCTTCTTCTTCTGATCTTTCCTGAATATAATTTATTTCTAGAGGCTGATTATTTGGCTGGTCCTCTAGATTAAAAATATTAAGATCAACAGTCAAATTCCCAAAGGACAGCTTTATTTGACCAGTTCTACAGTTAATGAGAGCATTAGAAGTAGCTATGAAAGGTCGTCCTAATATGACAGGTGTCTGTCCTTTAGGATTGGAAACAGGCTCTGTTTCTAAGACTACAAAATCTACTGAAAAATAAAATCTTCAACATTAATCAGAACATCCTCTAACTCACCCATAGGGACCTTAACAGATCTATAAGCCAACTGTAAGGTGCATCTGGTCGGGTTCAGTACACCTAGACCTAATTGCTGGTAGACTGAATATGGAAGCAAATTGACACTGGCCCCTAAGTCTAAAACCGCCTTATCAATGTGAGTATTACCAATGATACATGAAATGATGGGGGAACCTGGATCTTTACGTTTCAAAGGTATGAGATTTGATAATATTTCACTTATATTGGTGGCTAAAAAGACTTTCTTTGGAACATTTATTCTCCTCTTCTTAGTGCATAATTCTTTTAAAAATTTAGCATAAGTCGGAATTTGTTCAATTACATCTAAGAGAGGAATGTTGACCTTAACCTGCTTGAATGTTTCAATGATCTTCTCCTCCTGAGGAGAGTGTTTCCTAGGCCTGAGTCTATCTGGAAAGGGAGCAACTGGTCTAAATCTATCAAAAGCAGGCTCAGATTCGGGTTCAGGTTCTTGGTCATCTGAGGGGGGTGATTGTTGAATAAATTCATCAGAAGGAGAAGGAGAAGGGATTTGTATTGGATCAAAAGTTTGACTTGGAGGAGTTCTCACTTGATTATTGACCTGTCTACATGACCGAAGTGAATGGATTGCATTCACTTGAGCTTCATAGTATGAACTACATCCTGTGTCTTTAGGGTTGACCACGGGTCGACTCGAAAATTTTCCTCTCTCTCTCTTTCTCTCACGACACTAGCTAGTTGACCAAGTTGGGATTCTAATCTAGCTATAGCTTGAGTGTTGGAGTTGAGCATTTGTCCAGTTGATTGCATGAAGGAATTCAGAGTGCAAGAAGTTTGAGTCAACATATTCGTTGTTTGAGTGGAGGCTTTAATTATGGTTTCTAAGCCTCTTTCTAAGACATTGAGACGTTTATCCTGATCTGGATTGTAAGGAGTCTGAATTACAGCTTGATAAAGCGGAGACTGATTTTGATATGGCAGATTGGGTTGTTGAAATTATGGATGAGAATTAAAAGGAACTGTGGTTCCCCTAGAAAAATGTTAGGTCGAAGCGGGAGTGAAGTTTTGAGTTTCAGGAGAATTTCCTTGATTCCATGCAAAGTTAGGATGATTTCTCCAACTTGGATTGTAGGTTGGAGAAAATGGATCATTTCTAGGATGCTGGAATACAGCGTTCATCTGTTCTAATGCATGGTTATTTCCTAGAAGAGGGCATTCCTCTGAAACGTGGGTAGGAGACTGACAATTATGACATCCTGGGGCAGAAACATGATTGATTTGAGTTGGAGCTCGTTCCTTAATTTCTAAGGCTTCTAACCTCCGCAGAATTGTCACCATCTTCGTTTCAGAAGCAATGTTTGACTCCAAGGAAAGACCACTAGACTTAGAATGGGGAAATGATGAAACCCTATCATCACAGTGTTCTCATTGCATTGTTTTCTCGGATAGACGCTCTAGAAATTCCCAAGCTTCGTCGGCATTTTTCCTCATAAAATCCCCGTAGCACATTGATTCTAAGGAAGTTTTTGCAGAATAATCAAATCCCTCATAAATTACTTGGCACAATCGCCATTTTTCTAAATCGTGATGAGGACATTGGATGAGAAGATCTTTAAATCGGTCAAAATACTTCTAAAAAGGTTCTCCCGAGACCATTTTAAAATTCATGATACTATTTCTCAGCTTCACCGTTTTATGGATAGGAAAAAATTTCTTAAGAAAAATGATGATAAATTCCTCCCAAGTAGTGATGGAATTTACGGGTAAGCTATACAGCTATTTTTTTGCTTTGTCTTTGAGAGCAAATGGAATAAATCTGAGTTTGATCGCATCTTCTGTTAATTCTCTCATTTTAATCATAATACACACTTCCTCAAATTTCGAGATAAAAATATATGCATCTTCTGTTTCATTTCCAAGGAATTTGGGAAGCACATTTATGTAATGCGTTCTAAGCTTAAAATTTATTCCATTTGTTTCGGGGAGCCTAATGCAAGAGGGGATTGCATTCTAATAAGATAGCACATATCTTAAAGAACGGGTGGATTAGGATACGCCATTTTTATGATTGGTTCAAAACGTATTAAACGATGAGAATTATCCCTAACCCAAGTTTGCATACACCAAGACAAATTTTTTTTTAGAAAAGAAAGAAAATTAGTTTTTTTTATGATAAAGAAAAATCCTAACTAAAACAAATCAAATCAATCACTTTTCAATCACTCTAACTCTAGGATTAAGCCTGACTCAACTAGACTAGCTCCGAACCAAAAACTCCTAAAGTGAAAAGATTAAAGTTTTACCCGGGTAGTTAGCCAGGTAAAGATAGTACTAGAGGGTGATCAAAGATCAATTAAGTACCTCGTTCCTTGCGGAGCATTTTACGCAACCCTTAAACCTTGCCTTAGACACCAACTAATCCAAGAAAACTTAAACCGGTTCACTTAAGGATTCTTTATTCCTTATTGAGCTCGAATCCTTAGAGCCAACGTCTAATGAGTTTTATTAGGCTTGGGTGGTGTAGTGAGGAATTAGTGATTTTTAGGCTAAGGGAAAGGTGATGAAACCCCTCACCTTATCTTGGATATGGGTTTTTCCTTTAAAAATATTTTTAAGTGTGTGCCAAATCAAGATGCTCAAATCACTTGGTGAATTCCTACTAACAATATGAAATGCAACCCTATGAACTAAAAGCAACTAAAAAGGATGGAAAAGAAATTTTTTTTAGTTAGGGTTAACAATCAAACAAATGAGAAGGGGAAATTATTTGAATTTATTATCTTGTTAGTAAATGTCAAAGTGGAGGGTGAATTTTATTATAGTCAACAAAAATAAAATCTTTTTTTAAGTCCTAATTGTCTCTAATTGTGAAGAAGTAGCTAAAGGGTGGAATTAAAAATTCCAGAAAGAAGAATTACCTACAAGCAAATCTTCAAATCCTAGTTCTCCAAGCCACGATCTTCAAGCTCCAAGCGTTTCCTTCACAATAAACACACAAGTTAAAGAACCAAAATAATTAAAACCTACTTAAGCACTTTCCCGACAATGGCGCCAAAAACTTGATGCGGCATAAACATGTACCAAAAATGTTGCAAGTGCACAACTGTCTTTTGTAGGAGAAAATATAAAATCGGTTCTTATGTTGTGTGCGTGACAAAAAGGAGTGATGAGTGAATGTAATTGTGAAGAGATGGAGAGAATGAAAATATTTGTGTAAATGAATATATTTGAGAGTGGAAGTAATAATATAAATGTGATCAACAAAGCAAGAAGGAAAAAATCAAGAACAAATAAAAATCAAGAATGTAAAGATAGCAGATTCAATTAAAGATATGGGTAATCTAGAATTGAATCCACTTCTTAGAAAAAGGTGATTCCCTAGAGGGTTCTAGCCTAAAAGGCAAATCAAAGAAAATAAAAATGAACAAAAAGAAAAACTAAACCCAAGAGGGTTCTAGCCTCAAGGTGAATAGTATAAGAAATTAAAATCTAACTACAAAATAAATTGTAAAATCTAAACTATAAAATAAATTACAAGAATTTATGCAAGAAAATAAATCTACTTTATAAGCATGAAATAAATCTAATTTATAAGTATGAAATAAATCTAAGGCAAGAGGGTTCTAGCCTCGTGGCTATTTAAACAAGAAAATAAAATCTAATTACAAGCTGAAAGTAAATCTAAACTAATAAGAAATAAAAGAGAAATAAGAAAAATAAACCTTCAAATTAATCTCCATCTTCATCTTTATCTTTATCATCCAACAAAGAGAAGAAGAGAAAAGTTTAAAGTGGTGAAAAAATTATTTTATTAATTGTAACAAAAGTTATAAATTTAGAAGGCCTTCTCAATTAAGAGTAGCCCTCCTCTCCAAAATGAGTTCTAAAAATTTCGCACCCTTAACTCCTCACTCTCTACCCCTATTTATAGTAGACAACAATGAATGAGAGCCCTTGGATGAAGACTTAAGTCCTAAGGAATCATTTTTAGCCTTTGAACTTTTGGGCTTGGATTCTTGGGCCTTTTGCTTGTTGATTTTCCATTGGGCTTCTAGATTTTCCTTTGGGCTTTGCTTCATTTCTTCATGATTCATGCTTCATTGTTTTGGTTCTGGGCTTTTGCTTCATGGGCTTCTGGCTTAATTTTGGATTGTTCATAATGCATACAAGAGGTAAAGTTTTGCTTCATGGGCTTTGGCGTTTTGGGCTTCATTAATTCATGGCTTGATTCTTTTGCTTTGGGCTTTTGGACAAATTAGCAATTTGATTTTCTAATGGGCTTCTTTATTTCTCTTTTGTTTTATTTCTTCATTAAATCAAGGGCTTTTGATGAGAGATGAGATTTTTTGAAATTTATTCTTCATTAACCTGCAATTAAAGATAAAAACAATTATTAGTGGTATATTTATTTATTAAAAATAGATAATGAGGGTATAAAATTGTAATAAAATGTGATTATCAGCCATCGAGGGCTAGAGTGGTGAGATCATGAGCTTCCTCTATGGCCGTAGCTTTGGGTTCCCATACCGGAGTCAATGAACGAAGGATCTTGTAGTTCGTCTCTTGGATAGTTAATTTCTTGTCAAGACCATGCAATTCATTGATTATGTTAGTAAAGTGAGAAAACATAGTATCAATGGATTCGTTAGGAAGCATCTTAAATAACTCATATTCATGCATAAGCCCACTGATTTTGGATTCCTTAACTTGGAGGGTTCCTTCATTTGTAATACACAATTTCACCCATATTTCGTATGCGGTTGCACACGTAGAAACCCTATTATACTCATTGGGGGAAAGACTGCAAATTAAGGCGTTCATTGCCTTTGTATTGAGATTAGCTTGGTGCCTTTCTCCATCAGTCATGTTCCCAACTTCGGACTTTTCTATATATTTCTTCTCTATGAGTTCTAGAATGTCAAGATCAATGCAACGAAGGTAAATCCTCATCTTAACCTTCCAATAATCAAAATTACTACCGGTGAAAAGTGGTGGTCTAGTGGTGGATTATCCCTCTAACATATGCATATTCATTGAAGCCTCCATAAGATCTTTTCTCTAAGGTGGTTAGACCAAAAACTAATATAGAGACCAAGCTCTGATACCAATTGTTGGACCCTAGAGGAGGGTGATTAGGGTCTTAAGGCTATAATTGTGTAATAAAAATAAGACAAGCAACACACCACTACAATGAACAACTAAAGTAAATGAGATAGAGTTAGAAATCGTTACCCAAGTGACGCGCGATGTGTTAATGAGGTTCGGCCCGCTAACCTACGTCCCCGCTCCCCACTCTCGTGGAGAATCCACTATACAACCCGGTTTGGAAGCCGGAACTTCTTCTACACAACGATCTCCACAGGATCTTATAACTACATAGTTGATCACCACAAGATCTAACTCCTACATAGTTGATCACCATAAGATCAAGCTCACAATAGTAGTAATGGTGTAAAAACTCTCTCTTTACAATGTCTCTATAGTAAGGAGAAAGATTACACTGAAGTTGGGATGTGAACTTAAAAACAGAGAACATGTTTGAAAGTTTAAGGCTCTTTTTAAAATACTAAAACAAGTTTGCAGGATATTTCAAATGGACAAGAGCACTTGAAAGAGGAGAGGTATGAGAGTTTAAATAGGAAAAAGAGCAGTTGCTAAAACCCATACCCAGATCCCCTAAAACCAGTAAGAAATCATTTGTAAATCTGTACTGAAAAACGTTTGTTAGATTAAGCGGCGGTCGACCGTGAAAATGTCGCGGTCGACCGCGAGCCACTTTTGAAACTCAGAATTTTTCAGAAACTTTTGCAGTCGACCATGACGGTCGACCGTGGGAATTTTCGAGCTGACGGTCGACCATGACTGTCGACCGCGAAAGTTTCTACTGCCCACTCAGAAAAAGAACACAGGCGCGGTCGACTGCGAACTCACGGTCGACCGCGAACTCACGGTCGACCGCGAACTGATACATGCTGACACTGTTTTAAAAACTATTTTTGACTCTTTAAAAATCTGTAAAAATATTTAAATGACTTCCAAAAATTGTGTAACTTTGTAAATTCTTTTTAACACTAAAAAGAAATTGTTTAGAAAGAAAATTTTGCGAATAGGTCCTCATACTTGTGAAAATAATATTTTGTCAAAATGCTCAAAAAATATAAGTATGAAAACGTGTGTGTGATATCCCAATAGCTTCAAATGAAATCTAATTGACTACATTCTAGCACTAGAGAGAAAATATAAACTAGCTAATATCCTCACATAGAATTACAATTCTTTGGGTCTTGATAGAGCTTGAGTTGATGAAGCTTCTTATTATATTTATTGTTCTTGAATAAACATTGCTTCATCACTGTGCCTCCTCCTCTTTGGATATCATCGTTGTAGCTCATATTACATCCAATCCTCCATAGTGGTACTAACAAGCTTGATATATATATTAACTATAATATCACTCAATAAGAAACTAGTACCGATAATGGTGGTCGTAAAATATTATCAAAACATAAGGGCTAACATAATATTCTACATATGCACTGTATTATTATCCTTTACATTTTTAGTATATAGTTTTTATCAGTAAGTTTTATCTTGTTAGGTTATTTTAGTATGTTCATATTGTTTTTGTTATTTTTAAGAGCAATTTATTTTTATTTTGATATTCAAGCATATACTTCTTGTTGTTGTAATGCGTTCTTTATATTACTATTTTTCTATTGATTTTACTATTGTTTGCATTTTATTTTTTCTCTTACTCTTACCTTGGGGTGTATATCTGTTTGTGTGTGGATTCTTTTGTGATTATATTTTTAATATAATTTTATTGATTGTGTGTTTTGTGTGTATTACTATACTTATTTGATCATTTTAAAAAACGATTGCTTTGATTTTACAAACATTATTAACTATTAGTAAATTAATTTTTATTTATTCATTTATTGCATTCTAACTGACTTATGTGACTCTGTTCGCTATGTTATTATTCTGAACTTATATACTTGATTTGTTTTATGCATATATAGGATTTACGTAAATACTTGTTATTATTGATTGTGTAAATCTTAGTTCGTTTGATTATATATGCTTCCTTGTTAATTCGACAAATAATGTTCATGATTTTAACTGACATGATTATTGATTTTATAAATATTTATCTGTTTATGTTTAAGTGATGATGATTGTGTTTTGTAACGCAGTATGAATTTTTATATGCTTAACGATATGTTGTATTGATTTATTTGATTTGTTTGATTTGATTTTGAGCATATGTATATTTTTATTGATTTTTCTTGGCTACAAAACTTTTGTTTTTGTTAGAATATTAATACAATTTTATTTGATACATTTATAAGTACTATACACATTTTTACATATTTCTCTTCATTATTGGTACTTGTCATATGTCGACATAGTGATTTTATATGTTGTTTGTAGCTGTGTTATTATTATATTCTATGAATTATCTATTTTGTGGTGTGATTATGTTGATTATATAATAAATATCTTCTGTTCCATAATGATGTGTACTGTGTACTTCTTACCTTTATATAAATTGACTATTATCATATTTTATATTTATATATTAACAATTTTCTTCCTTCTGTTCAATGTTATGAATATGTAGCAACATAATTGTTGCATATATTTTTATTTTCATGTCTCTATATGTTATCTAAACTATATGTATGTTTGATTTTTTGTTATTTTGTTTTTCTTAACATATTCTTCAAATATTTCTTTTACTTTTGCTTTTATATGATTCATCTGTTATTCGTATTATGTTTTTATGTTTTTGTGTTTATCATGTTTATCATCTCCTTACGTATGAGTGAGTTATATTTTGTTGAGATTATTTTGTCTTTTATCTTCTTCATGCTCTTCTTTTAATTAATTATATTGTTGAGTTAATGTACTTTATCATATATTCTAGTGATTGAAAATTGTTTGAATTATGTAATTATATTTTATATCATATTTTTGTATGCTATATAGTCGATATATCTTACCAATTCTGTGTTATTGATTATATTTTAGCACCTTGATGTGTTGTCTTATAATAGTATATCAATAATATCATGTCAATATATGTTCCATACTTTTTGAATGATTCGTGTATTACACATATGTATTCATGTTATTATGATACATATATTTATATTTTTTATGTATTTCTTTTAAGATAATTGTCACCTTTTGTGTCTCGTGTGTACTGAATACTAGCATATTTCATGATTGTGATACAGCTGCATATATTATGACATAATTTTTTATACACTACTAAGTGTTCTTTTATGTATTAATCTTGAATTGCTTGATATCATCTTATACTAGCATATGAATATTTATTTATTTATTTTTCATCCTTAGGAATGCTGAATCTTAGCTATCGCTCTCATATCTTATCTTACGTCGTTATTGTTTTACATTCTCCTCTGCATATGGATATAGTTCCGTATCTCCGTCATTGGGTTTTTGTACATTACTTTTATTTTAATTCCGAGGGCGGAATTTGTTTTAAGGGGGTTAGAATGTAAGGACCAAGAATTTTGATACTAGTTAAAATTATTTTTTGATATTTTAAAATATTTAATTATTATTTTTAAAAAGGTATTTGAAATTTTTTTTCTTGATTTTTTTACAATTTTCTATGAATTAAAGTATAAGTTTTATTTATTTAAATAATTTAAATATTTATAAATTTATTTAGTACAATAAATATTTTTGAAATTTATCTGTTGAGTTACCGATACTATTACGTATCATTTTGAATAATACGTGGTATTATTATTATTATTACGTATATTTTTGTATAATATGTTGTATTATTAATTACGTATTATTTGTACAATTAGTTGTATTATTTCTACTGTTACATATTATCTGTCGTATTAGTATAACTGGTACTTTTTATTGTGTATATAATTATCCCATAATTATTTGATTTTAAATATAAATAAATATATTTTTATTATTAGTTATTCTTATTTAATTGTACAATATGTTTATATTTCGAGTATTTCGTATCAACTGTTGTAATAGCACAACATGTACATTATTGTTTGTAGATAATTATTCTGTAATTATTTTAATTTTTAAATACCCGTAATTATTTTATTTTAATT
>BQKN01065851.1:154574-176476 GCA_022839385.1 Asparagus kiusianus | reverse complement strand
ACACACACAAAACAAAGTCATTGGACATTTGTAGGCAACATACCCCCTCACCCCAATTGAGGGGTTTTCTCTCAATAACATCTTATGTTTTTTTATAAATTACAAGTAGGGGGATCTCGTAAGAGAAGTTTAAAATTCAGTCGGTTTGTGAGGCACCCCAAAATTCACTGAGGATTTTGCTAAAAAGTAAAAAGGATATGTGCAAAATTCCCCAAAGTTCAGTTGTTTTGTGAAGTTAACCCTTAAAAAGAACATTCATACATATTTGTCTCAGTTGATAATCTAAAGGAGAAGACTCTGATAATCCTAGATTGGCAATGGCTGGATGGATGATGAGGCTACTTTGAGAGGGATGTACGACTATTGGTGGATGCACAATCTCATTCCAAATGAAATACACGACGGCATTACTTCCCATTGTGACTTCTCTTCTACTGCACATAAATCAGCATCGTGTCAAAAGTATCTTGATAAAGCACAGTCGTCAAGGGGGGACATATACATTTACGACATCTACTCAACATCATGTAATTCTAGTTCTCATCATGTCCTCTCTGTAAGTGCTCTATGTTTGTTTATTCTTGAAAGTTCTACGCTTATGTGTTAAAGTTCCCAATTCCAAATTGCGACATCTTATTACGAATTTAGGATATCCTTTGAATTTCCAATAACATTGCCATATTGCTATAATTGTAGACTGGGGTTTTTCTCTGAAATATCATTTTAATATAGGCATATTTAAAATTACTAGTTTTATACACGTGCAATGCACGTGATTAAACACCATGATTAAGCATTTTTGGCTTATTTCCTGACTAAAATTTGTTCCATTCCACTTTAACAGTTTTTGCTCGCTTTTGTCCCTAAACTTTTTTTAAACATTGCGCTTATTTTTTTTTTTGATGTTTGTTTGAATGGGCTACACTCAATTTAAATTTTCATCTTAATAATTGAAGTGTGGCTGGAAATAAATATAATTTGTAGCCAAATTGATTTTTTATATTATTTGGACTGACATGAAACTAAGCCTTACACGAGAAAGTACAGTGTTACAAAAGCAAAAAACGTTAAAATAGTGTTATACAAGGAAAGTGAATATTTAAAATCAATAAGTCAAGATAATTGATTAAAAGTATACTAAAACGATACAAAAGATAATATGAAATTTTGTTCTTAATCATTACTGGACTTCATAAAAAAGTATAAACTAAAGATTAATGCTACCTCTAATATAATTTTATATGATAGAGCATCAACATGAGCATATAAAAGTACTAAAAAAGTTCATGAAAATCCATTATAAAGATTCCTTATTTCACTCAAAACAATTGAACTATTCTATAAAATATTTAAAAAATATTGTTATTTTTCTCTCTGTTTTATTATTTTATTAAGCTGAGATCACTATTTCTTCATCTTTATTGTTTTCTTAAGTAATTTTAGAGTAGTGTCTTCATCATCTACATCGATTGTGACATCAAGCTGGAGTTGAATTGATACGGGTGTATCTCTCTTCGGAACTTAGCGATCCTCATGGGAGTTTGAGGATAGATGATTCTCATGATAGCATAAGAATAGAGGTGTAAAATAGTACAGTGGAACGCAGGAGGAAGCGTGGAACGAGACGACGAGCAGCAGATTCGAAGAATCCAGTTTTTAGCTTATGAGTTGACTTATACATGTACATGAGTCGACTCATCAGGTTGAGTCGACTTATAACTATCATGAGTCGACTCACGAAATCAAACCCTGTTGGTAAAAGTCTCTGACCAGTCGACTCATCAGTTATGAGTCGACTCATATGAGGTCACGAGTCGACTCATCTCAGTCATAAGTCGACTCATAGACAGTTTCCTGGTTTGTTTGGGTTTCTGTTTACACGAACTCCTGTTGGATTTTGGCTTGGTTATTTACCAGATTACCATCCACGTTTGTACACCTATATAAAGGATTGTTTTAGGGTTTCTAAGGAATCAGATGGATTCAAAGAGAGATTCTAGTCATTGTATTAGGGTTTAGAGAGAACTGAGAGTTTGTTCTCGATTCTAGTGAGATTGTGAGAGAGGGATTGTAATCTTTTCATACTCATAATCTAGAGAAGGTAATTTTCTTCGCCATATACTGTATTGTACTTGTGTTTCTGTCATCCTCTTCTCAACCCACCTTTGATAACTCCGCGATCAAAGGTGCTCGCACGGCAACTCGTATCAAGTTGGTATCAAAGCGATCATATCCTGCGAAGGGGGCATCCTGTGTATGGTCCTGACTCGATCGCAATACAAGAAGCTAGGCGAGGTCCTTATTTCCTTGGAAGAAGTCCAGAAGATAAGGAAGGAGAAGATGTCTGAAACAGATAATTTAGCGAGGATTGATGCATTAGAGAAGCAGATCGAGACGATAGGATCGACGCTCACAAAACTCGTTGGTCTCATCCAAGGAGGGAACGAAAAAGGAGAATCTTCTTCTAAGTCTAAGAAGAAACCTATCGAGTCCGGTGGATAGAGCGAGCTTTCAGGCTCCGACGAGGAGGACGAGACCATTAAGGCTGCGTTGCATCAAGAGGGTAAAAATTCTTACCAGAACCTGAAGATTGATTTCAGAGTAGAGATTCATGTTTATGATGGGAGTGTTGACGTCGAGAGGCTTGATGACTGGATCGAGCGGATAGAGACGTATTTTACTCTTTATGGCTACTCGTCAAAAGAGAAGATTGTGTTCGCGACTTTGAAGCTTTCAGAGCATGCGTTGACATGGTGGAAATCCTACTGCAAGCAGGAGAAGAAAACGGTATCGTGGAACAAGTTTAAGGAGTTACTGAGGAAAAAGTTCTACCCGGTAGGATTCCTTGAGGAGCGTTGGTACAAGTGGTACGGCTTGCGCCAAAGAGTCAATCAAACCGTTCAAGAATACACCACGGAGTTCCAACAGCAGGCGATGGTCCTCAACATTACGACAGAGGAATATTCTGTATTTATGAAGTATATGGCGGGATTGAGCGATTACATCCGAAAGGAGATGAAGTTATTCACGGTCGAGACTATTGCAGAGGTGAGCGTGAAGGCTATTGCCCTCGAGGGCAAGCAAAAGAAGGGCAACGAGACTAAGGGAGACTCCAAACAGATGGGAGGCGAGTCTAGTGATTCTCAATCTAAAGAGGAGAAGAATGGTGATCCAGGAAAAGCAAGACTGATTTGTGGTCACTTCAAGAAGACAGGGTACGAAGCTGATCGATGCTGGGAGAAGTATCCTCATCTGAAGCCAAGAGGGTTGAAGAGGAAGGAGGAGAAAATGACACACATGATAGCACGGGGTCCGAAGAAAGTTCCTGGGATGACAGAACCCAATAACAGTCTTAACCTTATGGCGGGGAAACAGGCCACGAAAGAGGACGACAACCCGAGAGAGCAACTCTTTGTTCTTAAGTTACAAGTGAAGACCAGTTTGGTTAATGCCATTGTTGATTCGGACAGAGAGAAGAATTTGATATCTGAAGCCTTGGTTCAGAAGCTGGGTCTGAAGACAGCCAAACATCCGAAGCCCTGTCCATTGGGGTGGATTCAGAAAGAGACGGGACTGAGTGTAGTTGATCAATGCACTATAAGATTTGCATTCCACGAGTCGTATATTGACGAGGTCACATGCGATATTATTCCATTAGATGTTTTTCATATTATACTGGGCAATCCGTACTTATAAGATAAATATGCAATCTACGAGAGGCAGACTTAGAAGTATACCTTCACCAAAGGTGGTAAAAAGTTCATATTTCGTTCTGCATCTCTTCCGAGAGAGACAAGCTTGGGGACGGTGACGCGAGCAAAGAGGCTAATGAATGCAAGCAAGAAATTTGTCTCGCTGTGCATTAGACTTCCAGAAGAGCCATCGACAAAGGATTACAACTTGGGGCGAATGGTGACTACTACGAGACGTGGGACGAATGAGTTGTTTCCGATCGGACGTCGAGATCGGATTCCTAGCAAGGCCAGGTGGTGCAGAAAAGATGGAGGAGCTCGATAGTTTCCTCAGCAAAAGTTCTAACTTGAACGGGACTTCAAGTTCTTAAAGGGGGGACCCATGATACGGGTGTATCTCTCTTTGGAACTTAGCGATCCTCATGGGAGCTTGAGGATAGATGATTCTCATGATAGCATGAGAATAGAGGTATAAAACAGTACAGTTGAATGGAGGAGGAAGCGTGAAACGAGACGACGAGCAGCAAATTCGAAGAATCTAGTTTTTAGCTCGTGAGTCGACCCATACATTTACATGAGTCGACTCATCAGGTTGAGTCGACTCATGACTGTCATGAGTCGACTCACGTAATCAAGCCCTGTTAGTAAAAGTCTCTGACCAGTCGACTCATCAGTTATGAGTCGACTCATATGAGGTCACGAGTCGACTCATCTTAGTCATAAGTTGACTCATCGACAGTTTCCTGGTTTGTTTGGGTTCCTGTTTACATGAATTCCTGTTAGGTTTTGGCTTGGTTATTTACTAGATTTCCATCCACGTTTGTACACCTATATAAAGGATTGTTTTAGGGTTTCTAAGCAATCAGATAGATTCAAAGAGATATTCTAGTCATTGTATTAGGGTTTAGAGAGAATTGAGAATTTGTTCTCGATTCTAGTGAGATTGTGAGAGAGGGATTGTAATCTTTTCATACTCATAATCTAGAAAAGGTAATTTCCTTCGCCATATACTGAATTGTGCTTGTGTTTCTGTCATCCTCTTCTCAACCCACCTTTGATAATTCCGCGATCAAAGGTGCTCACACGGTAACTCGTATCATGAATTTTTGTGATGTTATCTTTCCTGAGCTTGTTAATCTTTCATCCTCTCATTTAACTTCACAAAAAAGTTAAATGTATTTCCAATATTCAACACAAACTTCTTGAAATACAAACTTTGATTTTTCTCTATAATGTTAATGTCATATATATGAAATTCTTTGTGTTCTTAATTTATTACTTAAATAAGATTAGGAGTTATTTTTTTCGTACAATGAATTCTTCTGATGTGCATCCAATAAGAGTTCTGTTATGTCAATAATATTATATATTCTCTATCCCTATCATTTTCCACAAGGATTTGAACTAAATACCTATATTTTTTATTGTCAATTAACCTAAGATTATAATATTAATATTTAATTTCTTTAGCATTTTAAGAACAAAGTATGAAATTTCTGAAAATTTTTGGGTGCGTTTATAATTATCAAAAAACTTTTGGTTATTTTTTTGAAAAAAATTAGAATTTAGCTGTCTAACAATAGTTTCCATATTTGATGTGTGTTGATTACAAATTTTAAAATTTTAGAGTTTCTTATGATTTTTAACTTTTAAAGGAATATCATTTTGTAATTTTTATAACTTTGAGTTTAATTTTAGAGTTTCTTATGATTTTAATTGCTTGATAATAACCTTTTGAATTCATCTATGCCATTTATAAGTTTTAGAATTTTAAAATTTTAGGATACTTTTTTGTAATTTAAACTTTGAGGACGTTTTTATAATTTTTGAGGCATTAATAGTGTTAATTGTAAATTTTAAATTCTTCAGAGGCTGTTGTTAATTTCTTAATTTCATGTTTTTTTCTAAAGTTTTTAGATGTTAGAAATTTTCAGGTGCATCATGATAATCCCTTGAATTAATCTATGTTATTTGCAAGTTTTAAAATTTTAGAATTTCTGGGTGCTTGTTTGTAATATGAACTTTCGAGGGTATTTCTATAATTATTGAGACATTGAGGGTGTTAATTACAAATTTAAATTCTTCGTAAGCTGTTGTTAGTTTCTTAATTTCATATTTTTTGTTTTAACTTTTGAAATATCAGGATGTTTTTTTAATTTTTGAACTTTTGAGGATATTTTGTGTAATTTTAAAATTTTAATTTTTTGGGTTTTAAAAATACTTTATGTATTATAATACTTTTGCTACGTATAATTTTTTTACTTTAATAAACTAATACTGTAAAGCTGGTTTATTTATTTTATTAATATTAGTTGCTTTTTTAAATTGTTGATCTATAGATAGTGCACGTGGGATTAGGATATGATATAATTATGATTAAGATAGATTAATATTTAAATGAAATATTCAAAATAGTGAAGGGTAATGTTGTCAATGTAAAGTTTTTCCCAAACTTGTGCTTTTAAAGGGAGTGTGATTAGATAGCATAATGTTGCCAACTTTATTCTTGAGACAGAGTGGAGGATTTGATACTTGTTCATATGCCTACACACGATCCTACCTTAACCTTCCGCAAGTGCAAGAAGCACTACATGCCAACATAACTGCTCTTCCATATATTTGGGAAGCTTGCACGTAAGTGACCATTCAATGACACCTCACTCAGATTTTCTTTTTAGGTCTATGTATTTTTCAACTAAACACATTCACTGATATGTGAGGTATATCTTATGCATTGAAATTTTAACAGTTCTGTCATAGAGAGTTGGAAGGATTGGCATCCAACCATCCTGCCTACAATCAAGCTACTGACAGAGAGTAACTTAAGATTGTGGATATATAGGTAACTTTATCTCTCACTTATCACTTCTTCGAGTAATAAAGTCGCATAATGAAGAAGGCCGTGGATTCCTATAAAAGGTTATTAAGTACCTAGATATTTGGTTCTACACATTAGACATGCATGATGTGCCTTTGAAACCAAGACTGTTTATTTACTACATAGTCCATAAAGATAACCAAGAAAGAAAAAAAGAAAAAAAATATTTTCAAGATATATATGGATCAATTATTTAACAGCATGCATATGTTTTTATAGGATAATGACTAAATGTCTATTATTTCCTATGCAGTGGGGATACTGATGCCAGAGTCTCCATAACATCTACTAATTACTTCATAGACAAACTTAACATATCGGTGAATACCTCATGGTACCCATGGTATGCAAAAGGGGAGGTAAGGGTTATCTTTCTCATCAAATTTACTTTTATTGACTACAAAATATTCACTGATACCAGCTCATAACTGCACACCTATTTTATTTAGTAATGAGCATCTTAAAAACATTAACTTCTGATTATCAGCTGATGACTTCACCTAAAGCATGCTTGACGATTGTATTTGAAATCAATATTGACATTAATTGCTTTTAATTTTATGTTTTTGTTTTGCATGCGAAGATCGCTGGGTATGCAATTGGATATCAAAACCTTACCTTTGCCAGTGTTCGCGGTGGTGGACATTTCGTTCCAAGTTTTCAGCCAGATCGTGCACTCACCCTCTTCTTATCTTTCTTAGAAGGAAAGCTTCCTCCGAATTCTCCTTCAGGCTTTGGAAATTAATTTAGTCACTTAGTTTACTGAGCTAATGGTGAGGATATATCAGTTTGGTGATTGTATTAAGTCTAAATAGATAAACGTATGCTCCCAAGAGTAACTATTTTATACTCATGTCTGAAGCAACACGGTCTGAGGATTGTTACTGGTGTCTAAATAATACATATTACTGCAGTTTGAGCGTATCATTGCTATTCTATAAAATTATAACCCTTAATGCTCACCACAATTTAGAGTTTTGATGCAGTGGCAAGGTCCTTTGACATGGTAGCACATCAACCCAAGCTCAGTTTTTGGCTTACTAACAAGAAGCTTAACCACAATTTCAGAGATTTGGTGTACAGCAGCAAGGTCCTTTGACAATATTCCAAGATAAACGAACAATCAAACCAGATTACATTTTAAATTTAGTTTAAAATTGAAAATAATTTAATTGAAAACGAAAGAATAACCATCAAATTATTCATGAAGTTAAAATCTTAGTCTTATAGAGTCTTGGAAAAACTAGCCCTTCATTAGTCATTTCATCTCTGTGCCTTACGAGCTGGGCCTGAATTTGCTCGTGCACTACTTTCCTTAAGAAATTAAACAAAATATGTGGAATGTAATTGTTTCAGCTGGTTGGATACTTTGAAGAAGAAATTAATGTGAAGTGCTGTTAACATTCCATAGTAGTTGGAATAAAAAAAAACTTACCAAAACGGACTAATCCAATCAGCTAGACAACGGAAAATTTCAAAAATCTCCAGCCCAAATAATATATACAGAGAGGAAGAGATATACAAGGACTAATGTAATAATAGTTTTTTTTTGACGCATATGATGCGGAGGTTCTTCTTTGTAGCTTAATCGTGTACTTGCAATATGGACAACTGGAAGACTTGGAGATGGAAGTCTAATATGTCAGCATCATGCCAACCAAGAGATTGGAGTGACACAGCAGCCATTTTTTTTTTCACCCTATATACATATATATAATGATATATCGTTCTAACGAATAATTATTGAGCTAATTGTACATTGACCCCCTATAGCATCATTTTGAAACTTATTACCTTATAATTTGATTTCAGCATATATATCCACTGAGTGATTTAAAATTAAAAACTCTTTTAGCTTAAAAGAGTCAACAGATTTCGGTCAGGGATCCATACATCAAAATCAGTACACAAGTAATAAGTTCCAAAGCATACACAGATATACTACAGTGGGTCTATGTGCAAATAACTGATAGGTATTTAATCCTCACCACCCTTCATATTCAAAGTCTATATAAAGCCCAGGTCTGGTACTCGATACCAAAAAAGAGGAAAATTTTGAGCATGAGCACTTCCTACTTGTCTCTGTTTACAGTGTTATGCTGCATTTTTCTTCGTGCTAGCATAAATGAGGCAAACAAAGCCAACAAACTGAGAGAGTTCATAAAAAATGAGAGATCGTCGGGTTCTTCTTCTCCTGAAAACTATTCATTGCTTGAGTTTTTGTCGAGCAAGTCCTTTTCTCCAGTCTATATTAGTCCTCATGAAGGGATGATGGATGCAGATAAGATTGATGAGTTGCCAGGCCAACCAACGGCGGTTGATTTTAATCAGTATGCAGGTTATGTGACCGTCCATCCAAATCATGGAAGAGCACTGTTCTATTATTTCGTTGAGTCTCCTCAAAATTCTTCTAGCAAGCCTCTTGTGTTATGGCTCAATGGAGGTATTTTGATATTTAGTACTCATCTCCTATATAATTCTTACGACAAGTCATTTTAAAATGATTGTAATTGATTTCTATGGTATCAGTTACTAATAATATTGTCGTCCACAAACAGATCTAAAGTATTGGTAGTCAGTGTTACTTTGATGTAAATTGTTAGTCAACAACTAAATAGTTCTAAACTTTTGGATAAATAGTTCTTGACATGTGGTACCATGTCATAGCAGGTTTTATTTACGGCCTGTTTTGTTTGGGAGAGGTCAAAGAATTAATGTTAGTTTGATATATATTGTTATCTCATAATTAAACAGGTTAGATGATGAGGTTTCCTAGTGAAGTTTTATTCCCAATAAGAAAGTATGATAACCTTTTTGTTTTCTGAGAAATAAAAGTATGTCTATATGATATGTCCCATTCTGTGTTGTGACCTTCATGTCACCTCTGTAATATTCCTCTTTATGTCACTATTGGATAATTATTGACTGTCTTTATGTAATAGTCGTTGTCATGATCTATGAAAATTCTTGATTAAATTTCTTTCTTAGAATCATGTGATTAATTATAAACCTAAAATACACTTCATTTTTATTAATCTTTTTCAAGGACCTGGATGCTCTTCTTTGGGCTATGGAGCTATGGAGGAACTAGGGCCCTTCAGAGTAAATAGCGATGGCGAAACACTTACAAGAAATTACTATGCGTGGAACAATGGTAACATAATGGAATGCAAACTTCAATGACATATCAAAGACTAAAAATCTTTTCTACAAATTGCAGTTGCAAATATCCTATTCTTGGAGTCACCAGCAGGAGTTGGCTTCTCATACTCAAACAAAAGCTCAGATATTCATCAGAACGGAGATAAAAGAACCGCAGTTGATTCGTATGCCTTTCTAATAAACTGGTTAGAGAGGTTCCCACATTACAAAGCACGTGATTTTTACATCGCAGGAGAGAGCTATGCAGGTCATTATATACCTGAACTTGCTCAACTTATCTTGGAGAACAACAAAATCACCAATCAGACATCCATTAACCTCCATGGTGTTGCTGTACGTATGTTGATATCTTTGCATCATTTACACATTCTTTATGAATATTATCATAATGAATGACAATTTGTAAGTCAGATTGGGAATGCTTACATTGATCAAACTTCGAATATGATCGGAACAAATGCTTACTATTGGACTCATGCTCTAATCTCGGACGATACATACGATATAATTCGTTCAACTTGCAATTTTAGCAATCCATTTTACTCTGTTAAATGCGCGGATGCTCTTAACAAAGCTGATAATGAAATCGGAGATATAGACTTCTATAACATTTATGCTCCCCTCTGCCATGATACAAAGAGCTCATCGGGGGTTTTGGTACATACACATATCTAATACTGCTTTTGTGTACGTGAACCATGCTACAATTGCTAATTACTTCGCAATATTCAGATGGCAGATTTTGATCCATGTTCGGATAATTATGTACACAAATACCTGAACAACCCTTTAGTTCAAAAGGCTTTTCATGCAAATGTCACAAAGTTGTCATATGACTGGGAAAGTTGCAGGTGAATTATCATGACTTTCTTCATTGATTTAATTAGAATTTATTAATTCTAACTTCACTTTCTTTTGTTTTCCTCAGGGATCTCTCGTGGATTGGCACGCCTCCTACAGTTCTACCCATCGTTATTGAGCTCATTACTAGTGGCATAAGATTCTGGCTTTACAGGTAATTTTGGTTACAAAATCTCGCAACCAAATATTATAAAGGGTAAATTTCACAAAACACGGCTGAACTTTGGGGGCTCTACCAATCATAGAATCTGTAAACTTTCACAATTCATGCCTCATAGATAATGTTCATGGAGATTATATGAAATAACCCTTGTATCATAAATGAATATGCTAAAGAATAGAAACATTTTGCAGTGGCGATATTGATAGTGTAGTTCCTGTAACATCAACAAGGTACTCCATCAAAATACTCGGGTTGCCAATTAAGAACACATGGCGCCCATGGTACCTCAATGAAGAGGTGAAAGTTCCAACATAAACAACATGATGCCTAATCTCTTGTATATGTTCATGTACAAACAATCATAGTCATCTTGTTGAATGAATACAGGTTGGAGGTTATGTTGAGGAATACGAAGGATTGACGCTAGTAACGGTGAGAGGAGCAGGGCATATGGTTCCCAGTGATCAGCCTGAACGATCATTAGCTATGTTCTCTTCGTTCCTCAAAGGACAACTTCCACCGAAAATGCACAAATAATGCTATCTTTTAATGAGAGGCTCCATATATTTCGCCCTCTTGGTCAAGTGTAAAATGTTAGCATGAGATGGATAATAAAGTTACTGTACTTCAGTTTAGTTTAGTCATTTCCTTTCTTCATGTTACCTTCTTAAGTGTAAAGAACAAAATATGTTTTAAGAAAAACTAAATATTGTGCATTTTAAAAGGGGCTTAGTTACTAATGAAATATTGGGAATAGTCTAATTTAGGACAAGTCCAAAGAACATAAAATCAGTATATTACTTTTATCATGAAGAATCTCATTGTTGGCAAAAACTCAAAGCAGCAGTTGTTGGATAGCAGATTCCTAATTTGTTTTGGTAACAGGCTATTGGGATTCCTAATCTGTTTTGGTAACAGGATTTCAAATTTGTTTTGGTAACAGGTTATTAGGATTCCTAATCTGTTTTGTTTTTTATTTTAGAATTCTTAGTATGTTTTTGGTTTTAGGATTTTTATATATATGGAACAATTTAAAGAGAGAATTAAGCAGCGAATGAGATATTTGGAGCATAGAAAAGAGGTATTTTTTGGAGCTATCGGTTAGGATTTTGTTTGGAGAGAATTAGAGCTTTGTTGGTGAGATTAATTGGTGAGTTTGTGTGATTTTGTAATCTCAGTTTGTACTCTTCTTCTCTATTAGTGAAAACCACATCCCCTTCTTGCCCTGTGGACGTAGGCAACTTGCCGAACCACGTTAAAAATGGTTGTTTGAGTTTGTACCGTTATTTTGCATTGTTTGGCATTCTCTCGGCGTTTGTTTGATTTGGTCTCTCGAAGCACATCGGTTTGGTTTTGGCTTCCTCCACGCACAACAAGTGGTATCAGAGCTCGGGCTATTTGGAGGAGTAGATCGTTTTGGAGGCTCGTCTAGGGCTTCGTTTGGTGATAAAGATGGAATCTTTTTGATAAAGACTATCTTTTTTTAATTTTGGATCTATTCTTCGTTTGTCCCGTTTTGATTTGTTGGTGCTTTGAGAAAGATGGTCGAGAAAGAAAGAGTTGTGGAGGGTACTTCCAGCGTGAAGAGCGTTCAAAGTTTGAATATCCACTCTATGAAAATAGATTTGGAGAAGTTTAATGGTACAAATAATTTTGATATTTGGAGATGTGAAGTCTTGGATGCGCTTGATGCGCAAAATTTGGAGGATACTTTGGAGTTGGACGGGAAACCGGACGATATTAAGGAGAAGGTTTAGAAGAAGATGAATCGAACGACATGTGGTATGGTTAGATCTTGTTTAACTCAAGATTTAAAATATGATATGATCAATGAGACTTCAGCTAAGAAGATTTGGGAGATCCTAGAGGGCAAGAATTTGACAAAGATTGTAGAAAACCAATTGAAGAAAGGAACTTCCATTGGTGATCGCATTAACCACTATATGAAGCTTCTTACGGATTTGGCGAATGTAGATGTGATGATTTTAGATAAGGACAAGATGTTGTTATTGTTGAGTTCCTTGCCCGACGAGGAATATGAGATCTTCGTTCTTACTCTTATTAATGAGAATGCATCTCTTTTGTATAGTGAGGTCACCGCTACACATTTAAATTATCAGTTTCGAAAGAAGGATAAGGATACTTCAGTTGAGCCGGTAGAGGGGGAATTGGTCGCAATAGTAAAGAGTCCAAACCGAAATAGGAGGCCGTAGTCTAGAGGGGCACATATTGGAGTTCGTAGAAATCAGTGTGCCTTTTGTAAATAGGATGTACATTGGAAAGGCAAATGCCCAAAGTTGGTTGATTGATCCGGGAAGAATAAGGAAAAAACTATTCAAGCTTCAGAGGTGAATGTTGTCAAGGCTAGTGGTGACAATTCAGATTCAGATTCTTTAGGCTACTCATTAGCACTATTATCAGTTTGTGTTGTCGATTCTACAGAGTGGATGTTGGATTCAAGTGCTTCTTACCATATTTGTCCTAGGAAGGATTGGTTCTCTAGCTTTGAGGAGTTGGAAAGAGGGGATGTCATGCTCATTGGTAATGATCATGAATGCACTATTGGTGGTATCGGTACCATTTGTATTAGAATGAGTACCATTTGTATTAGAATGTGTGACGGGGTGATTTGGGAGTTGGATGAAGTGAGGTTCGTTCCTCAGTTGAAGAAGATCATCATTTCACTTAGAGTTTTAGAGGTAGCGGACTATAGGGTGACCTTAGAGGATGTATATCTAAAGGTTACATTTGGGTCTATGATTATAATGAAGGGCGTCAGGAGGAAGAATTTATATTATTTAATTGGGAGCACGATAATTGCTAGAGAGCTGATGTCTTCTTTGGATTTGGCTAGACTGTGGCATTTGTTGAGGCTGAGATATTTGATTGGTTATACCGTGCATAGTTTGCTGATGAGTGCTTTGACTTGTAGATGGAAATCCTTTGAGCACATTGGTATGAGCAAGAAGACTGAGGTGGAGTTTGGCACTTCTATCCATCGATCGAGGGGTCTTTTAGGTGGTGTACATTCAGGCATTTAGGGGCCTTCCAAGGTAGCATCGTTAGGAGGTAATGGGTATTCGGTTTTCGCAGTTGGGGACTATTCTAGGTATTGGTGGGTTACAACCAAGTCTTGTTAGTTTGGAGTCCTAGAAGTCAACAACAGATGGAGGAAGTATGTTGGCAGAAAGGTAACCCGTCATTTTATTTTTGGTAGGGGTTCTTTTTTGCATTTGTGCCGAGCTCACGATAATTTGAGACACTTCATTAGAGAGGAGACATTAGGGAGATGAGGTGAGATAACAGTTTTGATGGATCGTTCCTTACTATAGGAGGATCGACGTTTGTTGTCGAGTATTGGATTTTAGAGGAGTTTTGGAGTTTCGACATATTTGGGTCATCTTAGTCATAGGTTACCGACTGCTACGTTTGGAGTTATTGGATCTGGTGGAGCTGCTTCAGATTTTGGGTTACGTTGGATGTTTGGTTGCCCAGCATTTGGTCACATCGAGGATGTGAGATTTGATCTGATTGCACATTTGGGATTCAGAGGCTCGTTTGGCTATCAGTTGGGAGACTCTGATTTTATTTTGAGCAGGTATGTAACTTTTGACTCTCGGCAGGTGGAGAGTGTTGATCAGATTATTAGGATATCACAGCGGATGGAGGATGATAGTACTCCACGTTGGGTGGAGATTACTCTACATACTCCAGATCATACTGTATTGTTTGGGATTTCAGCTGAGGTGACAGTTTGGGGATCATTTGGATTTGGATGCAGATGATGAGTTGGTTGATTCGAGTGTAGCTGGTGGACATAGTTTGGATTTGGATATGGCCGTTGATTCACCTCAGGTGGAGGTATTTGGTTTGTTTTACTTTTGGGCCATTGAGAGAGCTATCAGCCGCAGATTTGTTGATGAAGAGTTGAGAACTCTACTATTGGATTGAGGGTCTTTGGAGGCCATTGGTGAACTACGTGAAGGTTTGATTACTTGGGCAAGAGGATACATAGACAGTCATTTATGATGCAGCCAGTTTGATGAGTTGATACTGACCTTTGGAGTTTGTTCGTATTCTCATTTGGGTTCTCGACTTGTTGTGGATTGAGTCTGTTGTCGTGGATTTGTTCTACTTCGTACTGGACGTAACAAGTAAGACATTAGGTTGGTATTGGTGTAGGCTCAATTTTGAGAAAACTTCATCGAGGTAGAAAATTGTTGGATAGTAGGTTCCTAATATGTTTCCTAATTTATTTTTATAACAGACTATTGGGATTCCTAATCTGTTTTGTTAACATGATTCCAAATCTGTTTTGGTAACAGGTTATTAGGAATCCTAACCTATTTTGTTTTTGTTTTTAGAATTCCTAGTATGTTTTTGGTTTTAGGATTTATATATATATATATGGAACGATTGGAAGAGAGAATTGAGCAGCGAAGGGGATATTTGGAGCACAGAAAAATGTATTTTCTGGAGCTATTGGTTAGAGTTTTGTTTGGAGAAAATTAGAGCTTTGTTTGTGAGATTAATTGGTGAGTTTATGTGATTTTGTAATCTCAGTTTGTACTCTTCTTCTCTATTAGTGAAAACCTCATCCCCTTCTTGTCCCGTGAACATAGCAACTTGCCGAACCATGTTAAAATTGGTTGTTTGAGTTTGTGCCGTTATTTTGCATTGTTTGGCCTTCTCTCGGCATTTGTTTGATTTGGTCTCTCGAAGCACATCGGCTTGGTTTAAGCTTCCGCCGCGCACAACAGCAGTTTGGCAATTTTCTTGTTACATGTCCTTGCCACAAACCCTAGACCTCCCTGATAATCACATTTTATTATAATTTTATACCCTTATTATCTATTTTATATAAATAAATATACCACTAATAATTGTTTTTATCTTTTAATTGCAGGTTAATGAAGAATAAATCTCAAACTCTCATCTCTCAACATACGATATTCTTTCAGGAACTTCCCATTAAAATTAGGAATATCACATACGATATTCTTTCAGGAACTTCCCATTAAAATTAGGAAATAGTTTAGACTCGTATACCTGTTGGAGTATTGAGAAGCAGTTTATACTCGTGTACTCTTTGGAGTGTCGGAAGGAGCAGTTTATACTCTTATACTTGTCGGAGTCTTTATTCGACTTAATTGAGCATTATGACGTCGGCTTCAACCAAGGTTTGGATGCTTTTCTTGAGAGCGAAGTAAGACTTGGTAGGATGAAGGATCCTCCTCTGGTACACACAGTACTTCGGATCCGTGGTATTATCAGCTTCCTCCTGATCTGCGATAGGTGGTAGCTTGATATTGTTATTTTTAAGGAGGGACTCAAAAATGGCTAGAACGTCTTCATCCTTGAATGAGTACACTTTTTAGAGTCTCTGATCCGAAGTCTTTTGCTATCATCGGGATTGCTATTATGACATTTGATTAGCATTAATAGCAGCTGCAGGTGTCTTCCCCTTACTACGGGAGACGAAGCTTGAGTTTGGAGGATTAGCCGTCGGTTGGCTCATCTCAGCCTTTTTCTTTCTGAGGAAGTGTTCAGCCCGTTCTCCATGCACCTTCAACTCTTTGCAGGTGTTGGACGGTGCTATTCTCATAACTTCTAACATGTCTAAAGAGAGGTTATTGTGACAGGTTTGAAGAATGAAGTCCTCTGTGATCGGATCTTGGCAATTCATCGCCTTATTCCGGAAGCGCTTGACGAAGTCATCGACCGTCTCGTCGTCTTCTTGCTTCTTATCGAAGAGTGTCCTGATTGACACATTGGCGTCATCGTCAAAGAAGTGAGCGAGGAACATGTTCTCCAAGTCGTCCCAGCTGTTGATGCTTGTAGGCTTGAGACGATGGTACCAATCGAAAGCGGGCCCGCGAAGGGTGCTAATGAATGACTGGACCATCAATGCTTCATTACCGGAGATCATGCCCAAGTGGACTTGAAGTAGATCAGATGCTGAGTAGGCGAACCCTTCCCGTCAAACGGCATGAAGTTAATCAGGTTGAACTTCGCCAGGTATGCTATTGAATCCCACTCTCTTGGATAGGGATATGGAATGACGGTCCTTTTCACCTCTCGAGCAGATATTAGAATGTTAATTTTGCTCTTGAGTTCTTTCATTTTCTCATCCTCGCTCGTATCAGGCCTTGGATGATTCTTAAGAGGAACAACGGGGCTAACCCCAGTGTTGTTATTTTCAGTAGGACCACCCCCAGCGTCGTTGTTTTCAGTGGGGCCAGTCCTAACGTTTTAGTCAACGGGAGGGTTACCAGCATTATGGTGTTTATCCTCATCTGAATCGCTAGCTGCTTGGCTAACATTGTTGTGAAGTCTGGATTCACCTATCTGATTCGACAAGTCTCGGATCTGTTGGTCATGCTCTTCCCTCATCCGCAGCATAACCATTTCTATTTCGAACTTGAAGTTCTCTTTTTGCTTAGCCAAGGTATCCTCGATGATTTTGGCCACTTTCTCAGTATTGATCATAAACGCCTCACAGGAATGTCCTGTGCTGGATACCGTATTGTCAGAAGCAATTGCAAAGTTAGCATCTGATGCTTCATCATCCGAGGATAATCCTCTATTCATCCTTTGATAGTCCTTACGTCTAGTAGTCCCTGCGCGTAGCCGAGTTAGACAATACGATACGAGAGGGTCAGAACTAGAGGGTCGAGTCGACTTTCCTTTATCAGCCATATTTACCGTGACTTCTGGAAGTTCGTCACCTTGAACGACCGATCGTTTCTTATGGAAATGCTTTGGCTCGGACTTAGTCGTTCCGTTGGAGATCCTCTCGAATACTGAGACCCTCTGTGGAGCGGTATTGGGGAAGTTACACGCTGATAATACTACCCTGATAATTTTGGCACATAGACAATGAGAGTCCGCTTCTCGATTACTCCTTTTCCGAGACTTGTTCGTATCCGCAGCCCGATAGTATAACTCATCGGCGTGATGATTAGAGCAATCTATCGTATGTTAGCATGACTTCTCAGGTATAACGTCGTCGTTTGACGAACATGTTTTCTTCTGAGGATTTGTCGCCTTGTTGGTACTCTCAAGAATCACATGTTTTGAGCTACGCCTTCGTGAGCGTGGGATCTCAACGGGCTCTTAGACTTCGACACGCAGTCCGAGATGGTTGGTTATAAGAGTTTTCTCTTTACGAGAAGGCTCAGACTTATTGCGAGGGTATGTGCGACCCCTAGCTCGAGTAGTTGCTTGGGGTTCAGTCATCGCTTCTCTGATCAGAACTTTGCCTCGATCCTCGTGCAAAGGACCTAGGCGGTCCGCCATCCTCATCTTAAATCGGGACAAATCTACGCTATTGCAGGGCTCTACTGGAGGTGCATGATCAATTGATATAGGGGTGAAACTCGAGCGAACAGGTGCAGAAATTCTCTTGTCTTAGCCCTAGTGCGGGTCAGACCTTGGTGACTTACAGTTAGGAGGGTCAGACTTGAGTGACCCGCGGCATGGAGGGTCAGACTTGAGTGACCCACGACATGAAAGGTCAGACTTGAGTGACCCGCGGCTTGGAGGGTCAGATTGAAGTGACCCGCGACTAGGAGGGTCCGATTAAAGTGACCTGTATTTTGGAGGGTCAGTCTTGAGTGACCCACAACTTGGAGGGTCATTCTTGAGTGAACCGTGGCTTAGAGGGTCAGACTTGAGTGACCCGTGGCTTGGAGGGTCAGACTGAAGTGACCCACGGTCGGGAGAGTCAGATTGAAGTGACCCACGACTGGGAGGGTCAGATTGAAGTGACCCACAGCTGGGAGGGTCAGACTTGAGTGACCCGCATTTTCTGATCTTTTCGGCCGCCGTCTTGGACCTTGGCCTCCAAGTTCGATGCAGTCTTGGTTGTTTCTTGGCTATGTCCTTCTGCATCTTGTACCTTTTGCATAAGAATTCTCGCGTGCGTGAGCAGTGCGTGGCACTTCTGGATTCGTTCCTCAAGGGTCTAACGGGTCCTTTTGACTTGGATCCATTCGTTCGTTGAGGACTTGGAGGGTTGGTCATTCGTCCGCTGTTGGGGCGCTCGACGCTCCTTGAATTTCAGATCCGCTTCATAACGGATCCCGTCTATAGGTTCTAAAGCCTTAGCGAGTTGGCACGCGAGGCATTGCCGTTGCCTTTGACGTGCTCTTTTCGATAGGATTGGTGCGGATCTAGGAGCTATCTCCTTGATTGAGGAGGAGTCCATATCTACAAATCCGGCTACGTTGGAGGCCGGAGGGGCGTTGTAAGGCGTGATTGCAGCAGCAACAGGGGCGTTGATCTTCCTGTGCTTGCGAGTGGAGGAGGATCTGGAGGAGGAGGACGACAGATACTCCTCGAACTTCTGTTGGTCGAACTCGTACTCGACCTCTTCTTCAACCAGGATCCGGATCCATGGTTGCGACACGACAACTTCGGCAGCGAAGCTGTTGGCTCCCGCTGTGGTCGCCAGCATGTTTGGATAGAAAATTGTTTTCATTGCTGAATTCATCATAACTACGGGCGCTATAATAAATTCAAAACAAAGATAGTCTTTTTATAAGACTTTCAATACAATGAAAATAGATTACAACTCTCTTTCAAACAACACACAATAGGTGTTTATCACCTATTGCTTTGCGTAGGATCTTTGGCTATGCCGGGAACGTTGATATCCGTGAACCACCTACGGATCAGATCCGGTTGTCGTAAAATTAACAGAGCTCCTACTTCACCAATGAAGTATTCGCTTGAAGCACTGAAATCGACCAAGCGAAATCAGTAGCTCTTCTCGAGATTAAGACTAAGCCTAATCTCAAGGAAAGGACGAGGAAAAATACAGGTTCAGATCCTTCGAAAGCCTTCCTCTTTATGCTAAAGTTCGCTGGGATCTGACTTGCCTCCGCTGTAAATTCGTGCTTCTTTGACTCCTAAATCTGGCAGCACCTCGCCCTCTTGATAATAATCCCACCCCTGTGAAATGAGCCCCTAGGCCTGTATTTATAGGCCTCAGTTAGGGGGATTTTTGGATGAGAATGAGCGATTTAGCCTTATCTTCAATCAATAACGACCTAACTACGTTTGTGGATGATATTAAGTCAGTTGGGAACCCCTGGAATAGATAAATCCCATGAAAATTGCTTTAAAACCGTCGAAAACGCGTTTCGGGCTCTGGACTACGTGATGGGCCCTACCGACCCACGCGGGCGGGGGTCGGCGCGAGCTGACCCGCGCTGACACGGGGGTTTGGCCTTTTGCTGAACTCTTTGGTGTTTTTTTTGTTTTTTCGGGACTTGTATTTTCTGTTGTTTTGCGTTTTTGATCGTCTTGTTGACTTGTACGATTTACTAACTTGCTTCATGCGCTCGTTAGCTTCTTTACGGCACTTGAAATTGACTGACATACGCGTCGGACACTTTGGATCTGACCGACAAGCGCGTCGGGCACTTTGGATCTGACTGACGAGCGCGATCTGACTGACGAGCGCACGCTGACTGATGAGCGCGCGCTGGCTGACGTGCGCGCGTTGACTGACGTGCACGGCGGCCAATTAGATAATCCTTCTTGACTAGGATTGTGACGTCCACTTTTCGTTTCGAGCTGCGTGCGAGACTCATAGGCAATTTTAGACGCCTACAAAATTATGCATAATTCAGATCAAGTTGCTAACTTCTAGTGCTCCCATATATTAATTACAATCCTTACGCATGTAACGGATCCTTTGATTTTTCTGTAACGCGGACATCTACTAATGTAATCATTTGTATCTCCCTCCTCCTTTTGTACTTCGTCTTTTGAATATAATAAGTCCAGCTAATGTCCTCATCGCTTAAAAAAATTAAATACTAGATATTATCAATATTGTTATATTCATATTTTTTTTGTAGTTTATACAGCTATGGGTTTGGATTTGGCTCTGTCGGAACATATAAAAACTAAAATGTACATTGCAGATGTCTATTAAACAATACATGTCCGAACTAGACATTTACCATAAATAAAGTTATTTGTAAAACCAAGATATGACAAAAACTTGATAAAAAAAATAAAGCCAACAGAAATCAGTCTGAAATGGTAATGCAACAGAGTAAGTTTCTAATTCCCCTTTCTACTGTAGCCTTCGCTTGTGATTCTATATAAAACACTTGCATTCCACTCAAATCCCATTGAACAGAGAGATGAGGTTGAGTTCTTCTTGCTTGTGACTGTTTTTAGTCTTCTGCTTCATCTTTCTTCTTTCCGATGTCAATGCAGCCAAGCAAGCTGATAAACTGCGGGAGCTCATAAAATCACGGAGGTCATCAAATGCTTCTGAAAATGATTAATTCATTATAGTCTGAGATGTCATCGACTAAGTCATTTTCTCTGGTCTACGTACATTGGTCCACAAGAAGGGATGATGCATCATGACAAGATCAATGAGTTACCAGGGCAAACAAAGGATGTTGATTTCGATCAGTATGCTGGTTATGTGACCGTTGATCACAACAATGGAAGAGAGCTGTTCTTTTACTTTGTTGAGTCCTCTCAGAATTCTTTTAGCAAGCCTCTTCTTTTATGTCTCAATGGAGGTATTTAGTTATGATATATAGTTTGTTTATAATAGGTGAATAAATTTTCACCTTAACAAATTTTTTTTTTTTTGTGTTTTCGAATTGATCGTTTTGTTTGCTTGTACTGTGAAAAACAAACTTGCCTACTTGACCAGTGTCCTATTGATTGTAGTTATCTTTACATCCACTCTGGAATATGTTGTTTGCGGTTGCTTGGTGTTTATTGAGTTTGCCTTCATGTGATGGTGGTTGACATTGTCTCTGAAATATTGTTATTATTATTATTATTGGCTAACCACTTTGTGCTACATGATTAAGGACCTGGATGCTCCTCTTTGGGCTTTGGAGCCATCGAGGAAATAGGACCCTTCAGAGTAAACAGCGACGGGAAAATGTTGGACAATTTAACGATCTAGGCATGCTTGAACTAAAAATATAGATCTAAATTACCGTTCACCGTAAAAAACAATGAAAGTCTTCTCCTCTCTTCTCCCGTAGCCAACAATGAGAATTTGGTCTATTTTCTACGTACGTTTGAGAGGAGGGACTCCCACCCTTTATATAGATATTTGTGATTAACCCTACCCATCATGGTTTAATCACAACCGTGG
>BQKN01065851.1:114670-154174 GCA_022839385.1 Asparagus kiusianus | reverse complement strand
TAAATTTTGATTTGATCATATTTGAATTAGATATAGTTCATATACATATTGGATATCGTTGACGAGCACAACTTAGTACTATATGGGATAGTGCGTTGACACACCAGATATATACGGTTTATACATAAGGTAACTATCATTGATGAGCATAGCTCAGTATTATATGGGATAGTGCATCAACATGTCAGAGGTACAAAGATTTATATGAGGTGGATATCGTTAATGAGCTCAGTTCAGTACTACATGAGGTAGTGCGTCGATATTCCACATGTACAGGCCATTGAGTCGGATTTTAGGAGGCTTGTTCTAGCCGTCCGTCCTGCACTAGGGTGCGATGAGGCTCGTGAGCCGTATTTCTAGGATGTCTATTTGGTAGTCCGTCCTGCACTCATGTTATACACTGAGATCGCGATGAGACTAATGAGCCGTGTCCACAGTTCAGGATACCTATAGGGTAGTCCGTCGCACTGAGACAATTACTTGATAGCATAAGTATGACAGATGCTGATTATAAATACGACCTATAAGTGAACTATATAACTGAGATACGTTACTTTTGAAAGTATACAAAATTATGTGTTGGTATTTTATTCTATCTCTCCAATGATTGTGGAAGATATTATAAATACGATGTGTTGATATCTTATTTCTTTTACTGTCTTTTTTTTTCTTAGTTGGGATTAATGATTAGAGATTCATAATTTGAGACTTATGGTATATACTTGAGGGTTTCCTTGTTTGGATTATTTCGCTCTACATACCAGTCTCGTGTTATGGATCTCTAATTATTGGTTTCATTAGATTGTTTATTCTTATTTCAGTAGTAATGTTTAGATGTTTACGATTCGGGACATATGGTATATACATGAGGGTTTCCTTGTTTGGATTATTTCGCTCGACGTAGTACGTCTCGTTTTGTAGGTGTCTGAATATTAATTCCGCTAGATACGAGGAAAATGATATAGGTAGACTATGCTTAATAGATAGAGTCTCCACTCCATCCTAGCAGCCATTCCCCTGGGGCGCCGGATAGGGGTAATCTTGCTGTAGCACTCTGACGCTCTTATTGTTGTTTCTTTTTCTTTTAAAATACCCTTTCAGGTAGCTCGGAGTTCCGGAGAGCCGCAGGGTGACGGAGTTCTAGCATAGTCGCCGTCGCGTATTTTTTACTTGTAAAGACTCCACTGTAGTTTTAAAATTTTATTCAGACTTAGAGTATATTTCCATTTTGTAAAGGCAATGCTCCTTAGTTCGACTTTCCGTTTTGATTCATGTTGAGACATCGTATGTTATTGCAGACTCCAAATGTATTTCAGTTTATTTTCAGTTGAGACATGACCTTTATTTATTAGATATCATCTTCTTTATCATGTTTATTATTGTCTTTCTACTTCTTTGTCTGTTTTGTACCTACGCTTTTATTTGACCCCACTAGAGGATATTACTGTGATTGGTGAAACTTGTTGTTGCATAGTGTGGGTGTATGGCAGGTTTGACATCTCTGGGTTCACCTTGGACTACAGCCATGAGTGAAAACAGGAGCGTCATAGTTGGTATCAGAGCTCGAGTTCCAGTATCCTTAGGATCATCCTGTGTCGAGTCGTGGAGCTAGGATAGAGTTTCTTAGGATTCATGTATAGAGTCTGTAAGGATCTCCTAGTTTGAGTGAGGACGATATATGCGTATATCTCAAAAATTAAATTTTTTTATGACAACTATTTTATGTGAATTGAAGGTATTTACGTGAATACTATGTGTTATGAATTCGTATTGTGATACGTTATATATATATATGTATTTTTGCTATCACACTTAATGTGAAAATTAAGCTCTCCTTTTGATATTATAAATATCGAAACGAGGATGTGATCGAGGTAAAACTCGTACCTGGAGAGCTGGGCATGCAGAGCCGAGCCGCAGAGCAGGAGATTTAACTCTGAAAGGATAAGAAAAATATCAGACAATATGAGCACCAAAATTTCAAGGCACATCAGTTTCAATTGCAACCTATAAGGAAAAGAGTATATGAAAGTTTCTTGAACATCGGCTAGGAACCAAGCAGAAGTCAAATATATATTCAGCATTGAGGACCATCGCTGGAGGATAGCAACAATATCCAGATTTTTGACGAGACAGCAATTATCACCTATTTGGGAGAATTTAGGTCATTTCTTCATCAAACAATTAGCGCTAGTCTAAGTGAAGCAGGGAGATATACCTATAGTGAAGGAAGAAATCAAAATCCAAAATAGGACAATGACAATGGTAAGAGAACCATTACGGAAATCTAGAGAAACCTAACAACGGGAGAATGATTTTCTCCCAACAACAAGGACAAGATAAGAAAGGAGCGCAATGTGATTAGAGAGCGCCGGAGTAGCACAGAGATTCGGAGAAACATGTTACAATCACAACAAGGTCGAACAAATAGTAAAAGACTTGTAGCAGTTCACAACAGGAAGCTAGCATGATAAAGGTCGCAGTCGGCAATCTCAGAGTCGTAATTTCGACCAGCAGTGAGGAAATAGAAGTACTACTTGTTAATCCGAAGATTTAGGGGCCAGCAGGCCAGATTTGCATTATCCAGGAGATTTGCACTATCCAGCAAAGTCTATTCTGCTATACCGCATGATCAGGGTACGAGCAGAGCTTTATTCGTGATTTCATTTTCAGTTCGGATCTAGTTTGATTTATGAAATTTTTTTATCTCTTATCCTTCGTACCTTTGTTGATGGGTGTCAGCTTGTGGCATTCCTTAGATTTTCCATTGTCAGTACCTACCCCTCTAGGGGGGTGTCCCTTCCATCTGTAGGAGATGTGTCATCAAACTAGATGAGTCTGAGTTAGACATCGAGTTGATCGTGTTGTCGATGTCAAATTTTTGGTACGGATTGGTTATCTTCCTACCATGATAGTATTAACTGCTTTACGTAGATAGTTAATTTGCGAGCGTCCGATGGGTCCGAGATGATTGTAGCAACCTCCCAGGGAAACCGTTTTGCGGAGTCATTTCTGGCGTACATCGAGAAGGTGATACGATGGGATTAGGGTATTGATTTATTGGAGACTAGAGTTGTCTCAGAGTATCAGGATATCTTTCAGGACATACCTGGATTACCTTCTGTGTACGAGGTTGAGTTCTGTATTGAGTTGCAGCCAGGCACAGCCCTGATATCCCGCGCACGCTATCGCATGGCACCAGCTAAGATGAGGAAGCTTCAGACCCAGTTGGACGAGTTATTAGCTTAGGGTTTTATTCATCAGAGTTATTCTCCGTGGGGAGTGCCAGTTCTCTTCGTGAAGAAGAAGGACGGCAGTATGCATTTGTGTATTGATTATAAAGAGTTGAATAAGGTCACTATCCGGAATAGGTACCCATTACCTAGGATTTATGACTTGTTCGATCAGCTGTGTGAAGCGCATGTTTCTCGAAGGCTGATCTTCGTTTTGGGTTATTGTAGTTGCGAGTTCGGCAGAGGGATTTTCCCAAAGCCGTGTTTTCCTGATTCGATATGAATCTTTTGAGTTTCTGGTCATACCATTTGGGTTGACCAATGCACCCGCTGTATTCATGGATTTGATGAACCGGGTTTTCCGTCCCTTCTTGGATCAGTTCGTGATAGTTTTTTTATCGACGACATCCTCATTTATTCGAGATCGGAGGTAGAGCATGAGCAGCATCTCCGGTTAGCTTTGCAGACTCTACAGGAGCATTAGTTATATGTCAAGTTTAGCGAATGTGGTTTTTGACTTTTAGAAATCAGATTTCTCGGTCACGTCATCAGCAGAAAGGGCATAGTAATAGATCCAGCTAAGATTTCAACAGTTCTTGATTTGGAATCCGCCGAAGGCGGAGATAGAGATTCATAGCTTATTGGGTTTAGCCGGCTATTATTGGAAGTTTATCTAGGACTTCTCGAAGATTTCGACACCACTTACACGCCTTATGAAGAAGGGTGTATAGTTTATTTGGAGCATGGAGTACCAGAAGGCCTTTGATTCCTTAAAGGCTAAATTGTCTACAATGCCAGTTTTAACTATTCCGAGCAACGACAGGACATTTGTGGTCTACACAAATATATCATTGGCAGAGTTAGGAGGCGTTTTGATGCAGACTCAGAGAGTAGTAACATATGTCTCGCAGCAATTGAGAGTACATGAGCAGATCTATTTCCACTTATGTCTTGGAGTTAGCAGTAGTGGTATTTGCACTGAAGTCATGGAGACTTTACTTATATGAAGTACAGCTTGAATTATTCATAGACATCAGAGTCTTAAGTATCTTTTCTCTCAGAAGGAACTCAACCAGAGACAAAGGAGGTGAATTGAGTTTATCAAGGACTACGAGTCCGCGATTCAGTATCATCTGGGGAAGGAAAATGTCGTAGCAGATGACTTGAGTAAGAAACGTCAACATCGGGTTTCGGCTTAGAGGTGCTCGTTGTATTGAGATATTCTCACCGAGGTGCTCGTTGTATTGAGATATTCTCACCCTTAGCCAGTGTGATTTTAGACATGAGATTGGTAGAACCAGTGCATTATAGGGAGCTGTGTCAGTGCAGCCAGCTTGGAGTGTCAGAGTTGTCAGAACTCAGTTAGAAAACTATTGAATTCAGATCCAAAAGTAGAAAATTTACAAAGAACCTAAGACTGATTAGACCGTTGGAGTAGATGGAAGTCTACAGATGAAGGACAGGTTGGTTATGCCAGCCAATGCAGAGCTTAAGAGGGAGTCGCTAGATGAAGCACATCGTACTCGGTACACAGTGCATCCAGAGACCCCTAAGATGTAAAAGGACCTAAAGAGACACTCTTGGATGGAATGATATGCGTAGGAAGATTTCAGAGTATGTAGCTAAGTATCTTACCTGTTAGTGAGTAAAGGCGGAACATCAGAGACCGACAGGAACACATCAACCTTTACCCATTTCGGAGTAGAAGTGGGCGGACATTTCTATGGACTTTATTGTAGGGTTATCAAAGTCAAAGAAAGAGAATGATTCGGTTTGTGGTGATAGTTGATAGACTGATAAAGTCAGCACATTTTATTCCAGGGAGGATATTTATTCAGGAGACTATTCAACTTCGTGGAGTTCTAGATACGACAATATCAATTGAGACGGATTGTCAAATGGAGAGAGTAAATCAGATGTTGGAAAACAAATTGCGGGCTTGTGTTATTTGATTTTCAAGGTAGCTGGGAGGATCATATTTCATCGATAGAGTTCGTTTAGAATAATAATTATCAAGTGATAATCTGTATGACTCCGTATGAAGTATCGTACGTGAGGCCTTACAGATTGCCTATATGTTGGATAGAGCTGGAGAAGAGTGTAATACTGGGGCCAGAGCTTATGAGACAGATTACTCAGGAAGTAACATTGACCAGAGATCGGATTCTAGCCGTTTAGAGTCGGCAAAAGAGCTATGCTAATAAGAGATGAAAACCCTTGGAGTTTCAGATTGGAGATTCGGTTCGGCTGAAGGTATCGCATGTGAAAGGTGTTTGGCAATTCGGGAGACAGAAAAAGCTTACGCCGAGACACATTGGACCGTATCAGATTTTGGAGAGCATTAAAGCTGTGTCATACAGACTACATCTTCCAGCATCGATGTCTAGTATACACAATGCATTTCATGTTTCTATGCTTAGGAAGCACTTTCATGATGTAGAGCAGCAGCGAATGATGAACGCACTAAAGATTTAGCTTTAGAATGATCTGACTACGATTGAAATCCAAGTTTGTATGCTTGCTAGGGAAGACAAGAAATTTAGAAACAAGATGTTTTTCCTTTGTGGCAATTCAGCGAAACCGGAAAGGAGTTAAGGAGGTTCTTAGGAGCGTGAGGAGGGAATACATCGTGACTACCCACACCTGTTTGATCTAGTAAATTAAATTTTTATATGACTTGTTTATGGATTATGGTTGCATGTATGGCGATGTTTATACTTAACACTAAAATGAGAGTATTACCACTTATCTCCTAAGTACTTGGAACATATGATATATATATGAGGGGTTCATTATTTGGATTTTTTGCTCGATGTAGTTGTTCCATTTAGTTAGGGGTTAAGTGGGGATATTTACATTTTAGATGGTTAAGTGTAGACATCGAAGATGATTTTCGGGAGCGTAAATATGTTATATCGCACGACTTCCTGCACCTATTGAGGAAGTGGATTGATTTATGTGTGCGATTATTTGTGTGGTTATATTTAGATTTGACGCTAGAATGAGGATATTTTCGCTTAATTCTTAATCTTTTGGAACACATGGTATATATATGGGGGGTTCCTTGTTTGGATTTTTCGCCCGACGTACTAGATCCATTCGATTAAGGGTTGAGTGGGAATATAGTCATCGTGGATTGTTAAATATAAATATCCCTAAATGCTTATCAAGAGTAAATATTCTAAGATGTTTATGTTTGCGGGTTAAATTAGATCCTCTACATGATTTTCTAGTATTATTATTTGCTTAAGTATGATTTCTGAATTTCGAGGACGAAATTCTTTTAAGGGGGGAAGAATGTAAAACCCTAAAAAATTTGAATATTTTGTGATAAATAATAATAAATATGTTAAATATTTATAAATAAAATATTATGATGTTTGAGTATGCTAAAAATTAGTTTGAGATCAATTTAATGTGTATATGTATATATATAAGAGCAAATGCACAATTCATGCTCGATGTATAAATTTGAAAATTTATGGCTAGCAAAGAGATTTTGTATTTTTTTCATAGATGTATTTGGAATTTGGAAAAACTTAAAAGATAAAAGTTGTAGGTATCTTCAAGATATTTCCATCAAGTCTTAGATCACCTCATTCCGAGGTCGGACGTGAAAGTTATGGCTAACATAGCAAAGGTTATTTTTCTAGTCAGATTAGGATTCCTGGTTCGGGTCAAACGGGTTTATTTCGGGTTTGCATATATATAAACATGTGTTTTCATGAAAATTAACATTCTTACATCAGAGTTTCAAACCCTAGCAGCCCCTCTTTCTCTCTTTGAATCCCTAGTCCTAAAGTTGAGAATTTTGAGAGCTTTGTGAAGCAAATATCGACACGAGGGCGAGATCATCAACATGTAGCAAGGGGAAAACGGCTTGGTTGCACTTCTTTTTGGTTGTAGGTTATTTCAGAGGCTTAGAAAAACATCTAAAGCAAGATTATCTTCACCCAAACCCTTTCCCATAGTTAAATAACTAGTTAGATGTTTAATATGATGTTGAATATGTGTTTTCATGCTTGAATCTTAACATGATGTGATAAAAATTAAATTTTTAATGTTAAAACATAATCCAATGGTAGATTAGTAATTTTTTTCTTAATTTTTATGATAGTATCATGATCATGACCATTAGGGTTTTTCATAATTTTATTTATATATGAGAAATTTAAGTGATGTACTAAATAAATATTTTTTGTAGAAAACTGCAGCAATTGTATTATGTTTAACTGAGATTTAAAAATAGAAAATAAACTCCAAATTTAACCAAACTAGTTCCAAATGAAAGATATATGTATCTAGTTTCTAAAACAGAAGAATAATCTTAAAAATCATTTGTATAGAGAAAGATATGATCTTTTTACTAGCAACATGTCCTGCAGAAAAATAGCTACACATATATAATGTTTAACTAAAGATTTGGGATAACAAATGAACTCCAAACTGAACCAAACTTATGTCATTTGAAAGATATATGAATCTAGTTTTCAAAACAGAAAATCATTTGTAAAAATAGTTTTCTTAGAGAAAGATATGCTTGTTTTACTAACAGATATTATGTCTATTTTTCCTGCTCGTTTTGTGGAGCTGTGTTGCGCCGTTTAGAGGTGCGTTCGCGGAGTTTTGAGCCTCTTGATGTTATACATATAGTCTTGAATATGTTATGTTATACATTTAAGAATCTTAAGGGGATTATGATAAATTTTGATTTGATCATATTTGAATTAGATATAGTTCATATACATGTTGGATATCGTTGATGAGCACGGCTTAGTACTATATGGGATAGTGCGTCGACACACCAGATATATACAATTTATATATGAGGTAACTATCATTGATGAGCATAACTCAGTATTATATGGGATAGTGCATCGACATGCCAGAGGTACAAAGATTTATATGAGGTGGATATCGTTAATGAGCTCAATTCAGTACTACATGAGGTAGTGCGTCGATATTCCACATGTACAGGTCATTGAGTCGGATTCTAGGAGGCTTGATCTAGCCGTCCGTCCCACACTAGGGTGCAATAAGGCTCGTGAGCCGTATTTCTAGGATGCTTATTTGTTAGTCCGTCCCGCACTCATGTTATGCACTGAGATCGCGATGAGACTAATGAGCCGTGTACACAGTTCAGGATACCTATAGGGTAGTCCGTCCTACTGAGACAATTACTTGATAGCCTAAGTATGACAGATGCCGATTATAAATACGACCTATCAGTGAACTATATAACTGAGATACGTTACTTTTGAAAGTATACAAAATTATATGTTGGTATTTTATACTATCTCTCCAGTGATTGTGGAAGATATTATAAATACGATGTGTTGATATCTTATTTCTTTTACTGTCTTTTTTTTCTTAGTTGGGATCAATGATTAGAGATTCACAATTTGAGACTTATGGTATATACATGAGGGTTTCCTTGTTTGGATTATTTCGTTCGACGTACCAGTCTCGTGTTATGGATCTCTAATTATTGGTTTTATTAGATTGTTTATTCTTATTTTGGTATTAATGTTTAGATGTTTACGATTCGGGACATATGGTATATACATGAGGGTTTCCTTATTTGAATTATTTCGCTCGACGTACTACGTCTCGTTTTGTAGGTGTCTGAATATTAATTCCGCTAGATACGGGGAAAATGATATAGGTAGACTATGCTTAATAGATAGAGCCTCCACTTCATCCTAGCAGCCCTTCCCTGGGGCGGATGGGGGTAATCTTACTGTAGCGCTCTGATGCTCTTGTTATTGTTTCTTTTTCTTTTAAAAATACCCTTTCAGGAAGCTCGGAGTTCCGGAGAGCCGCAGGGTAACGGAGTTCTGGCATAGTCGCCGTCGCGTATTTTTTTACTTGTAGAGACTACACTGTAGTTTTAAAATTTTATTCAGACTTAGAGTTTATTTCCATTTTGTAAAGACAATGTGTCTTAGTTCGACTTTCCGTTTTGATTCATGTTGAGACATCGTATGTTATTGCAGACTCCAAATGTATTTCAGTTTATTTTCAGTTGAGACATGACCTTTATTTATGAGATATCATCTTCTTTATCATGTTTATTATTGTCTTTCTACTTCTTTGCCTGTTTTGTACCTACGCTTTTATTTGACCCCACTAGAGGATATTACTGTGATTGGGAAACTTGTTGTTGCACAATGTGGGTGCATGGCAGGTTTGACATTTCTGGGTTTACCTTGGACTACAGCCATGAGTGAAAACAGGTGCGTCACAATATATATATATATATATATATATCTCAAGCATCAATGACCAATAACACAATGCTTGAAATATCAAACTGCTAATATAAAAATCAGCATAATAGTTTCTTTATGAGCTCAAAACAATCCAGAATATAATACTTGAAAATAAAAAAAAACTACTGCGACAACTAAATCTCACTGATCATATAGAATCAAAACACTCTAGAATACCCATAATGGAGACATGTTCCTTGAAAAGCCCTAGAGAAATTTCCATGGTCAAGGGATCAGCAATCATCAACTGTGTCGGCAGATGAGGAACCTTAATGAATCCTTATTCAACCTTATCAGGGACTAACAAGTACTTCACACGATGTGCTTATTCCTGTTGGAAAAGTTCCTATTATTTACAAACTGTACGACTGCCTGATTGTCAGAATACAACTTTACTGGTCTCTGAATGGAATCCACCACCTTTAGTTCACTGATTAAATTCTTGAGCCAAGAGGCATGCAATATTGCTTCAAAAAAAGCAACATACTCTGCCTCTATAGTGGATGTCGTCACTAAGGACTGCTTGACACTTTTCTAAAAAACTGCTCCTCTAGGGAGCATAAATATATAACTTGATGTTGATTTTCTGCTATCAGCACATCCTGTAAAATCTGAATCTGAATAACCTACGACTTCTAGATTTTTAGACCTTCTGTAGACCAATATGAAATCCTTGGTCCTTGGCAAATATCGCAAAACCTTCTTTACAGCTTTCTAATGAGCTACACCAGGATTTTGTTAAAACCTGCCTAATATTTTCATGATATAACTGATGTTTGGCCTGATGCATGACACCGCATATATTAGATTGCTAATTTGCGAAGAAATACTCCTCTGAGTCCACGAGCCTACGCTCAATTTTATTTCATGGGCAATGAGATTTCATGAACATATCTTCTTTGACAACTGGAGCTTTAACTAGTGCACAAAACTTCATGCCATATCGCTGAAGGATTTTCTCAATATAAGCCCTTTGAGATAAGCCTAACAAGCCTTTAGCCCGATCTCTATGGATCTTAATGCCCAAAACATAATGAGCATCTTCGAGGTCTTTCATGTTGAAATGTCTCGAAAGAAAATCCTTACCTCATGTAGGAGATGAATATCGCTGCTGGCAAACAATATATCATCTACATACAATACTAGAATAAGAAATCAGCTCCCACTGATTTTGAGGTATATGCAGCCATCGACAAGATTCTCTCAGAAGCCATTTGATGTTATCACTTAATGAAAGTTTAAGTACCACTCTTGGAGACCATATTGGCTTCTTTAATCTGCAGACTAGATCTCCCTTAACTACAAACCCTTCAGGCTGCACCATAAAAATTTCCTTATTTAGATCTCCATTCAAGAATATCGTCTTGACATCCATATGATGGAGCTCAAGATCAAAATGGGTGACGATTGATGATATATACAGCTATCTTCAATGCCTCACCCCAAAAAACTTTTAGGCAAATAAGAATGACTCATCATACTACGAACAACATCTTGATACGTACGATTTCTTCTTTTAGTTACTTCATTTTGCTATGGAGAACCTGGGAGAGTGTATTGAGGAACAATGCCTTGTGACCATGATGTGTGCTGTCCTGATCGCTTTTACCATAGAATTCCCCACCTCGATCAGAACGCACAGATTTAATCTTTCTTTCTAACTATTTTTTAACTTCGGCTTGAAAGATCTTGAAAACATCTAGTGCCTCATATTTGTCGTGAAGAAGAAAACTATAGGCATAGCGCGAAAAACCATCTATGAAGGAGATGAAGTATCGCTAACCACCATGAGAGGGAGTGGGAAAAGGTCCACAAATATTTGTATGAATAAGGTCAAGGAGACCTTCACTCCTAGAGGCTTCAAATTTTTTCAATTTAGTCATCTTTCCCTTGATACAGTCAACACATATACAAAAATCAGAGAAATCTAACTGTTCAAGAACACCAGACTTTACTAAGGATTCCAATCATTTTCTTGAAGCTTGTCCTAATCTCCGATGCCAAATTATGGAAGAATTGTTATTAAGCGTAGGACGCTTTGTACCAGAAGAAGAAGAATTCAAAGATATACAGAGAAGGGAAAGAAAAGATGCATCCAAATTTAATCTATAAAGACCGTCAATTAAGAAACCATGTCCGATAACATCCAAATCATTTCTGATAGAAATAGAATTATTCTCAAAAACAAAGCTATAACCAGATCCAAAAAGTCTAGAAACTAAAATAAAATTCCTTCTCATAGGAGGTACATAGAAAATGTCTGATAAAACTAAGGAAACTTCAGAATACAAGTCCAGACTGAAAGTCCTAACGAGCTCCACCTCCAAAGGCTGTGAGTTTCCCAGAAACAGTTGCTCATTTGTCCTTGCCTTCCGACTGTGGATTATTCACTCCCTTCTTCCTTAGCCACTGCTTATACTTCAGACAGTCTCTCTTCATATGACCAGGTTTCTTGCAGAAGAAACATTCATTCTTTTCACTTGCTAAAGAAGTGATAGAAACAGTGGAAAAATTACCGAAAGACTTCTTCCCCTTATTGTGCCCTTGATTATTGAAGGATTTCTTTCCTGTCTTATTTGGTCCAAGCTTGTCATGTGCCAGATTTGCCATCTCAACTTTTCCTATTTTCAGCTGCTCTCCTTAGCAACACATACAACAATAAGCTCATTCAAGTCCCATTGTCTGTCTTGAGAATTATAGTTCACCTTAAAAGTGTTAAATTTGCTTGGTAGAGAAGCGACTGCAAATTGAACCATCAGATCATCCTCTATTTGAAGTCCCAACTCCCTGAGATGAATGATCAACTGAGAGACCTTCAAAATGTGCTTCCGAACATCACCACTTCTATCATATTTCAGATTAATGAGTTTGACCAGATAAGTATACTGTCTTGCTCTAACGGATCCCTCAAACTGCTTCTTAATGGTCTCAAGCAACTCCTTAGCAGTCTCACAAACCGGAATCCCTCCACGAATAGTCATGTCCACTGATGCTCTAATGATCAACATTGCAAGCTTGTTGGCTTTGACCCACTGAGATTTCTTTTCAGATATACTTGATGACTCATCAGGCTCTTCTGGCTTATCTTCAGTGAGTACATAGTCATAGTCAAGACACCCAAGTACTATTTCAACTTGCATTTTCCAGTTGTCATAGTTAGAACCGGTGAGGGGTCAATCCCAGCCAGATGCTTCTGGATAAATTGTCCGTCCATCTGCATTAAGCCATGGATATATAAATCAAATAAGACCTTTAATTTTTATTAACTTTAATATTTTCACATCTAATTTAGGGTTAGCATGGATGGGTCATAGTGTTTTACGTATGCAACCTTCCACTCTGCGGGACAGGTAGGTGCATCATCTCATCACACATTTGGGCAAGTAATTTGACATGCTTTTCGCCTCCCAATGTGATATATAATCACCTACAAGACTAGCCTACACATCGTCAATTTAATTTGAACACTTCCTAATTAGGCAATAGGGTTATTCTCTTCTCATTGATATGTTTCAACTATCCTGTACCACTTATCCTTTAGGGGATTTCCTAGACACCTTTGGGAAAGACTATTAGTCCACCCACAGGTAAATGCAACCTACCAGTCCAAATGAGACTAAACTCAACCTTAAAAAATTAGGGTATTATAGGTTGGTCACCTTTGGGCAAGACACTAACCTACTCTACCATAATTTCTAAGTGACTATTTTACTGATCTTCCTTAACCCCATAGGTTGATATAATATTGTATTCCGTTTTATCATGAACCCAAATATTTACCTCACCTGAATTAAGGATATAATTAGGGTAAATCAATTATCTTTATGTGCATACAATAATCTTTATGAATTGTCCGAATTTCTATATTAAAACTTAATAAAATAAAAATAAGAACTGTATAGCTAAAAAATACATAGAATGATCTTTCCAACGACTATTTATTGGCTCAAATCAGACTCAAATCGGACTTAAAACGGGCGGCGATGGGCCGACGGTCGGCAGCGTCCGACCGGCCGACCGACAGGCAGCGAGCCACAAGGCCACGGGCTGCGACGGGTGTGAGGCGGGCCACGGGGCTGCTGGCAGGCGGACAATGGGCCAGCTGTTGGCTGGCGGGTGGCGGCCTGCCAGGCGAGCTGCGCGGCAGGGGCGACGGGGGTGGCAGGCTAGCAGACGACGGGTCGACGACCGATGACGGGGCAGGCGAGCGGTGGCAGGGCTGCGGCGGGCCACGTCGGTTAGGCCGCGGGCGGCGTGCAGGCGGATGACGGGCCGGCGGCCGACGGCCGAGCGGGGTGGAGGCGGCGGGTGGCGGTGGGCCGGCGGGCCAACGGGCGGCGGCGACATAGATGAAAAAATAGAATCTCAAAATACCTTTTTGGTGTTTTGAGAAAAATGTTTATTTTTTGGATTTTGTAAAGGGTCAAGTTAAAAAAACACCTAGGTTGCAAAACACGTTTTATTGTTTTTTTTGAAAAAAAAAACAAAAACGACAAAAAAGTCACGGTTGCCAAACGCTCCCTTACAAATTAAATTTATTAACTAATTAACTAAAACTCTAACCCTAAGCCTACCCGACCCAAGAAGCAGCCGCCATCACCCAAGAGGCAGCTACACTGCGGCTGCCTAAACCCGGCCCTACGCCGCCGGACGCATCCCCGCCGCCGGCCGCATTCTAGCCGCCATCTGCATCGTTGCCGCTTATCGCATTGCCGGCCGCCACGCCATATCCCCGCGAGGAGCAGCCAGATCTTAAAAAATTTTTATTTCTTGATACCAATTAAATAGATTTAGTACTGTAGCCATTATACTACAGATGAAGAACTTTTCCAGATCAAAAAATTAGTTGATTTAGTACTGTAGCCATTATACTAATTAAATAGATCAAACAATATACTATAGCCATGGCCATTCTTCCGCATGCACTTGATGCAAATCAAAGGAAAACCCAGATGTGAAGGTTGAGTTTGACGGCAACGGCTAAACGTCGGGTGCAGTTTGACGGCAAACAAAAGATCTTGGGTTTTCAGATGCAGTAAGTTCATGTTTCGCCATGGCCGCAAAGAACTTGTTTAAACTTTTTAATTAATCATGGAGGGATTTTGAAAGAATCAATAACTGGAGTATGTAACCATGGCCATGGCCATTCTTCCGCGAGGAGAAGATGAAATCTTTAATAATAATTATTATTTTAATTAATCTAAAAAAACTTTAATTCAAGATCAAAATTCATGCACAAATTGTGCTCTGATATCATTATTGGATAATTTAACATTGTAGGCATGAAAAATTGAACTAGAAATATAGATGTAAATTACCGTTCACCGTCAAAAACAATGAAAGTCTTCTCCTCTCTCCTCCCATAGCCAACGATGTGAATTTGGTCTCTTTTCTGCGTACGGTTGAGAGGAGAGACTCCCACCCTTTATATAGATATTAGTGATTAATCTTACCCATCATGGTTTAATCACAACCGTGAGATTACACTCCGATCGATCTTATCCTTTAGATATTCAAGATAACCACCCAACTTGATAAACATGACACTGTCTGACCAGACCATGTCGTTAGCATCTTGATCGTAACTTGAATCGATGACAACTTTAAATCAAATCCAAAATCGAATAGGTTGGGCCACATGGGTTCGTTGGATTAATCGAACCCAACAGAAAACACTAAAAATAAATTATTAAATATGCATGGAATAAGGGTGAGATAATTCCATTTCTAACGTGTTATTTTGAATTTATTTCTAAAATATCTCTTTCGACAAATGCAGTTGCAAATATTCTTTTCTTGGAATCACCAGTAGGAGTTGGCTTCTCTTATTCAAAAACAAGTTCAGATATCCATCACAATGGAGATAAAAGAACTACAGCTGATTCCTACATGTTTCTGATAAACTGGCTTGAGAGATTCCCACAGTATAAAACACGCAATTTTTTCATTACATGAGAGAGCTTTGCAGGCCATTACATCCCTGAACTCGCACAACTTATCCTGATGAAGAACAAAATATCCAATCATACAGGCATTAACCTTCGTGGTGTTGCTGTATGTATATTTATTTTTGCATCTTTTCGAATTTTTGGCTGACAGAGCTGCTGATTTAATTTACCAATTATGATAATGATAAGATCATGGTTATAATGGCAGTAAGCATGACTTACAGATAAGCATTGTGTGAATGGGGGGCTTCACGTGGGGGCCACACCCACGCGTGCTCCACCCTGAGTCCAGCGGACAAAAGCTGAGGCCCAAACTTCGTTTTTTTAACCGCATCACCGTGCTATATATACCTGATGACCTAGGGTTTTGAGTAGTGGGGAAAAGCAACGGGGAACAAAAAAAAACGCAGAAAACAATTACGGCTGTTTTTTGAGAGTTTGAAACAGAGGGTTTGTCGGCCTTTTTTGAGGAGCTTTCAGGAGGCTTAGATCTGAGATCTTGAGGACAGAAAAAGAGAGCCTTTTACAAGACAGAGGTCAATTTCTTTTGGGTAAAAATCAGATCTCTTTTCTTTGAGACGAGCTTGTGGATTAGTCGTCGGTGTTCTTCTTATAGTGGAATCTCCCATCACCCCTCCCGTGGACGTAGGCTAGTTTGCCGAACCACGTAAATCTCGTGTATTTATTGTTTTCTGTGTGTTGGCTATTGCTTGTAGGTTCCCTCGACATTTCAGTCCTAGAACTAATGAGAGTAAGAGTGCAAATTTCACTTTATTAAAATATTTCACTTTCTATTCTAGTTTCCTTTGAGAAACAAGAGTTTCACTATCTATTCTAGTTTTCTTTGAGAAACGGGAATATAGAGGTTGACTTATGCTTTTGTGACAACAAAAGCCAGGGCTATCTCTCAGGATATATCGCTTTCGCGGTGGTGGACGTGACTCTGCGTCCAACAATTAGTGTCAGAGCCCTTTATTTAGATTAGAGATGGTAGAATTTTTGATCTAAGGTGGTGCATGATTTTGTGTGGTGAACACAAGGTATTTGTTGGAATTCCTGAGAGAAGTGGATTTATTAATACAAGCGGAGAATTACGTCAACAAGTAAAACAGTTAAAGTGGGAAAATACGAGATTGAAAAATTCAATGGGAAGTATGATTTTTCCTATTGGAGGATGCAGATGAAGAACACGTTGATTTTACAGAAATCGCACAAAGCTTTGGCGGGAAAAGAGAAGAAGCACAAGGATAAGTCTGATGAGGATTAGGAGGAACTGGATCTGGAAGCACGGGCGTCGATTATCCTTTGCCTTAAAAGGGATGTAGCTTTCTTGGTAGATGGAGAGAAAACGGCTGCGCGCGTGTGGTCGAAGTTAGAAAGCACCTTCATGACGAAGAGTCTAACGAACCGAATCTATTTGAAATCCAAATTGTATACTTGTAAGATGGAGGAGGGCTCATCAATCCAGGAATACACCAACAAGTTTGATAGGATTATATCAGACTTGAAAGACATCGATGTGACTGTAGAAGACGAGGATTAGGCTCTTCTACTACTTCTATCTCTGCCGAAGTCTTATGAGAACCTGGTGCAAACACTGATACTTGTTGGAGACAATTTGATGATAGATGAGACTAGAACGGCGCTTCTAGCAGATGACCTTCGAAAGATTGTAACCAGTGACATGATTACTACTGGTAATAAAGAACAAGCACAGGGATTGTTTGCTAGAGGAAGGAGCAATGAACGAGGAAAATGCAAGGGAGGAAAGTCTAGATCCAAATCGAGATTTCTTGCGGGAAGGGCGTGTTTCAAATGCGGTGAGCTTGGGTATTTCAAGGTCGACTGTCCAAACAAGAGAGTAGGTGGGAAGAAGAACAACAACAAGACTGAGAGAAGAGAAGGCAAAGAAGAAGCGAGCTATGCTTCAGAAGAAGGGAGCGATAAAGAATGCTATGTTGTTACGGGTGGTGAAGATATCTCCGGTAAGTGGATACTTGATTCAGATTGCTCTTACCACATGTGTCCAAATAGGAAGTGGTTTACTACCTATAGAAGCATTGATGGTGGAACCGTATTGATAGAGAATAACTAGGCTTGTAAAACGGTGGGGCTCGGTGATATAAAAATCAAGATGCATGATGGAGTGGTCAGAACCCTAACGGACGTGCGGCACGTTTCTGACTTGCGGAAGAATCTTATCTCAGTGGGTGCATTGGACTCCGATGGCTGCAAGATTGTTACAGAGAATGGAGTGAAGAAGGTTGTTCGAGGTTCCCTAACATTGATGAAAGGTGTTCGTCACGGTAATCTATATACTCTCTCGGGTACGACGGTGACAGGAGATGCAACAGTTAAAACTGATGGAAGTGGTGGAGACCCATGTGAGTACACACGGTTATGGTATAGACGGCTTGGGCACATGTCAGAGAAGGGTCTGGATCTGCTTGGTAAAGAGGGCTTGCTAAAGAATCTAAAGAAACCTTGCATGGATTTTTTCGAGGATTGTGTGTATGGAAAGGCGCATATGGTCCATTTCTTGAAAAGCAATCACAAGAGCAGAGGTATACTAGATTATGTGCACACGGATGTTTGGGGTCTGGCTCAAACAACTTTCAATGGTTGTTCTAGGTATTTTGTCTCATTCATAGACGATTATTCTAAGTATGCTTGGATTTATTTTCTTAAGCATAAGAATAAGGTATTCGAGACATTCAAGAAGTGGAAAGCAATGGTTGAGAACAGGATGGGTAAGAAATTAAAGACACTAAGATCTGATAATGGTACAGATATATAGATGGTGCTTTCAAGAAGTTCTATGATCAGGAGGGCATTGTTCAACACTGGACAGTCAGGTCAAGACCACGGCAGAACGGGGTCGCGGAGAGACTGAACCAAACATTACGGGAAAAGGCAATGAATATGCGATCTTATGCTGGATTGGGCAACGAATGGTGGGCAGAAGCAGTAGCTACAGCATGTTATATTATGAACCGTTCTCTACATTCTACACTAGATGGTGATACACCCTATAGGGTGTGGTCAGGGGAACATACAGATTATGAGAGGCTCAGAATTTTTGGATGTACCGCCTACTATCACGTCAACGAGGGAAAGCTTGACGCAAGGGCTAAGAAGGCGATATTCTTAGGGTATACAAAGGGTGTAAAAGGCTACCACCTTTGGTGTACAGAAGATTCAAAGTTCATGATTAGCAGGAACGTTACCTTTGATGAGAAGTCCATGATGGTGTTGAGACTGTTGGGAATTCTAAGTCCCAGGTTATTGAGATAGAACCTAAAGACCAACCAGGTTCTAGTCATGTTTAAGTGGAAAATCAGGTAGATGATGAGCTTGAACAGGAGGAGGTTTAGCAGGAAAATTGTAAAACCCCGATAATTTATGAATAATATAATTAATGTGTGATAAATTATGATATGTGGATATTTAGTATGATAAATATCATTTAATGGTATATGAGTATAATACCATGTGATTTGAGTATGAACGAGTTCATACATGAGAGAGAAAAGAGTTGAAACATGCACAAATGGCCAAACATATGGAAACTGGAAATGTCCAGTCCGGTCGACCGCAACCCGGTCGGCCGTTACGATCGACCGCGATTCCTACAGTCTCTTTTTCTCCTGTTTTGAGTTGGTTTCGGATTTTTAAACCCATATCCATTTTTCTCTGATATATACATGAGTTTTTCATGTTTTTCTTAGTTTTCCTAAGAACCCTAACATCCACCAAAACCCCCAAACCCTAGTTTGATTTCTTAGAGAAGATTGGTGGCTTTCAAGTTGGGTTTTTGTTAATTTTTGGCTTTTGGAGTGGAGATCTCCTTCGACGGTTCTTCTAACACGTTTTCCTATAACCCCAAGCGAGTATCATCTCTGCTAATCTCCCTCCTAGTTTTCAAAACATTTTTAAAGAGTTTTAAACATGTTTTGTAGACCCTAAATGACTAGTTTATGAATAAAGTCAACTTCTTTTGTATTATATGTAAAGAGACTAGGTCTTTCTATGCTAAAAAGGTTGAGAATGATTTTTACAGAAGTATTTAAGACCTGAAGATGATTTTAAAACATGGTTAATCTAAGAAAGAAGTTTGATTCGTTGTTTTGAGCTTTTATGCATGTTTTTAAAGTTTTGAATACAAATCTAATGCATAAAATCATGTTTATAATTGTTGAGTTGTTTCCAGATGTTCATATCTGCTGTAACATGTTTGTATACAAGTTTCATAAAGATTTAATCATGTTTGAATCACAAAAACACGACGTGAGAATGACATACATAAAAAATTAAGAATCTAGAATCAGGGTTCACGGTCGACCGCCACGGTCGACCGCGTGCAGGACAGAGACCTGGGTAGTCTCTGGAGCCCATCACGGTCGACTGCCACGGTCGACCACCAGTCTGTTTTGGCTGTGCATGTTTATAAGGGTTAGAATTTGTTTGTCGAGCAAATCTCTCGACCTTATGATGATAGACTATGATGTTAATGAATATTAAACACCTAGAATGATGGTGAACTTCACATGTGGTCACGCACACCGAGATTTGGTGCGTATATGCTAGATTGTGTTAGATTGACACACTTTTGACATGAGCTAATTTTATAAACACATATGAATAATGTTGTTCTATGAGTATCTGGAAATAGAAAGATGAAACCTATTTGTCGCAGAACGATTGAGTAAGAGTATTACAAAAGTATCGTTATTACACGTATCCAGAATAGGGAGATAGTAAAACCTATTGCCGCAGAGCAATTGAGTAAGAGCATTACAAGAGTATCGCTATAGTACCAGATGATGCACACATAGATAATTGATCAGTTGTAATCTTTAATTTCATGATAGATTACCCGCGAGTAGGGTATTTCTTTTGAGATTTTGATTCACCCGTTATGAACGGTAGAAATTTTTTTATTTCAGTAATTGTTGATATCCTCTTATGTTAGAGAAGATCACTCGGACATAGTTCGAGATGAGATGATTATTCTTTATGTTGGAGATTGGGGTTTTTATTATTGGTTATTTGTTTTTCATTCATAGAGAGTTATATGAATGATTTCATATATGTATGTACTGACTCTATTTTCTATATACTCCTACCCCTTCCCCTGGGGAGAGGTAGTGATGATCTTGCTAGCGCTTTGATGCTCGTTGTTTCCCCTCTTTCAGGCAGCGAGTCCGGCTTATGGAGAGTCGCAGGTTGATGAGACATCTTAGTTGTCCGTTTAGCTATTTATTATATTTTGTAGTTATTGCAGAACTCCACATGTAGTTGATTATTTTCAGACTCTAGATTAGTATTTTATTTCATAGAGTTGAGAGCTATTGTGAGACTTGGTTTATTTGACTCATTGTATTTGAGATTCAGTTCAAACTCAGTGAAATATCTACTTCATTCCAGTTAGGCTCATTATTAATATTTCTTATGCTTTTTCTGTGTATATTTTCAGTGTTGTTCGATTTTGATTATTTACCTGTCTGTACCTTCATCTATTTATTGTTTCCACTAGAGAAATAGTAATTGTAATGGTGAAACATGTCGTAGCATGGAGTTGGTGCTTGGCAGGTTTGACAATTCGGGTTTCACCTTGGACTGCAGCCTTGTATGAATCCTGGAGCGTCACAAAAATACACAAGCACTACAACAGTAGTAGCTCAAGGATAGTTTGGCTTCCACTAGGCCAAGGTGAGCATACAAGCAGGTACTGAAGATAGGGGTTGATCAACCCCTGAAGCATTATGGGCAAGTTAATTTGATGGAATACGCACTCTTGGTGGAGGAAGATGAGCCGGTCTCCTTCAAGGAAGCTATTTGGGACAAAGATAATAAGAGTTGGTTGGCTAGGATGGAGGAGATGGAATCTCTGCGGAAGAACCAAACATGGGAGGTGGTCCCATTGCCTGTATAAAAAAAAGCTATTGGTTGTAAGTGGGTGTATAAGAGAAAGAAAGATCCTTTAAAGCTCGGTGGTACAAGGTACAAGGAGAGGCTAGTGGCTAAAGGATTTTCACAAAGAAAGGGTGTGGATTACAATGAGATATTTTTTTTCGGTGGTGAAACACACTTCTATTCGGGTGCTATTGAGTATTGTTGCTCATGGTGATCTTGTGCTGAAACAATTTGATGTTAAAACGGCCTTCTTGCATGGAGACTTGGATGAAAAGATCTACATGCATCAACCTGAGGGTTACAAGGTTGAGGATAAGGAGCATCATATATGTCACTTGAGGAAGTCACTCTATAGACTGAAGCAATCTCCTCGGCAGTGGTACAAGCGATTTGACTCCTTCATGCTGAAGCATGAGTTTTCCCGAAGTGATTACGATTACTGTGTTTATATTCAGAAGCTTCATGGAGGTGATTATATCTATCTCCTTTTGTATGTGGATGACATGCTTATTGCTTTTAAGAGCAGGGTAGAGATAGATATGCTAAAATCTCAACTTGGTAAAGAGTTCGAGATGAAGGACATAGGCGCTGTAAGGAAAATACTGGTTATGGAGATTAGAAGAGAGCAGGCGAATCTACGATTATTCTTGAGTCAGAAGGGCTACATAGAGCGGGTGATCATAAGGTTCAGGATGCAAAGTGTAAAGTCAGTGGTGACCCCATTGGCTCCACACTTTAGGCTTTCAGGTAAACAATCTCCCACTACAGCAGAATATAAGGCACACATGGAGCGTGTTTCTTATGCTAGTACAGTTGGCAGTTTGATGTACGCCATAGTGTGTACACGCCCAGATATTTCACAGGCGGTTAGTGTGGTCAGTAGGTTCATGGCGAATCCGTGAAAGGCGCACTGGGAAGCGGTGAAATAGGTCCTGAGGTACTTGAAAGGTAACGCAGATATGTGTTTGTGTTTTGGTGGAGATACATGTCAGATTGATGGGTTTGTTGACTCTAATTATGCGGGCGATCTAGATAGATGGTGATCTACTACTGGTTATGTATTCAGGATACATGGAGCTCCAATTAGTTGGCAATCGATGTTGCAGGCTACAGTGATACTTTCTACTATAGAGGCCGAGTACATGGCCATGGCGAAGGGAGTGAAGGAAGCATTGTGGTTGTGGGGTCTTCTAGACGATTTGGGGATTGAGCAGGAGAATGTGAACTTGTGGTGTGACAGTCAAAGTGTGAATCACTTGGTGAGGAATAAAGTTTATCATGCTCGTACCAAGCATATCGATGTCAGGTATCATTTTGTGCAGGACGTTATAGAGGAAGGTGATATTTCTCTCATTAAGGTGCACACGAATGAGAATCCAGCAGACATGTTGACCAAGGTGGTGACAGGTAGCAGTTTAAGCATTGTTTAGACTTGCTTTATATCAGCCCGTGTTGATTTATCCAAGACGGCATGGCCCTTCGGGGTGGTGATGGGGTAAGGTGGAGACTATGATAGAGAACAATACTTGAACTATGGTTAGCTTGATCCCGGTGGAGGGTACGTAGGCAGCCGTGGTAAAGTGGCGTAGCTGGTTCGGCCTGGTTTTTGGCCTGGTTTTGGTGTTTCAGATCTCTCTGGTGATGTTCGTCGGTGTTCTTCTGATGTTCGTCCAACATTTGAGATTTATCAAATGATGTACGAGATGAAGAATTGTGAATGGGGTCTTCACGTGGGGGCCACACCCACGCGTGCTCCGACTTGAGTCCAACGGACAAAAGCTGAGGCCCAAACTTTGATTTTTTTTAACCGCATCACCATGCTATATATACTTGATGACCTAGGGTTTTGTGTAGTGGGGAAAAAGCAGCGGAAAACCAAAAAAATCACTGAAAATAATTGCGGCTGTTTTTTGAGAGTTGGAATAGAGGGTTTGTCGGCCTCTTTTGAGGAGCTTTCAGGAGGCTTAGATCTGAGATCTTGAGGAGAGAAAAAGAGAGCTTTTTACAAGAGAGAGGTTAATTTCTTTTAGGTAAAAATCAGATCTCTTTTCTCTGAGACGAGCTTGTGAATTGTACAAGTCGTTGGTGTTCTTCTAATAGTGGAATCTCCCCTCACCCCTCCCGTGAATGTAGGCAAGTTTTCCGAACCACGTAAATCTCGTGTATTTATTGTTTTCTAGGTGTTAGCTATTGCTTGTAGGTTCCCTCGACATTTTAGTCCTAGAACTAATGAGTGGAAGAGTGCATATTTCACTTTATTGAAATATTTCACTTTCTATTCTAGTTTCCTTTGAGAAACAAGAATTTCACGATCTATTCTAGTTTCCTTTGAGAAACGGGAATATAGAGGTTGACTTGATCTTTTGTGACAACAAAAACTAGGGCTATCTCTTAGGACATATCGCTTCCGTGGCAGTGGGCGTGACTCTGCGTCCAACACATTGATAAAACGATATAGTAATAACTAACTTAACAGAGTAGCTAGCGCTTGATAGAAATGAATGGAAGAATAGGATTAGGTGAAAGTTGATCACTTAAAAAAGTTGAATAAAGGCTTTGTTGTTGTTGTTGTCGCCATTGTTTTCATTAAATATTTCTCATGATTTTAGAATGATGTGTCAATCAGATTAGGAATGCTTATGTCGATAATATCTACAACAATCTAGGGCAATACATATTCTATTGGAACCATGCTCTAATATCTGATGAGACATACAGTATTATCGACTCAAGTTGCAATTTTACCACTCAAGATTACTCAAGTAAATGTATTGATGCCATGGGTAGAGCACAAGAAGAATATGGAGATATTGATGACTACAATATATATGCTCCACTTTGTGATGGTTCAAAAAGTTCTTCAGTTATTGCGGTAATTAATATACTAGTTAATAACTCCTAAAAGAAAGAACTGTGCCTTGATTACTAATAAGTTTCTACTTTGTATTTAGATGGAATATTTTTATCATTGTTCGGATGATTATGTCAATGCTGTAGGTGTCTAAAAATGCCTATAGGTTCCCGTATACAGCTTGGGACGAAGGGGAGATGATAAACGTCATCATCCAAGTCGAGAAGATTTATCCGAATGGCCCGCGTACTTACCGGCCACCGCCAAGTGGCCCGTACACTCATCGGCCACCAGAACAGCGAACCAAGCTTTCCATGTGCCCACCGGCCACCTCCAATTAGCCTACGGACTCATCTGCGCGCACTCATCTGCTAGTTCCGAGTAGCTCGTGTACTCACCGGCCACCGTCAAGTGGCCCGTACGCTCATCGACCACCGGAACGGCGAACCAAGCGTCCCGTGCGCTCATCGGCCACCTCCAATTGGCCCGATCACTCATCAGCCAGTTCCAAGTAACCCGTGTACTCATCGGCCACCGGAACAACAATCCAAGTGGCTTGCGCATTCACGAAATGCACGAAGCGAATCGAAGAAGCGTATTAGTCAGCGAAACGGCGAAATACGCGTAAACAACACAACGAGTAAAGAAACTAAAAACCAGAATAGCCGCTGGCGGCCGAGTCATACTAAAACAGACTCGGCCAGGGCCAGTGGCTCGGCCTAAGGCCGAGCCACCAAATGGTGGCTGGCCAGGGCCGAGCCACCAGATGGTGGCTCGCGTGCAGGTCTGATTCGGAAACACGTTTTGGCGGTTTTGACGGGTTTTCACGAGATTTTCTTCTATTCCAGAGGTTCCTAACTGCCTCAATGTTATCTCTAAACATAGTTATATAGGTGCTAACTAAAGATAAGGATGAATCCATCCTTCTTATCCAAAAACCCCCAACCGAGGCCTATAAATACAAGATTAGGAGCTCATTTCATGAAGGCTCGAAAGCAAGAGGGCGAAGTGCTGTCGAATTGGAGAGTGGGGCATGAGTTTCAGAGAGTTAGTAGATCTTAGTGAAGTTTCTCCATAAACAAAGTGAGAGTTCGAGAGATCTGAAACTTGTTCCCCCTATTCCTCCGGATTTAAGCTTAGTCTTAATCTTGAGAAGAGCCGTGATCTCACTTGGTCGAGATTACCGTTGCTGTGATTACTTACTTTGTGAAGTAAAAGCATTGTTTATCAATCTTCTGCTCATCGTATCTGATTCGTAGGCAGTCCATGGATAAACCCCAGCACCGGCAACGATCCCGCACAAGCAATAGGCGATAAACATCTATCATGTGTAGTTTGAGAGAAAGTTATAATTGTTGATTAAAAAGTCTTATAAAAAGGTTATTTTCTTGAGTTTATTATAAACATTTGAAGTTGTAAATAAACTCATTAATTAAATCGACTTTCCATCCAAACACGATGGCTACTACAGTGGGAGTCGGCAGCCTTTCTGCGAAGGCTGATGTGTCGCAACCTCGGATCCTCATCCTGGTTCAAACAGAGGTCGAGTACGAATTCGACCAGCAGAAGTACGAGGAGTACTTATCCTCCTCCTCTAGATCTGCCTCTCCTCGCATGTACAGGAGGGCCTCCTCCAAGAAAGCTCGCTAGACTTTGGCTTCAGACGTCCAACAAGATGATCTCCTCGCCACTGCTGCACTTATGGCTCACAACGCCCCGTCAGCATCCGACGAAGCCGAACCTGCAGATCTGAACCCCTTGAGCAAGGAGTTAACTGTTGATAGCATGCTCATTCTATCAAAAAGAGCACGTCAAAGGCGGTACCAATGCCTCACGTGCCAGCTGGCTAAAGCTTTGGAGCCAGTTGATGGAATCCGCTATGAAGCGGATTTGAAGTCCAGAATGCGCCAAACACCGCAACAGCGAGTAGACGACTTCTCCTCCAAATCAGTGATGAATGAATGGGTCTGCATCAAAAGGACGCGTTCAACCCTTGAAGAACAGATCCAGAAACGCCGTGTGTTACTCGCGCATGCGCAAGTTCTCGTGCAAGAAGCATAGAAGCTGAAACAAGAAGAGGTGGTCAAGAAGCCACCAAGATTACGCCAAGTCTGGAATCCAAAGTCCAAACCAGCATCAAAAAACACCCGAACGGTGCCCAAAGTCGCCAAAAAACGAGAACCACCCAATGGTAGCTTGACCAGAACCGAGCTACCAAATAGTGGCTCGGCCAGAACCGAGCCACCAAGTGGTGGTTCACACATGAACCAGACTTGTTCGGTTCGTTTTTCACTTGGTTCACTTCCTGCAGTCCCGTCATCAGCCCTTGTTACTGTCTCGACAAATCAAGCACCTCCGGTGGAGCCCCACTGTAGTGTGGACTTATCCCGATTTAAGATGAAGATTACGAATTGTCTCTGACCTTCACACGATGGTCGAGGCAAAGCCCAAGGTAAAGAACACCTAGGCTCGTTGAATGAATCGCAAATGGTTTATCAGGCTGGGGGTTGTAATCATCCTCCTAAACAGTGGAAGAGATCGTATGGCAGGAAAATTAACACACCCCGCTTCCCAAAATACCTGAGATTCGGAACGTGAATCAGCCCGCGACGTATTAGATCAAGGAGAATAAATAAAAAACATTTCTCCTCAACCTAATACGCTAAGCGTCAGGAAATAATACAATGCGAAGTCACAGGTCCCCGATCACAATTAGCAAGAATATAATAGACAACTCAGAATAAAGAAATATCATATCACAAATGGTATAACATCCGAGATATAAAAATATGGGTCAAACATGCCCTTATACAAATCTGAACAAATGAACTGAAGAAATATGAAATACATTGATTAGACAGGAATGAGAAGAACTACAAAAGTAAACTGGAACCATTAACTAATAAATAAAAAGAATAGGCTTCGACTCTTCTTCTGCTCCGTCTGTAAGGCACTCCTGCTGAGAATCCTTTGGATCCTGGCGATCTCCTAGCTAGACCTGTTCTTCCTCTAAGTCTGACGTACACCAGAGAAAACAGGTGTACGTCAGGGTGCATGGAACACGACAAGACCCCACAAAAGAAAAGAATGAACGAAAACCCAAGCGGAAAACGATACGATAACAGAAATGAAAAAAAGAACGTGCAATTGGAAATCCAACAAAATCAATCAAATAACAAGTCGATCATGCAACTAGCGATCAGAACAATCATCCAAGTAACAAGGTCATACAACTAGATGGAATTAATATTTAAAAATCTACAACTCGAGACGTAGTACGTCGAGCGAAATAATCCAAACAAGGAAACCCTCATGTATATACCATATGTCTCAAATTGTAGATAATTAAATATTAACCCCGATCTATGTATGAAAAGAACACAACTAGCCTACATCTCACAAGAATCCATAATCATCTAAATATCAAGGTCATGTAACTAACCATCCTAAAACTCACTGGTCCACATCTCACATAAAGTCAACAATCATATCACTAGATAACTGACTGTTCACAAATCCTCTACGCACATCCAATACCGCTACACGAATCGGTCAGAGGACTACACGCAATCTGATCTCGGCCTGGTTCGAACTCAGGCAAAGCTCAGGTGACGAAACAAGTCACGGACTAAAGTGTCTACATGAATTCACTTTAACCCAACAACCAACCCTAGTGACTACACGAATTCACTAGCGCGAGCTGGAAGATACATCAACAGTCACATCCAAGCACATGAACATTAACTTCCCCATCCCAGCTCTTCTCGTTTTTCTAAATCAACCATAATGCTCATTGAAACTCGGGTTCACCACCTAACTCAGTCAACACACCCACACATATTACTAAGTCTGTTCATGACACACGAGACCACTAAGTCATGAACTACTAAGGGTTCTCACAACAACCAGAAACAATAAAAGTAGACATGTCAAATATAGTACAATAATCGTAAAACATGAAATGTAATCCTGAATCAGTAAAACATGCATACAGTCTGGTTTCATCAATATCTTGTTATCCAAAATAAATAATTCTTTTTGTTTTAAATAAATTCTTTTAAATCATCATAATTATTAAAAATATAATACTTTTGTCGAAAATAATTTAACAACTCAAAATGACCAATTTTCCAAAATAATTAATTTTAAATTATCTATTTTAATAATTATTCGAAACTAACTCATTTTCCCATTAGTTCACTCTCTCATCATAATAATTCTAAAAACATCTTAAAATAACGATTTTTACACAAAATAATTTTCCTTTAAATTACTTATCATAACATCAACAGATAATTATACCACAGCTTAATATTGGCAGATAATTCATAACAGGCATAAAATTATAATAAGTGACAAGCTGAGCAACGAAATCTTGCACATAATTGCTTTGCGACAATTATAACATTATAATGAAAAATAAGATGGAATAGGGATCTTGCCTTAGGTGCGTCGAACGAGTCGACGACGACGATGCGAGCCTACGGCTGGGCGGTTCTTCCACTGGATGTGCATTGACATATCATCGAACAGATGGTGCGCGATGGAGGAGACGGGGCGGATGGTTTAGGCAGCGAGCTGGTCGGAGGATCTGTGCATCGGGGCTTGGTCGGAGCGTTGAGGGCTGCCGTCAGCGGGAGAGGGGAGCGACGCTCGGATATGGGAACAAGGGGAAGGAGCTCATGAAGGGGGTTCAGGCGGCGATGAGGGTGGCCGAGACGGTGGCGGACTGGGTCGGGCTCGCCGGCGACGGGGAGGACGATGGCGGGTGGTACTGGTGGAGGTAGCGGGCGGCGAGCTCAGGCGGAGAGAGCTCAGGGGGTGGAGGCTACGGGTGTTGGGTTTGGGCTGATGTGGTGGCCGGAGTTAGGTGGTCGTGGGGTGGGGAGGTGCTCGCGGTTGCAGTTCAGAGGCGGCGCGAGATCGGAGGAGGCGGGGCGCTGGCGTTGGGGTTCGGGTGGAGGAGGAGGAGCAGGAGGCGGGTGCGTGCAAATGGCGGCTCGGCGGAGGAGAAGGCGGCGTACGGCTTGGAGGCGGCAGGATCTGAGAGGTAGATGAGAGAGAGGAGAGAGAAAGAAATAGAGGCGGCTGCGTGAAAACACAGAGAGGAGAGAGAGAGAGGGGGTTAAACATATATATATTATTATATTAGGGTTAGGGTTAGTTATTTAAACGAAAATAATTAAAATAAATAGTTACGGGTATTTTAAAATTAAACTAATTACAGAATAATTATCTACAAATAAAAACGTACCCGTTGTGCTATTACAACAGTTGATACGAAATAATCGAAAAATACCCATATTGTATAATTAAACAAAGAATAATTAATAAATAAAATATAATTACTTACATTTAAAATCCAATAATTATGGGATAATTATATACACAGTAAAACGTATTCGTTATACTAATACGACAGATAATATGTAAAAGTAGAAATAATACAGCAAATTATACAAATAATACGTAATTAATAATACAACGTATTATACGAAAATATACATAATAATAAAAATAATACAACGTATTATTCAAAATGACATGTAACAGTATTGATAACGCAACAGATAAATTCCATAAATTTTCACCGCATAAAATTAATTTATAAATATTAATATCATTTAAATAAATATAAAACTTAGACTTTAAAACATAAAAAATTGTAGAAATTTAAGAAAAATATAAATACTCTTCCAACAATAATAATTAAATATTTAAAATACTAGAAAATTATTTTAACTAATATCAAAATTTCACGGTCCTTACGTTCTACCCCCCCTTAAAACAAATTTCGCCCTCGGAATTAAACCCAAGGACAGAGATATGGAAAGAGAGGCTCAACCCAACGCATATAGAGAAGAATTAAAAATAAATTGCATATCCATAAGCAAAGGGGATGTAAGACAAGAACAACACAAGATGAGATTTAAGTTGTGACAACTAATATATCGCTATCGCATCTCAGACTCGCAACAAAATCCAAGCAAATACTATGATACAAACATATTTAACTGTGCAAACTTGTTACACAGTACTTGTAAATATATAAGAAATCTAATCAGTATAAGGTATAAGATAAGCAATAACATAGAATCAAAACAATAGGTACAATATAAATAAACAATCATATAGAGTGAATCATGCAAATAATATACAAGCTTTCATAGAACAAAGCAGAAACATATTAAGTAAGAATAAGGTCAAGTAAGAACAATAAATCTAAAACAAACACAACAGTAAGTCAAATACAATAGAAACATAAATATAAACAACATAATAAGAAAAGTCAAAAAGTCTAAAATACATAACAGTTTAAACAAAACGTAATAGCAAGATATAACAATGGTTAATAAAAACAAAAAAAAATTTAATTATGAAAAACACAATCAATACAGGTTCAAACTGTTGGACCCTAGAGGGGGGGGGGGTGATTAGGGTCAAGAGGCTCTAATTATGCAATAAAAATATAAGACAAGCAATCCACAGTGAACAGATGCAAACAAAGTAAATAAGAGAGGGTTAGGAATCGTTATCCTTGACGCGCGATGTGTTAACGAGGTTCGGTCCTCTGACCTACGTCCCCGCTCCCCACTCTCGAGGAGAAATCCACTACACACCCGGTTTGGAAGCCGGAACTTCGTCTACACAGCGATCCCACACGATCTCTCTCACTACACAGTTTGATCTCAACAGATCACGCCCTCACAGTTGATCTTACACAAGATCTCACCCTCACAGCAGAAGAAAAGATGCAAGACTCTCTCTTTACATAGCCCCTATGGCAAAGAGAAAGGTTACTGAAGCTGGGAAGTGAATCACACACAAAAACCACAGAGAAAACAGATTTAAAAATTTTCTCAGAAAAACAGAGCTCTCTGGTTTTTGCAAAACGTTAGGGCTTGGGAAGAAGATGAAGACTGGGGTTTTTATAGAAGAGATTAAATCAATTTAAAACAAAACCCAATCTTCCCAAATGAGCAAGTAATCTCCTTTTCAGACTCCCAGCCCAGACTGTGCCAAACACCATTAAGTGAAAGCACAGTGATCAAGGCAGAAGACCGTTTAAAAAAGTCGCGGTTGACTGAAGGAAATTTCGGTCGTCCGAAATAATCCTTCGGTCGACCGAAAAATTTAGTCGGTCGACCGACCGAAAATTCGGTCGACTGCCGCCCGCTTTGAAAACATAAAAAACGAGCAGAAACATTATCGGTCGACTGGCGCGGTCGACCGATGGAAAAATTGAGATTTCGGTCGACCGCACCGGTCGACCGACGATCTCTCTGGAATCCAGTAAGGAAAGATAATATGTGCGGTCGACCGGTCCGGTCGACCGCTTTCTGATATATGCTGAAACTGGATTTATGACTTGACTAAAATATTTGCAAAATATTTGTTTGACCTCTGAAAATTATAAAACTTTGTAAAAAGTTTTTAATACTAAAAACAAACTGTTTGGAAAAAGAATTTTGCAGATAGGTCCTCATACTTGTGAAAAAATAGGGTTTTGTGAAAACCGCTTAAAAGCTTAAATATGAAAACGTGTGTGTGAGTCCCAATAGCTTCAAGTAAACACAGTAACTCTTTGCCTACATTCTAGCACTAGAGAGAAACATAAAAGATAGCTAATATCCTCATATTGAGAGCAATACTTGAGCTTTGATATAGCTTGAATTGGATGAAGCTTTTATATGACTTTGTTGTTCTTGAAATAACGTTGCTTCATCACTTGGCCTCCTCCTCCTTTGGATATCATCGTTGGAGCGCATATTCCATCCAATCCTCCATTTATGGCACTAACGAGCTTGATAAATAAATTTACTATATTTGCACTTAATAAGCCATTAGTACTGATAATGGTGGTTGTAAAACATCATCAAAACATAAGGGCTAACAATCTCCCCTTTTTTGATGATGACAACCAACCATTATAAGAGCAAAAATAAAATAGCTTATAGATAGGTGCTCCCCCTAAGTATATGCAACAAATGAGGAGATTTCTCTCCCCCTTTGTCACCATCAAAAATGGGGTAGAAAGAAATGCAAAATACAACTAAACAAACAAGCAATGTAGAACTTTCACATAGTGCATAAGCCCAAACCATTTCTTATGCGACAAAAATCATCCTCTCCAAGAGGCTTAGTAAATATATCCGCTAGTTGAGATTTTGTGTCAACAAATACTAGGGATACATCTTGTCTCTCTATATGATCGCGTAAGAAATGATGGCGTACATCAATATGCTTGGTTCTAGAATGCAAAACCGAATTTTTTGAAATATTTATAGCACTTGTGTTATCACAAAACATTTTAATATTTTGAAAATTCAAGTCATAATCAACTAAACTTTGTTTCATCCACAACACTTGAGCACAACATAAGCCGGCGGCAATGTATTCCGCTTCCGTAGTGGACAATGCAACACAATTTTGTTTCTTGGAAGCCCAAGAAACAAGTGAATTTCCTAAGAATTGGCATGTTCCACTAGTACTCTTGCGATCTACCTTACATCCGGCAAAGTCGGCATCACAAAAACCATATAAGTCAAAAGAAGTGCTTCTTGGATAAAACAAACCAAGATTAAAAGTACCATTAATATATTTAATGATCCTTTTAACCGCAATTAAATGAGATACTTTAGGAGATGCTTGAAAACGTGCACATGCACACACACTAAACATAATATCGGGTCTACTAGCGGTAAGATAAAGAAGACTACCTATCATACCTCGGTATAATTTTTGGTCCACGTCTTCACCACTTTCATCCACATCAAGCTTAACACTAGTGCTCATGGGAGTAGGTGCATGCTTAGAATTCTCTAACTTGAATTCCTTCACCAATTCCTTCGCATACTTGCTTTGTGAAATAAAGATCCCATCCTTAGTTTGCTTGACTTGGAGCCCGAGAAAGAATGTAAGCTCTCCCATCATACTCATCTCAAAGTGATCCTGCATAACTTTAGAAAATTCCTTGCACAAGGATTCATTAGTAGCACCGAAAATAATATCATCCACATATATTTGAACTAAAATGAAATCATTTTTCCTTTTTCTCACAAAAAGAGTGTTATCAATTGTTCCTTTTGAAAAACTATTTTCAATAAGAAAACTAGAGAGGCGAGCATACCAAGCTCTAGGAGCTTGTTTCAAACCATATAAAGCTTTTTGTATCCGGTAAACATGATTAGGAAAAGCATGATCAATAAAACTGGGGGGTTGCTCAACATACACTTCCTCTTCTATAAAACCATTTAAGAAGGTACTTTTAACATCCATTTGAAATAGTTTAAAATTTTTAAAGCTAGCAAAAGCCAAAAACATCCTAATAGAGTCCAACCTTGCAACCGGTGCAAAGGTTTCATCATAATCTATGCCCTCCTCTTGATTGTATCCTTGGGCAACTAAACGAGCTTTATTCCTAGTAACAATGCCATGTTCATCAAGTTTGTTTCTAAAAACCCATTTTGTACCAATAACACTAGCATTGTTAGGTCTAGGAGCTAACTTCCAAACTTCATTTCTTTGAAAATTGTTTAATTCTTCATGCATAGCCAAAACCCAAAATTCATCATTTAAAGCATCATTAATCTTTTTAGGTTCAAGATGAGATAAGAATGCAACATTACCACACTCACTCAAGGCTTTTGAGCGAGTAATAACTCCTTTTGAAGGACTCCTAATGATTTGTTCCTTTGCGTGATGCGATGCGAATTTCCAAGTCTTAGGTTGTTCAACTTGTTCATGATTATTGGAGCTATCCACATCCTTTTGAGCTTCTATAGAGGGAATATAATTGATTTGCAAGAAGTCCAATCCTCCCTCAATATCATCATCATCATCTTGCCTTGGTAGAACAACTTGAGAAACAATATTAGTCTCATCAAAAGTAACGTTTATAGATTCTTCAACAACGAGGCTTCGTTTATTGAAGACCCTATAAGCCTTACTTCGAGGTGCATAACCCAAGAAAATACCAACATCAATTTTAGAATCAAATTTATCATGGTGATCTTTTGTATTTAAGATAAAACATTTACAACCAAAGATACGAAAATAACCAATAAAAGGAGTTTTTCCATAATAAAGTTCGTAAGGAGTTTTCTTAAGCTTGGGTCTAATCAAAACACGATTTAAAACATGACAAGCCGTATTGACGGCTTCCGCCCAAAAATATTTTGGCAAGTCAAAAGAATTAAGCATAGTACGTGCCATCTCTTGTATGGTACGATTTTTCCGTTCAACAATACCATTTTGTTGTGGTGTTCTAGGAGCGGAAAACATATTGTTGGCCTTCTTGTTTTGATGATGTTTAACAAACAATTTACCACTAATGTTGTTTGTCTAGTATTTGTGTTTTTGTATTTATTGTAGACAAACAACGTTGTTGGAGGTTGGATGGATTGAGCCTACACGATCACATCAATATGGAGGTTGGCGGAATATCGGGTTGAAGCATTGCATTCAAGTTAAAGATCCAAGATCCCGCTTCATCTGCATGTGTACCAAGATAGAGCTTCGTTGAAGATCATCAAGCTTGGGTAATTTAGTTTAGATTTTATATTATGTGTGTTGGATACTCTAAGCTCAATATCATATACACACACGTATTTGGTTTTTATGCATATATATAGTTATATATATACATACAAGTGTTTTAGATTTTGATGTTTATATATACATACACGTATTTGGTTTCTAAGCTCAAATATTATATTATCAGTTTATAGACTTAACAATCATTATATACATATTTTATCAAGTCTATATAATCATTGTGCAAAGTTTCAAAACATTGTTTATGTCAAAACATCAAACTTCATGTATATCACTTTTTCATGTTTTGAACACTTTTGCAAAATAATGAGATTTCACAATTGGGAAATGCAAATTGGAAAATTATTTTTGTAACATGTTTAAAATATCATTTGCAAACATTTCTCAAAGTTTCATCAAGTTTGGAATTGATTTGTTATGTTTAAAGGAATTTACAAATTCACGTTTTCGTTCGTGCACATGTTCGTGCATGTTTTACAAAACTGATGAGTTTTCAGAAATGGAAAGTGATATTTAAAAAATTCATTCTCTGACATGTTTATCTACATGTTTAGAAACTTTTCTCCAGTTATTACTATTTTTGGAGTTGATTTACTGTGTCAAATTGATTTTACAAAATCGTGTATGTCTGCAGTTTTTCAGAAACTGTAAATCTGTGTTCAAACATTTATTTCTCTTAACTGGGAAATATTTTTTTCAGAAATTCTTTCTCTAACATGTCATTCTACATGTCTAGAACATTCCCACAAAAGTTTATAATTTTTGGAGTTCATTTACTATTTTAAATTGATTTTTCAAAACAGCTGCGCACTGCTACAGTAACTCCGGTCGACCGGAAATGTCTCTGGACGTTACTCAGCTTTGCATTTGGCTCCCGGTCGACCGTACCGGTCGATCGAAGTTACTGTAGCATCTGACTGTTGCTACAGTAAACGCTAGTTCTGTTTTTTTTGTTTATTTTAATGTTTTGGGGGTGTTTTTATTGGTTTTTGGGGTTGTTTCATGAGCCTATATATACCCCATGCCCTCATACCTCTAAGGTTAATGAAGAGAGTTTTAAAAACAAGTTTAAGAAAGTTTTAATCAAGGGTTTAACTTTGTTTAAAGTGTGTTTATGAGCTTTTAAGCATTTGAGTGTGTTTGAGTTTGTGAAATTCAATTTCACAAGAGCAAGTGGAGATCATCCTTTGGTGTTTGAGCATTCACTCTTCTCCTACTCTCTTGTCATCTTTAGAGAAGTGTTTCTAAACTCATCTAGCAATTTATTATTTTGATTATAATTTCCATAAGCTAGATTTATATTGAGTTTAGTTTAATCGTTTTATTTATACTCTTTGTTCACACACAATCTATTAAGCTTAATGTATTTACATTCATAGTATAATTTGGGGTTGTGGGTTTGTGACTAAGAGTTATGCTTAATTGAGTTCTCACCTTGTTTAGAGAACAATCAAATTGATTTATATTGTGCTTAATTGTGAGGATTCACTTGTAATACACTTGTACACCGAGAGAAGTGTGTGGTGAGAGACGGGGTCGAATCCAAGAGGAGTGGCGTCGGTTGACGTGCCTAGGGAGAGGTTGTAACCGAGCACTTGAGGAGGAGGACACGGGCTAGGACCAACACTTAGTGTGTGAGGTGTGATTGCATAGTGATTGTATTATGAGGTGTAAACGTTATTCGGGTGAACGTAGAAAACCCGGTTGTGATAGTGGAGATCTCCTCGAGGTGAGGAGCGGAGACGTAGGTCAAGTGGTTAGACCGAACTCCGTGATCATATCGTTTTATTTGTGATTGCATTGGCGTTTTTATTCTTGTTTTCATATCTTATATCGCCTTTGTGTATTGCTCATCATATTGCCCTATCACTTGTGTAGTTAAATTATTTACCCCTTGTGTTAGTTTTATATCCTTGCATATATCATATAGTATATCTCTTTGCTAGGATATATCCCTTAGATCATATTGCTTATTCTTGCTTATATCTCTCGTATATCTATTTGCAAGAATATATTTGTTAATTAATTTTAATTGGCATTTAATTCGATTAGATTAGCATAAGACCCTAATCACCCCCCCTCTAGGGTCTAACACATATGAGTTATACTATGATGAGCACAAAAATCATAGAAAAATTTATTTTGAAATTCACCACCATGATCACTTCTTATTTTGACAACTTTCAAATCTTTTTTATTTTTAATTCTTTTGATATGATTTGCAAATTCTTTAAAACAATCGTTTTTCTTAGCAAGAAAAATTGTCCATGTGAAACGAGAAAAATCATCAATAATCATAAAGACATAGTGTTTCCCTCCAATAGAGGTAACACGCATATGGCCAAATAAATCAAGATGAAGTAATTGCAAAGGTTTAGAAGTCGATACCTCATGGATGGATTTGAAAGAAGATTTTGTTTGTTTACCTTTGGCGCAATCCTCACAAATAGTATCTTTGATGAAGTGCAAGCTAGGTAGCCCTTTTACAAGATTTTTCTTAAACAATTTTGATATTAACTCCATATTTGCATGTCCAAGTCTCTTGTGCCAAATCCAAGGGTTTTCATCAATTGCCGCAAGACACTTCACATCTTGATTCACTAACTCATTCATCTCAAAAATATACACATTAGATTTGCGATTAGCAATAAAAACAATTTTCTCATTCATACTAATGATGCATTTATCCGGTTTAAAAGAAATGTCAAACCCTTTATCACTTAATTGGCTAATGCTAAGAAGATTATAATTCAAACCATTTACTAAATAAACATCTTCTATAATGGGTGAGGGTTTCTTACCAATAGAACCGATACCAAAGATTTTACCTTTCTCACCACCACCGAAGGAGACATTGCCTCCTTCAATCCTTGATAGGGTTGCAAATAACTCTTTGTTGCCCGTCATATGATGTGAGCAACCACTATCAAGGTACCACATCTCCTTACGTCGTTGCCGTGACGTTCCCTACAAAAGATGAAGATGGAGGTGTAGTAGGTTTAGGTACCCATGTCTTGGGTCCTTGGTGGTTAGTAGTCTTGGTACCTTTGGGTACCCATATCAATCCATAAAAATCATGGTTATCTTTGATTCTATAATGAGTAGAAATATGTCCATGTCTCATACAATATGTGCACACAAAATTTCTTTTGTATGCATGAGTGTGAGAGCCATAAAACCTATTTCTACCATGATGATAATTAGCAAAAACATGAGTGGGTCTAGTCCTACCACTCTCAATCTCTAGTCTTTCAATCTTTGATCTTAATTGCTTATTCTCGAAATCGAGATCTCCTAGCAATTCATCTTTTAAAGCAAGAGAGGTAGTTAATTGTTCTAGCTTAATATCACAAGAGGCATGCAATTTTTTAAAAGAAGAGTATTCTTTAGACATTCTCTTAAATTCAAAGTTCAACTCTTCTAAAGCCATAGCTATGTCACATTGCATATAGAAAGATTCACTCTCGGCCTCGGATATTACCTCATGTTCATTTGCCATGAAACAAACATTTGGGTCATGAAGAGCAAGTTTAGCTCCCTCATCATCGCTATCCGAATCACTTGGTTCGGATTCTTCCCATCCGGCATACATAGCCTTCTTCTTCTTGTACTTCATGTACTTCTCCTTGAGCTTGGGGCAATCCTTAGCGATGTGACCCGGTTCATTGCACTCAAAACATTTACCTACACGAGAGGAAAACTTGTTGTTAGATCGGGGATTAAATTTTTTGTTCATTTTTATAAGTCTAGAAATTCTTCTAGAGAGATGAGCCACTTCTCTAGAAAAATCAACTTCACTATCCGATGACGAGGAGGAGTTGTCACTAGCTCCTTTGAGAGCTATAGTCTTCAACTTTGGTAATGGCTCCTCAACTTCCCGTGATGGCGTTTCCTCCTTCTCCTTCCCTTTGAGCTTCTTCTCATGCACCTTGAGCTTTCTAATGAGGCTATCGAGTGGTAGAGTGGTAAGGTCATGAGCTTCCTCAATAGCCGTAGCTTTGGGCTCCCACGCCGGAGTCAAAGAGCGAAGTATCTTGTAGTTCATATCTTGAATGGACAATTTCTTATCAAGACCATGTAATTCATTGATGATATTAGTAAAACGGGAAAACATAGCATCAATGGATTCATTTGGAAGCATTTTAAATAGCTCATAATCATGCATAAGTCTACTAATCTTAGATTCCTTGACTTGGGGGGTTCCTTCATGTGTGATACATAATTTTACCCAAATTTTGTATGCGGTTGCACACGTGGAAACTCTATTATATTCATTGGGAGAAAGACCACAAATTAAGGCGTTCATTGCCATAGCATTTAGATTGGCTAGGTGCCTTTCATCATCGGACATGTTCTCAACTTTAGACTGTTCTACATATTTCTTTTCAATGAGCCCTAGGATGTCAAGATCAATGCAACGAAGATAAATTCTCATCCTAGCCTTCCAATAAGCAAAATTGCTCCCGGTGAAGAGTGGTGGTCTAGTGGTGGATTGTCCTTCTAACATGTGCATATTCAAAGAGGCCTCCATTAGATCTTTTCTCTAAGGTGGTTAAACCAAAAATTAATATAGAGACCAAGCTCTGATACAAACTGTTGGACCCTAGAGGGGGGGTGATTAGGGTCAAGAGGCTCTAATTATGCAATAAAAATATAATACAAGCAATCCACAGTGAACATATGCAAACAAAGTAAATAAGAGAGGGTTAGGAATCGTTATCCTTGAC